>VXBW01007903.1:61298-80850 GCA_013400375.1 Thinocorus orbignyianus | reverse complement strand
TGTTGGAACAGATCCAGTGGAGGGCCACGAAGATGATCAGAGGGATGGAGCACCTCTCCTATGAGGACAGGCTGAGAGAGCTGGGGCTATTCAGCTTGGAGAAGGGTCCAGGGAGACCTGATAGCAGCCTTTCAGTATCTGAAGGGAGCCTACAGAGTGCTGGAGAGGGACTGTTTGTCAGGAAGCATAGTGACAGGATAAGGGGTAATGGTTTTAAATTGGAAGAGGGGAGATTTAGATTAGATATTAGGAAGAAGTTCTTTCCTGTGAGGGTGGTGAGGCACTGGAACAGGTTGCCCAGAGAAGTTGTGGCTGCCCCATCCCTGGAAGTGTTCAAGGCCAGGCTGGATGAGTCTTTGAGCAACCTGCTCTAGGGAGAGGTGTCCCTGCCCATGGCAGGGTGGTTGGAACTTGATGATCTTTAGGTCCCTTCCAACTCTAACCATTCTATGGTTCAATGATTCTATAAATAGATCTGTCATGAAGTACTATAATGTCATCCTCACAGCAAGCCTGAGAGCTCTCAGATTTCAGCACAGTGACACAACCACTGCAGATCACAGCATTTACACATAATACACACATTATGATGGATTTTGTGACTCACTAAAGCAAGGTCTAGCGAGGTCTGTCCTTGTGTGTACATACCCGCTTCAGCAACAGTGGAGCAAATACCAGTTTCTTTTACATTCTATCTTGTATAGCACTACCATAGATCAAGTACAAGTGCACACTTCGTATTTTCCTGATATGAGACAGAAAGCTAGAAATGTATTTCAAGTAACTAAAAAAACTAGGAGATTTACATATCAGTCAGAGAATTCATCTGTAAACAACTGATTAACTAGTTTGAGTACATAGCATTATTTCTGTATGTGAAATAAGGTGTTTGAATATTTAATGCCAATAATATTACTGCAGACAGATGCCAATGACCTCTTCCTGTACTCAGGCTGCAGATTTAGGTAAGTAAACTGTGACAGAGAGGAAAGGGGCAGAGACAACACAGCAACAACTTATCCACTCTAGTGTTGAGCAGCTCAATCGCATTAAATGTTTGCAGGGCTGTTATGGGCTGAGAAAGAAAGAATCCTTGAAAGAATGATCATTCTACAAGGAGATATTAAATGAAATGTCTACATCTCCTATAGACTGATGACTATCAAGAGGTGACTCTATGGATGACAGGTATCATTAGACGTTACGCATTCTGCTTGCACACTCACAATATACAGGAACAAACTTCACACTAATAACTACATTAGAAGTTTAGGGAGATTCAGAAAAACTAGTTGATTTTGGTACCACACAGGCTGCAAGACTGATGGCCAAAAGAAAGACTGTGATTGAGGGCATCAGAGAAAGGCATAGACACTAAAGATATCATAGTACGTCTGCTGTGCCTGCTGAAATGCTAGGGAATGGACTACATAGGTTAATTGTACCATCCTTCCTTACTCTGAAATATACCAATTATATCTCAGGTGTCAGTAATACAGTACACCTAGATTGAAGAATGATTTAGCATAAAATAATAACAGGTTCCTCTGGACAGACCAGTCCTTGCAGAGAGGATAGAGGGTTAGAAAAATCAAATACACCCACACATGTTGAGGTTAGGAGTGGCAAATAGTAACACAGGTGTGAATGAATTAATTGCATTCTGTTTGCAGACAGACGTTTGTTCAGAACTTGAGGCTAAAAAAAAAAAACAAAACAAAGAAAACATGCATTCTTATGAAGGAGCCAAAGTTTATTCTGTATCAGTACTCCTAAACATGTGAGATCTTAAATGTAAAGACTGTTACTTTACAAATGTGAAACAAAAGCAAATCCCTCCATCCAAGCTTCTCAATTCTGAACTTCCCTGGACTTTCACTTTGGATACAGACGTCATGTTTGGTCTCTACTTAATAGGGAGCTGAGGCAAAATCTTAGCTATGTAAGCATCTCAAAGATTTAAGAAAATTTAGATTTAATTTAAATGTTGATGTCTTCATTTCTAAATGGAAAAATCTGTTAGACTTCTACTAATTGCTCTTATTCCAGCTAACAGTTTGCTGCACGTGCACAGTTGAAGGAAAGTACAGTCCAGCTGAGTAATGGGGAGAAAAAAAAATAGAGAAATAATAGAGAGAGCTGAAACATCCATTAAAAAACTGAAAGGAACCTGAGCTATCTAACAAAGCACACAAGTTTTTCCGTAATGAGGTCCAAAGTTGCCCTCCTTCACACCATTACAACGCATAAGAAAGCCATCTGACACATAACAGCAGCATAGACACTATTATAAACCAAACATAAATTAGTCCAACCTTCATTAAAGAAAATGGTGAAGCGGATACACAAGTACACAGGAAAAATGAGATAGAGAAGGATTTGAGAGTGAAATTGAATGCTTAAATAGTAAGATTTTAATAATTTCTGAGCTGTGAATTCATTGATTTCAAACAGAAAAAAAATTCCATTTTTTTTTTCTGAATTAACAGGTATTACCTTTACCTCTGCTGAGAGGGAGCATGGTACACTTCCCATTTTGTCTTGAGAAGCTCCTGTATCTCTAGTGCAAGCTGCTCAAGAAGGCTCCTCTTGAGGAAAAAAACCAAAAATATTATATCTCTGTTCACAAGTTTTCCACCAGCAAATCTTATTTCTACCAGAGGAGGCAAAACCAAGACTACATGACTCCACAGAGGCTGCCAAAGCAGACTATTTAATCCAGTGACTGATGAATTGATATCTGGGCTGTGTGCCCTGCAGATTGTGCTTCATGCCCTAGCACTACACCAGAAGAGCACAGCAACATAGACCTTTTACCAACAACTGAGTACAATAGGAGGGACCCAAAAGAAGGAGCCAAGCTCAGTTACCATTTGTTTAGTAGGTAAAGGACACTGATGCGAGTAACAGTAACTCGTGCTGTCTTAGCCTCTGCTGCCAGACTGGCTGAAGAAGTGCCGGGCTCTTCTTCCAACCAGAAGGGGTAACAGTCCAGCTATAAAAATTATGTGGCTATTGCTACTTGAAACACACACAAGTCTAAACCAGAAATCATATTTTATAGCCGTGCTTTAATGGCAGGTATCTCCCTCAAGGGTTAGAGCCAGGACAGAACACTCTCAAAACGAGAGGCAGAATTCTCAGAGAGAATTTTCTGTGAAGCTTATTGCCTTGTTCTCCCTTTGACTTAGGGCTACTTTGCCTTGTCCCTTGAAACAGAGAAGGAAGAAAACTTTTCTGAGCAGAAGACTAAATTTCCTATGCCTGAAATAATAGGAAGTCTGCACTATACTGTATCTTCAAGCATTTCTTTACTACAAATGTAAGATATGTGCTGCGCATGGAGATGTCTTTTTTCTATATTAGAGCTTTACAAGACCAGTGTGGGAAACCTACTCTGCATTTTATAAAAGACTGTCAGTCACTGCCACACCAAATAGGATAAACCAGGCAAGAAGAGCCTTTGAAAACTTTTCATCTGAAGAAATGTATTGATAGAACTCACTGTGAACTGCAGTTTTGGACTGTAACTACCAGAACCGGCCTCAGAATTGTTGCAGAAATTTATTGCTACATACACAACATTTCAACTGCCAAAACCACAGAAACAAAAATTATGACTTGGCCTTCTGGATGCTGGAGAAAAACCCAGCACCAAAGCAGATGCAAACATCCCAATTTCCAGTAAGTGTAAGAATGAATACCCTAGTGGTTACAGGCCTGTCAGTCTCACTGCAGTGTCTGGTAAAATTATGGAGAAGGCTATCCTGGGAGTTACCGTAAAACATTAGGGACACAATGCAGTCATTGGTCATAGCCAGCATAGGTTTGCAAGGCAGAAATCCTGTTGACCTAACTTAATTTTCTTTTTAAACAAGGTTACCCATCTAGTTGACCAAGAGAAGGCAACAGTTGCAGATTCCTTGGATCTTAGCAAAACTTTTGATACCATCTCTCATGTGTCTTTCTGGACAAAATGTCCAGCATACAGCCAGACAAATCCGTAATATGTTGGGTGACCAATTGGCTGATGGGTCAGGCTCGAATTGTTATAGGAAACGGGGTCACACCAGGCTAGTGGCCAGTCACCAGTGCTCAATTTTATGGCCAGTGCTCTTTAATATTTTCATAAATGATCTGGTCATGGGGCTTAAATGCACGTTAAGTACATTTGTCAATAACACTAAATTAAGAGGAGCTGTGGACTCCCTCAAGGGTGAAGAGGCCTTATAGAGATCTGGATAGAGGGAACTGTGTGGTCACCAACCATGTGAAACTTACCAAGAGCGAGTGCATGATTCTCCACCTGGGGAGGGGTGATATTTGTTGTACGTAGAAAACGAGGGATGAGGGTCTGAAGAGCAGCCCCACAGAAAGAGATCCGGGGCTTTTGGTTGGCAGGAAGTTGAAAGTGAGTACAATAGTATGCCCTGGCAGCCAAAAGGGCCAAGCATATCCTGGGATGCATCAAGCACAGCATCGCTGGCTGCTCAAGGGAGGTGATTGTCCTACTCTACACTGCACTGGTGTGGCCCATCTCAGTTGTGTGCAATTTTGTGCACCTCAGCATAAGAAGGACATCAGACTACTAGAGTGTGTCCAGTGAGGGGTGACTAAGGCGGTGAAAGGACTCAAGGATATGACTTAAGAGAAGCAGCTGAGGTAACTTGGTTTGTTCAGCTTGGAGATGAGAAGGCTGAGGTACAGCCTACAGTTTCCTCAAGGTGGGCAATGGAGGAGGAGATGCTGATCTCCTCTTTCTAGTGACCAGAGATAAGACTTGAGGAAGTAGAATGAAGCTGCATCAGGGATAGTTCAGGCTGGACATTAGCTAAAAGGTTCTTTACTAAGAGGGTCCCCCAGGAAGTGGNTGGACAAAATGTCCAGCATACAGCCAGACAAATCCGTAATATGTTGGGTGACCAATTGGCTGATGGGTCAGGCTCGAATTGTTATAGGAAACGGGGTCACACCAGGCTAGTGGCCAGTCACCAGTGCTCAATTTTATGGCCAGTGCTCTTTAATATTTTCATAAATGATCTGGTCATGGGGCTTAAATGCACGTTAAGTACATTTGTCAATAACACTAAATTAAGAGGAGCTGTGGACTCCCTCAAGGGTGAAGAGGCCTTATAGAGATCTGGATAGAGGGAACTGTGTGGTCACCAACCATGTGAAACTTACCAAGAGCGAGTTCATGATTCTCCACCTGGGGAGGGGTGATATTTGTTGTACGTAGAAAACGAGGGATGAGGGTCTGAAGAGCAGCCCCACAGAAAGAGATCCGGGGCTTTTGGTTGGCAGGAAGTTGAAAGTGAGTACAATAGTATGCCCTGGCAGCCAAAAGGGCCAAGCATATCCTGGGATGCATCAAGCACAGCATCGCTGGCTGCTCAAGGGAGGTGATTGTCCTACTCTACACTGCACTGGTGTGGCCCATCTCAGTTGTGTGCAATTTTGTGCACCTCAGCATAAGAAGGACATCAGACTACTAGAGTGTGTCCAGTGAGGGGTGACTAAGGCGGTGAAAGGACTCAAGGATATGACTTAAGAGAAGCAGCTGAGGTAACTTGGTTTGTTCAGCTTGGAGATGAGAAGGCTGAGGTACAGCCTACAGTTTCCTCAAGGTGGGCAATGGAGGAGGAGATGCTGATCTCCTCTTTCTAGTGACCAGAGATAAGACTTGAGGAAGTAGAATGAAGCTGCATCAGGGATAGTTCAGGCTGGACATTAGCTAAAAGGTTCTTTACTAAGAGGGTCCCCCAGGAAGTGGTCACAATACCAAGCCTGTCAGAGTTCAAGGAGTGCTCTTAGTTGTATGATTTAATTTTATGCAGTCTTGAGAGGAGCAGTGAATTGGATTCAATGGTCCTCACGGCTTCCTTCCAACTTGAGATATTCTATGATCCTATGATTCTATAGATCTCCTCTATGTCATGGTGGTAGCCTGAGTCCCTTCGCACTGCGCACACATCCCACTCTTTCTTACGGAGACCTTTTATACAAAGCAGAAATTCTCTGCCCAGCAATCTCTAATTCCTCCCAGAATCTCACCTGATGTTTGGTTTTTCTACAGAACACATATTCTGTAAGCTTGAATGATTTGCCTGACGGAGCAGTGGAATG
This sequence comes from Thinocorus orbignyianus, assembly GCA_013400375.1. Classification (NCBI taxonomy): domain Eukaryota; kingdom Metazoa; phylum Chordata; class Aves; order Ciconiiformes; family Thinocoridae; genus Thinocorus; species Thinocorus orbignyianus. The sequence goes on along the minus strand of VXBW01007903.1, from coordinate 74,724 downwards.
CTGTGCAATTTGTAAATTTTTGGACGCACTCCAGCATCCTCAAATGGATACTTGGGAACATTTATTTTTTTGCAAAATAACTCCATCAATTATTTTCTGTATTACAAAAAATGGGAGCAGATTTCCATTGATTTTAGGGCAAAAACAGTAACTTTGTTTAAGGGACAGTTGAAGAGGATTTTAAAAGCTGCTACAGATTCAGAGAACATGGAACAATACCTTCTACAGGTAATTTCACTACTGAAATGAGAAGCTGTTCCTCTGTAGTCACCAGATTTAAACTGGCATATACTAGGAGTACCTGAGAGGGAAATAAGGTCCTCTCTTCTTTTAGTAGGACCTGAGCCTGGTGCTGCAGTAAAAATGAAGGCTTCTGCAAAACAATTTTAAAAAGCATGCTTTCATCAACTGCTCCAGCTTTCAAGAAGCATAAAACAAATGCTGATAAAACTATGCCAGAAGGTTGCCAACATCTGCTTGCTGTGATCTATGTAATTTCTAATACACTGTGTAGTGCAAGACAAGAAAGCAAAAGGGAGATTTACTAACAACTCCCTCACGCCTACATTAAATTTGTCCCTCCCCATGAAAAACAAAGAGCAGTTTTCCACCATTTCTACTTTTGTGTTAAATTTATGATCTGAAGTGCTATGGAAAGTCTGGCTAGTAACAGACTAACCCAACAGTTACCCAATAGTAACAGTTATTTTACAATATAAAGAGCATGGAAAGACCATAAGCTGCTCTAGGAGTTCATCTAGCTTAGAGAATTGCAGGCAAATTTTGCAGGCTGTTAAAAGATACAGCCGTTCACTTTGCCAGGATGAAAGTTCTTAAGCCACAAAAAACCTTTTGATGGGAAAAAAGTCAAATGGAATAAGTTATACATTAGGAAAAATTTAAGTTTCCTGTTGAACTATTCCCTGTATAACAGAATTCCAGCCATGAGGAAGCGGTCAGGAATCCTGAAATTCTTCACAGCCTTCCATTTCTGGAAATGGAAAAATGCACAATCAGTCATTTTTCACTGCTGATAGGTGATGGGCTTCCATCAGCAGCACATTCAGCCCTTTTACAGAGAGATTAATTTCCTAGTCCATTGTTCCCTATGGTAAAAAGCCTTTTGTATTTTTATCTCTGTTTTATCAGACTTTCACCAGTTTTAAGTTTTAATTGGATCCTGAATTATCAACATCTTTTCTTGATCAACAGTGTCTCATCCTAAGAAAACAATAACTAGCAATAACTCAAGAGTAGCTACCGTATCTATACCTTGGATAGATTGTTAACTATGGAGAAAGCACACACTTCTGATGAGAACTGTGAGCAGTCTCACTTTGTGCAAAGAGATACACATGGTGGGCATCAAACTGGACCTATCAATAGTGGGTTCATCATAGGGCCCTTTAAGCAAAAGTCAGTGTTGAAGACACTACCTCTTTTTTTCTTTTTTTTTTTTTCATTCCCACTGACTTGATTGCTTTTTAAAGTGTGAAAATGGCAAGATTAAAAAAGAGACATATAAACCTTGTGTGTATGACTCAGTTTCCACAATGTTTACATTGCATATCTAGGTTACTGCTGCATGTGGCTATTTACACTCTAATGCTAAATAACAATTGATAATAACTCTTAGTATGCTGTTTATCATAAACATTTCTATAAATGTCCCTGAGATGCCTTTTTAAATATTGATCAACTATTAAAATATTGAAATACGTTTTATGAAGCACAAGGAACAACCAGAACTTCAGAAATTCTTTGCACATATCTCATCAAGCCAATATGGAAATGAATATGGAGTTTAAGAAAAATTACATCGTTTCTTAAGAAATTAGGTGGCATACAAGCTATCGTTTTGTGCCTTTGTAGAAATGGGGGTCAGCAAGTTTAGAACTCACACAAAAAAACATTAAGACTATGAGTTTTTCTTCAGTTACAAACCACTACTTTTAATGCAGGTACTGCACAAAAGTCAATACATTATGGAAGAGGTCATACTAGGTAATCACGTGTCCTTCAAGGCTTGAAATTTATTTAAAAAGCTACCTTAGGGATGTAGGGATCTACCCTTTGAAATTTGTTACCACGTATTATTTCCCTGTAATATCTAGAAGCTTTTTAAAAGATAGTGTATTTCTTGGAAATGAACTTGAAAATATTTTACAGCTATTCATTCACAAGGGACATCCCTTCATCTTATTTACGTACTAGCAATACTGTTCTTTCTGCCAACTGGTACCAGGCTGCAGCAAGTCAAACAATTCAGTCATGAACCAGTTGTTTGAACATTTAAATAAAGAGTAGGAAGAATGATAAAAGGATCAGTGACATTACACACATAAAATTTACTTGAAGTATTTTCTCTTGTAGCCAAAATTTACTCAGAAGTACTCAGGGCCATTTACTCAGTTAAAAGTTTCTGGTTCTGCTTTTGGCTAACTCTGTCCAGGTATGGTGTGATGCCTAAGTTTTGCAAACATGAGTGCCAGAATTTATTAAGGTCTTTTGTTCACTGCCTTTCTGTAAAAACTTCAGAGAAACCTAAGATAGTTCCAGATTACACAGCTTCTAATGAGGGTAAGTTTGCATAGAGTGATATTCAGATACTTATCAACAGCCATCTGTAATGATCTGAACACTAGAGCCCTTTTGGCCTAAGGCCTTCAGAGTTTGCAAATTAGGAATTTGTAAGAATGAAATACAGAATTCATCTCTCATAAGCTTTAGGTAGGTTTTTATATACTGTCTTTTACCACAATCTTGTTAACTAAACCAACAAGTGCCATTAGGCTTTAGAGGGAAAACAAATATTCTTTTAATTAGAACCGCCATAATATTTTCTGGGTTTTCTTTCATGAAACGTACAACTTGTGTTCTTCTTAAAAGGCATTAACTTATGTGTACATAGTTTCCTAAAGGAAAATCTTCACAAGCACAATATAGCTAGAACAGAAGCCAAAGCATTCAAGGCAGAGCACCTGGCACCAAGTGGCAAATCAGAGCAGTCAGAGCATCACCTAGCACTGCATTCAATTTTGGCCAGAGTAATTAGCAAACCCCCAATGCAGAAATAGTTGAAAGCAACGGTGCAGCAGCACCATCTGTGAGAAAGTCACAGGTATTGGCGACTTGTGATTGTCCATGGCCACTGGCAGTATGACAGACAATTCAATACAGAAGGTCACACATAGTGAAGAAAACAATCCCTCAAGAAGCAGTAAAACACCACATTCATGAACATCCTGTGTTGTGCACCAGACCACCATCCAGGGCTCACATTCACTAGATCAGAGTGAGCGTCCTCTGTCCTGAGGTCTGTGCAGTCACTCTGCATCAGACTGGAGGGACAGGGGTCCTTGGATGCAGTATAAAGCACTAAGAAACTTCAGAAATCAATATCCACCTGCTACACCTATCCTGCCTGGTAAAGAAGTTCTAGATTATATGTCACTGAGCAGAGTAGTTGTCCTGGCAGCCAACCCACTCAATTCTCCCATGACAGCTCCTTTAACCAAAAAATTAGCAATGTTTTTTAATTAAAACTGGTGGGTTGGCTGGACTGTTTCTATCCAGGTGAAGCCATGCTCACCACCCTTTCATTTTCTCTTAATATACAGGTTGACTGGCTTTCAGAAATGCATGAGATTGTGTTAAACTTGTCACACAGTTCTGTGTTCTTTCTTATTTCTGTGTGCATCTGTTAAATGCTCCAGATTGCTGGCATAACCTACCAATGGGAATTTTAATTGTTGCATTTTCCTTTTTCCTAATCTACACAATGGATTCCCATATGGTCACTTCTGTGCAGAAAAATGCAAATTATTCTGGAAATATAAATTCAGGAAGTCTTACATAATCACTAATGTCTTAGTGCAGTTTGCACGCATTCCTGATCAAATCCCTAGGCTGACTGCAGAGCGTAGAAAACTTTCTTGTTGACACAATGCTTTATACGCAATATTACTAAACACTGTAAATGACAAAGACACTGATATTTCCAAAACATTTTCTGGAAATGCTAGGAAACGTGAAGCAGCTTTTCTCCAGGACTTTTGCATTTTGAAGAAGCAGGCTGTGAGAGTGCAAATAATTTGTAAGCATAGTAAGCAACTCCTCCAGTCTTTTTGACAGACAGCTAGGATCTCAGAGGCTACATCTTGTTCATGTTCAAACAGTTCCTGCAAGCTTCCCATCAGAAAATTCTCTACAGAAGTCAGGTATGTGGAGGGGGAAAAAAAGCTTCAAGCTCATATATATGGAACGATGTGAGAAAGATGCTGGGAGCTGGAAGAAGAGAAGAGGAATACCTCAGACTAGAAGGGGCAAATGTGCTTAGAGGGAGGATGGGGAGAAACCACACAGGAAGAAAATAAAGCCACTGACTGGCCTTACACAAGAGGAGAGACAGTGTAGAGGGGTATCCATGAACTGGAAGGAATTACAGAAAGCTCTCAGAGGTAAAAGGATACCCAGGGCTTAAACAGGAAGACAGAAGTGTGGGAGAAGGGAGAAGCGGTGTCAAAGTGCTAGGAAGAACAGTCTATGAACAGATCTTCATGGAGATCTGGATTTTGCTTTTAGTGATCAACTTAATTATATAGCTAGGCAACCTGTCAAAATGCATGCTGTATCTTTGGTATGTTAAAGCCCCCTTACAATACTGCACTAACTCGCAGGTACATGAACTCAAGATAGCTCACTAGCCTGATGTACTCTGTCCTTCTAAAAGTCTAAGTATGTCTATATGCAGCCTTTTAATGCTAAGTAGTGTGCATAATAAGATTTATAATAAAAATATACATGACTGTCTGAAATCTGACACCCTTCATTCCTGGTACTTGGCTTCGGCAAAGCTGGTCATCAGACAGTCTTGAAAGCCCAAACAGGGGTGTTTACCAGCAATGCAAGTGCAAATCTTATGCTAACCAGATGTCACAAATTAATGAACTTCTGCCACCTTGCATATTGACAGAATTACTTTGGTAACAACATTATGCTTACTTTTTCATAAATATGACTGGAAAGGCCACTCTCAAAATAGGGAATTTGAAGTTTTCTGACATAATATCCCTCTTAAGCACTACACATAATACTTAGATCTTATAAGAGTTAATGGAACCAAAGGTTCAAAATTAAGTATTGAAAAGCAAGGAAACACTGGCCTTTGGCAGCCCAGTCCAGCCCTGCTGTCAATGTGGAGTACAGTATAGCTTAACTTACACAAGCAAACACCAAATTTTCCACAGGTGAGGACTCATTTGAGAGCCACAGCTTCAAAGAATTTGGATCTTTTACTTTTGTTTGTTTCTTCTGGAACTTATGGTGTGTGTTGCTGTAAACAGGTCATTAAAAACAGCAGCACGCACATCTCTTTTATGGATGTGGATTAGGAATCAGCACATGGGAGCAAGTGGCAACAGCACAAAATATTTAGACTGTGGCATCTTGGGCTCAGTCTGTAGTCTGTCTCTGTTAGCTAACCACTGGATCTGGGCAAGCCCAAGTCACCTTAGGCCAAGTAAACTCTTCTTATGCGTCTGCTCATATTGTCCACCTGAAAGGAACTCAGCTTCAAGCAGACAGGGAAACCTGAATGTTCAACATTAAATTTTACCAAGTCACAATGCAATGGATCACACTGGCTGGAGCTGGTGCTTTACTTCTCATCTAAGTAAAACCTCTACATTTTGTTCTCCTTATGTTCTTCAGAAGAAGGTTTTTGCCAATGGTGAATTTGTTCTGCAATATTTGAATGTACGAAAATAGAAAATTCATAAACATATCTAACTAACGTTTTGTGCTTGTTAACATGCTAAACATTTAATATGGCAAAGATTAATTTATGGCTACAGGGTAAAAAACAGCTTTATTTCTCTGTATAACATAGCTTATTTCCCATTAAAGATACCAGAAAACATCTGCAAGAGTTGCTGAACTCCACATTTTTAATCAATATTTACGTCGGCTTTTCACTGAAAACAAGAACTTTCTGCATCATGCAATATCAGTTACAACCCTTTCTCCACTTTTGCTATCTCTGTCACAGAAAATGTGCATTCAAATTTAACTGAAGTGTATTGCCAGGAAAATTAATTCTAGGAACAGAATGAAACATTCTCCTGAACGGAAAGGCAATATGCAACAAATACAAGCTTATTTAAGCAACAGCTCTACCTGCTTTGATTTTTCTTCCAAAATAAATGCTCTTGAAAGGCTGTCAAATGAAAGCACATCACTGAACAATGGCCAGGACTTGCAGATGACTTGCAGGCCAGAAGCCAGACAGACCTACAAACCCACAAAACTGCTTGACACGTAATGCCTTGCAGTGCCTGGTTTCTCACTATGATTTATCTCCACGTTTATCCAACGAGCCGCAGTAGAACCATTTGTGAGTGGCATCAGCCTGCTGCCATCTTCTGGTGAAAAATTGAGGACATTAAACAACCGCAAATACAGTTCTTGCTCTCATTATCCTGGGCTTTTATATCACACTAAGGCAATGCAATAGTACTTCCGCACCAATAGCACTTAGAAAGAAACAAGCAGGTTAGCGATCTCACGGGCAGGAAGGATTCTTTTCACAAATCCGCTTTCACTGTCACTTTACCACACCCACAGTCATCTGGGGAGTGACTACCAGAACAACAAAGTGGCTCCAGCGTTAGGTAACAGCTATTATTTTACTTGGAAAAATATGTAAATCTAGCAACAATAAAATACTCTCCAGGAGTCATCTCCTTGCATGCACTGTAGGTAGGAGAGACAAAACACAAGCAGAGTCAGGAAAGGCAGAATTTGATACCAAATAGGCAAAACAAGGTTACATTTACCAAGCCAGAACTGCGAGAGTATAAACAGACACTACTCCGCTCACTTCCCTATCAGGCGGTCTTGATTTTTGCCTGTTCTTTGCACTAAGTGTGTGCACCTGGGAAACGTTCCTCACAGAGCGGCATGTCCTGGGACATGAAAATCCAGCACACGATAATTCTGAGAGGAAATACAGGATTCACATGCCCAAGTCGAGAGCAGCAAACTATTCACCACAACATAGTGGCGAGGACAAGGAATACAGATGAGAAAAACTGTCTTAAGTGCGCTGTGGTATTAGTTTTGATGCTTAGAATATCCAGCGGAAAGATGACAGCAAGTTGCAATCCCTTAGCCCGTTTAATCCAATCATAACCAACTCTCAATGAACTGAGATTGACTCATGTGAAAAATTATTGAAACAGTATTTCAAACACTGAGGTAAACGTGCTCACAGTTAAGATTGCTCAGAAAGCAGTGGTGCCATAGATCAACTCAGCATCAAGCGTTGCTAGGGGTACAACACGCAGGCCTGTAAATTGCTCTGGCAGACACAATTTGCTGAACGCTTTACGAGGCTGAAGAAAATAACACAATTCTCGTATGCAGTGTAGGCGTTCTTTTCCTTAGTCAACAGGAAATACAGACCTCCTGATGCACTCAAACATAAGTTTCAACATAGCCTGAAAAACAAAGACTTTAAGAAGGAAACTGAAGATCACAAGTTCCCAGCTGACTTAATTCAGAAGCCCAATGTCTGTACCCGGTACCTGCCTTCAAAACCCTGTCAAGAATGGTCTGTGTTATCATAACACTGACCCAAGTTTTAATACAAAGGGACACTAAGTTTGACAGCTGTTTTCCATCAGAAGATACGGGTGGAAATAATCCATGAAAACGGGTTTTTAGGCAACTTACTGAAAATATTTTTGTTTGATTTTAAAAATGGGTGTGTTTTCCTGTTCATCTGTCTTCAAATTTTTCCTTTTTAATAGTTTAAGGTTTTAACGTTCCAGCATATTATGCTTCAATAATGCCAAGTTGATGCTTATGAATGAAGTTACATCAGAACATCTGATACCACAAAAACTCTTCTCAATCTACTTGCACTACAATTCAGTAAATGGAATTTTTGAAATATCATGTAAAAAAAAGATAAATTTTGCAGTTCTACATATGCATTAAGGGAAGAAAATACTGCCAAACCATTAAACTGTAAGACCTTGATAAAGTCAGGATTTTCTAACCATTATCATTCCTCACTATTTAAGAAACAAAGGTTGCAAGAAATACGAACTGATGATTAACGTTGACTTCCAAATCTAAACCTGCTAAGCAGCAGGGAGAGGCCTTAGAGACTAATGCTGAGTATAGCTTACTCTCCTGAACAGCATCACCACAGAGATTGTTCTCCCTACTGCAGAAAATCTGCCTGCAAATAAAGCCAGCACAGCTGGTCAAGCCTCAGGAGATTATTTTTGGCTTGCATTAATGGTTTGCATCTTTCTTAAAGATCATCAGCTTTGGTTTGGAAGAACCAGCTGTTCATTCTCTCTAAGCATCTAATTATATTGAAAAGTGAGGGCATGACATCTGTATCTCAGTCTCAGCCCTCATCTTTACTGGTATGACCAGCTTTCATCAGTCCTAGGTCCTGGAGATCAGTGAGAGAAACTGGAACAAGGAGTGCTTACCCTTGATGAAGGAGGAGCAGATTAGGAAACACTGAAACAAACCACATACCAAGGTCCATTGAATACTCACAACTACTGAGGGAGCTGGCATATGTCATTTTGAAGCCATTCTCTTTGTCACTGAAAAGTTGTGACAGTTAGGGGGAGGTTCCTTCGGGCTGGAAGGAAGTAAAAGTCATTCCCACCTTCAAAAAATGCAAGGAGGGGGATTCGGGGAGCTACAGGCTAGTCAGACTCAATCCCTGCAAAGCTGATAGAGCAAATAATCCTGGAAAACAAATTCCAGACACTGGTTGTCAAAAGGGCTTGAGGAGGTCATTTGGAGTAGTCAACATGGATTTACGAATGGTAAACCATGCTTAAACCAAACTTGAAAGCCCCCTATAATGAGAAGACTGGCTTGGTAGATGAGGGAAGAGCAGTAGAAGTGGCTTATCTTGACTTTGATAAGGCTTTTGACACTGTCGTCATCAAGAAATTGATGAAAGTATGAGCTAGATAAGTAGACAGTGAAGAGCACTAAATAATGCCTGAGCTGCTGCACTCAAAGGATTGTGAGCAGTGGCATGAAGTCCAGCCAGAAGTCAATCACCAGCTGTATGCCCCAGGGCTGGATAATGGGGTAAACACTATTAAATACCTTTATGAAACATTCATTTGCAAATTATACAAAACCGGGAGAAGTGGTTAATAGACCCACTGCGTGTTACCATTCAGAGGGACCTCAATACGGTGAAGAAAGAAGTCAAGAGGTACGTCATGAAATTCAGTAAAGGTGAACAAAGTCACACATCTGGAGACGAATAACCTCAGGCAATAGAACAGTCTGATGTCCAACCAGTTGGAGAGCAGTTGGTCAGAAAAGGCCAGAGTGGTTATGGTAGACAGTCTGGCCAAGAGCCTACCACATGGCCTTGTGGTAATGGCCATCAGCACCCTACATTGCATTGAACAGCACTGCCAGCCCATCAAGAGATGTGATCCCTCTTCTACTCGCCTCTGAGGAAGAGGCACCTGAATGTTATGTCCAGATCTGGACTTCCTATGAGACACAGACGTACTGGAATAAGTATGACGTTAGAAGCCTGGAACATCTCTCATACAAGGGAACTGAGAAAGCTTACAGGAGAGAAGGCTCAGTGACCCTATCAATATGTATAAATAGCTGGTAGGGCTGAGCGTAAAGAAGAGAGAGGGTCTCAGTGGTGCCCAGTGACAGGACAGGTATGCCAAACACAGAAGTGGGTCCAGTAGCCCAAAATACCCTTGCTGCACCACCACACACCTCTTCTTGTACTCTACATTGCATCCTTCTATGCTATTTTATATTGTATTGATACAAAAACATGAGTTAAGCAGGACTGGGAAATTATATATGCTTTTGCTGGTTTTATGAGTTTTTCAAATAAATTGTGTGCTGTACTGAAGACAAGGACTCTAAGCACCCCAGGTTTGAGTTTTCAAGTAGTGCTTAGTGTCTTATGGTTTAACTGGGATAACTACCCTCTGCTGACCCGTTTCTGCCCGTTTTTTTCATTCTTCAGGCCAAGGCCAGAATACTACTACTGTATCTTTCCCAACACCATGAATAAACAACTACTCGCTTTACAAGCTGAGGGAAGAGGTTTCATAAAAGGATGAGACCCATTCTGCATGGGCCCCGTGAGAGTTAAGGACGTGAAGAGCTTTCTACCCCTGGTCCTGCATTTGGAGCATCTACTTTTACTACTTAATGTGAAGTGTATTTTAAACATTTGTTGTGTTCAAGAATATCACAGAAATCTAAAAAGTACTTTTAAAATTGGCTTTTGATTCCCCACTCACCCTCTACAATCACTTAAACATTACGTAGGCTGAATATTGGAGTCATAGTCGGTGGAAAGATGTCAGTTTATACCAGTACAGTAAAGACCTAGTGCAGTAATGCCATTTAATGACCTGGTACTATGATCTCTCCCTGCATTTTGGAGATTAGTCTGAATACTACCCTTTTTCCAAATGAAAGTATTTTATTAAAAAAAAAACAAACCACATTTTCTATGAATACTGCATGGAAAGAGAAAGGAACAGAAAAAAAAGAGGGGTTAAAAAAAATGTCTTAAAACAACAAAAGACCTCTGTTCTTGCAAAGCTAAAAGACTAGTGTCTACAATACAGGATTAATTCTATTGCACTTCGCTCATGCATAATAACAATGGGTTGCACCGGTAACATGTAGTAACGTGTAAAACTAATAGATAGGAGATTGCCAGTCACTATTAGAAAGACTGACAAAACTGAAATATAAGAATTTAGGGTCTCCAGCATAGGCTTTGCATTTATGTATTTCTTTTTAGAAGCACTTTCATTCTTCTGTGGAAATAAAGAAAATTTTCTGTTTTCTGTTTTATTTGAATTGAATCCAACTTGGGACTTTACTAAAGCTCCTTCTAGATATGCATTCCCCAGTTAAACTATTTCCAATACAGCAAAACTAATGAGGCTTTAAGCACCTTTAGTATTGACTAAAAGAAATCCCACTTAGATTTTAAAAGCTGGTTTAAATTTAAAGCCAGAATTTCATTACAAGAAACAGACAGGATTTCACTCAATTCTTGTTCAGTTTTTCCTGATTTTTTTTTTCCATTTTTTTCTTCCAATGTTTTGTCTGCACGAAAACTAACACCCAACACTCTGAAAATGACATCACAAAGTGATCTTTCAAGTGCTGTGCAGGACTTCCCATCTCAGGAGACTTCCATAGTTTGGTATTTCCAGGCTATTGTATTTCCACCCTCCAAGTTACTCAAGTTTCAGTGCTTTCCACAGTGATGTACTTCATTTGTAAGGCCGTGTTGAAGATGGGTCCATTGTGAGAGACACTCTCTCAAGTTCTCAAACCAGTTCTGAGGCAAAATAATCTCAGTAACACCCACTCAAGCTGGTTGTCATTGCGGCCACGAAGTGTTTTATTTCACTTTACCCATGGGAAATCCTCACAAGAACTACAGTAGGCAATAACAAAACCCCTTTTCGAATATCTTCAGAATCAGACATCAAGACAGAGAAAAGCAGAACATGATGCTCCCTAAAAAGAACCACTTAAGTGGTTGACTACCAAAATTTGCTTGTTACATGATGGATGAAGCTTTTAAGTAGTCCCCAAGTCTATGCTCCCAGCTGTCCCCTATAATACTAACAAAATACCCAATCTTCTACTATGGCAAACAACCACTGACAAAAATTTCAGCCCCAATGACATGAAATAGAACTGCCCAAAAAATCAGAGAACTCTGTGTGTGAGGAATACAGGACAGCACTGATGAATCCCCTATTGAGTGGAACTTTCTAGGAGATGGTATGTACTGCAAAAATCAGATAAAGCACTTCTGATAAAAATTGCTGTCAAGAATCTTGAGTTGGTCATTTGGTCTTTCCATTGCTACAAATTGCCTGAGTCAAACACAACTTCCATTCTGACAGACAGTATGAAATTTAACATGAGCACTGCATAAGAGGGAAGCAAAAGAGCTACAGTAAACCTGTCCTACAGACGAGAATTAGACATTTCTCACACAATTTATTTCAGGGCCTTTGACGATCTGTACAAAACAGTTCCTGCATACTGTTTTCTGTTACATTCTGATGAGCCACATTAGCAGCACACATCGTACCACTTCCATTTCTTTCCCACNAAAGCAGAACATGATGCTCCCTAAAAAGAACCACTTAAGTGGTTGACTACCAAAATTTGCTTGTTACATGATGGATGAAGCTTTTAAGTAGTCCCCAAGTCTATGCTCCCAGCTGTCCCCTATAATACTAACAAAATACCCAATCTTCTACTATGGCAAACAACCACTGACAAAAATTTCAGCCCCAATGACATGAAATAGAACTGCCCAAAAAATCAGAGAACTCTGTGTGTGAGGAATACAGGACAGCACTGATGAATCCCCTATTGAGTGGAACTTTCTAGGAGATGGTATGTACTGCAAAAATCAGATAAAGCACTTCTGATAAAAATTGCTGTCAAGAATCTTGAGTTGGTCATTTGGTCTTTCCATTGCTACAAATTGCCTGAGTCAAACACAACTTCCATTCTGACAGACAGTATGAAATTTAACATGAGCACTGCATAAGAGGGAAGCAAAAGAGCTACAGTAAACCTGTCCTACAGACGAGAATTAGACATTTCTCACACAATTTATTTCAGGGCCTTTGACGATCTGTACAAAACAGTTCCTGCATACTGTTTTCTGTTACATTCTGATGAGCCACATTAGCAGCACACATCGTACCACTTCCATTTCTTTCCCACAGGCTACCTTACTTGCCATCTCCTTGAACTGAAACAGGTGCCACTTGTGTCCTATTCTTCACTTCTCTTCATACACATATTTTCTACAGCAGCTACAACATACACATCACCAGTCCTCTTTTGAGGACAGTAGAGTACCTTGAGTACTGTGTCAAGCTTCGGAGTACTCAACACAGGAAGGGTACGAACCTGTTGGAGGGCCACAAAAATTATCAGAGAGGCAGAACACCTGTCCTATGAGNGGTCCCTTTCAACCCTAACCATTCCGTGATTCTATGAAGGATACATCTATTTCCGTGCCTCTCCATACATGCATATATGTGGACACACCTCTAAATGTCACTTACTGTTTAGCACTTGTGTGGTAATCATCCACACCAAGAAGTACTGAGCACTGAACATTCTGGAATCGTTAGAAAAAGGTGTATCTCTCACACGGGACCCATATCCCATTGGCTAGGTCACTGTTGCACACAGTATATTACCTAAAACAGCTAGGTCAAAAAAAAAAAAAGAAGTCGTTAACAACTCAAAGCTGTGATGGAATGGGTCATCTTAATTTTAAAAAAAAAGCATTTCACAGAAGCCTCTTCTTCTGCATCTCCTGGCTGATTAA
>VXBW01007903.1:42173-61254 GCA_013400375.1 Thinocorus orbignyianus | reverse complement strand
TACTTTCTAAATCCATGCTATCATAGATGCTACAGAATGCATAAAGGATTCATTAAAGCTGTATCTTTCTGCCTTTATACAGAATTAACATATGTATTCTATTCAGTCATTCCTAGCACAAAGTAGAGGCTTTTATCTCTCAGCTAGTGCTACCGCCGGCCACAATGAACCATTCTAAAAGCAGCAGTTACACAACAGAGGGAACTTGCTGTTCAGTAAATCTTGTAACTGAGACTGTTTCTCCCAATACTTGCAGAAATCCACTAACAGAAGAGTATTTGCATTTTTCAATGCTCAGTAAACTACTGACAGTCAACTAAATATTCTATTAGCTTTATGGTTTTTTCACCTCTACTCTACACTCATGAGACCCCACCTGGATCACTGTGTCCAGCTTTGGAGTCCTCAACACGGAAAGGACATGGAACTGTTGGAACGGGTCCAGTGGAGGGCCAAAAAGATGATCAGAGTGATGGAGTACCTCTCCNGAGCAACCTGCTCTAGGGAGAGGTGTTGGAACTAGAAACCTGCTCTAGAGGGGGGCTGGAACTTGATGATCTTTAAGGTCCCTTCCAACTCTAACCATTCTATGATTCTGTGATTCTGTTACAATAAAAATAAACTGATTTATGTTCAGTACAGACAGAACATGTGCAGGACAGATTGCAGCTAGCTGTTATCCTGTGAATGTTACAGCAATTTATGTTTTGTTACAGCTACACAACATTTTGTATACTACTACCAGTCATGGCACCACTTGATGTTATACTTGGAGGAAAGATATTCCAGGTGCTTCATCATGCCTATGACTGATATGTACACTCTTTGGTAAGAAGAGAACGTTAGTATAAACTTCCAAAGTAAGAAAAGAGACCCACCAGGAACAGAAGTTTGTAAACCTGTCCTTTGAAACTTACCTGGTGAGGACGGGCAAATCTAAACTGCAAAATACTGACTGCTCTGCAGTGCTGCACTACATTGTGACACATTCTCCTCTGGTATTCGCACTCTGTACTTCAGCTAATGCTAATCCAGCGCACCTAACTTCAGTAGCCCAAACTCCTTATTCTCAGAAAGTTAAATGAAGGAATATTCTGATTATGAAGTTAACGATAAAATTAATTTCCCAAGCTTAGTGGGAAAGTACTTCTAAGTTGTATTTCAGGATAGGTATCTTAGACACTTAACTGTGTACATTATGAACACCCGAAAAGGTTTCAGCAAATACCCAATTTTGAAGCAACAAAAATAAACGCATTTGTATCTGTAGCTGCTGACAATACCCTGCTGTTCCCCTGCTCCCCCTCACTGATCAGTAAATCACTGCTCTGCAAGACGATTTAACCCTCAAGTTCAACATAATTATGGTGGCCTTCTAATATACACCTACACAAAATTTCCTAAGTGTCTGCCACAAAGTGGACAGGTAAGATAACTTCCAACAGGTGAACTGACACTTAAAAAAAACAGTGCTGCACCTGCCTGCAAGCAGTAAAAATCCCAAAGGTACACAGGTACATCATTCTTGCTTTTATACATATCACCTGAAATCTGAGGCCAGATCTCCACAAGAAACTCCAAATTCTGCTTAATCCAGAACTGTCAATGTAGCAGTAACCCAAAACACACTTTAGTTTTTCTTAGGACAATCCATGATCAACGTACTATTCACTCTTACACTGAGCTACCTTACTAGCTCATCTAGCACGTGAAAGATTCCTGCAAGCCTCAGACAGACCTACCTACACTTCAGTACATTATTTGGTTAGAAACAGGGTCCTCCTCAATCCAGATCCAGATCTCAGTCCTACATGTTTAGATCCTTGATCCCTGCCACAACAATCAAATCACTCTTATTTCTCTCTGGAACACCTCTCCTAAAGTTTTGCTTCAGCTACTTTGTATCCTTTGGTCAGGATGCACATCCTGAAAGTGGCCTAGAGATAGTAGTCTCACAGATTAATGATTTATTAGGAAAGGCTAATGTCCTTGCTACTGAATACTGTTTGCTCTGCAGAATGTTGTTATCTGAGCAAGGGAAACAAAGCGGGGAAAGCAACCTTCAAAACAGGAACTTGAGTAGGGGAGAGTATCACCAAGGCTGAAGACAACCAGGATTGAATGATAACATTTTAAGAGGGCTGTGAAGGCTACCAAGTGGGCTAGGTTCATCTANTTTTGCCTCGATGACTCTGTCCTCTCTTACGTTCTAGGTGTGAGCTGGTGTTTCGCAGAGCATCAACATTTCTACTGGTTTTCTCTTCATAGTACCTGTGTCTCTCATGAGTAACAGCAATGTATACCCGCCTGACAAAAACTCAAAAAACTAGGCAGGAATTCTGTACTTTTAAACTCTTTATATTTATTTAGTAACTTCAAACTAAGACATGTAATATGACTGAGTCAGTAAGACATTTTTTATTCTTAACCTGCAAATACAGAAAAATGGATGTCACACTGAAGGGCCTAAAGCTTATTATTACTTTCAAAAAGTTTGCATACATTCAAGAGACTGACACTAACAAACCCACTAACAAATCCTGCTGTTTTCAGTTGTCTCTTGCATTTGTAAAGCTCTTCCCTGCATCTTTTCCAGAGTTAGTATGTCTACAGAGGACGCATCACTTTGCTTTGCATTAAAGCAAACAAACCAGTAACACCCATTCAAAAGCAAGTTTGTGGCCAAAAAGCAGAAAGCTTTCCTCAGAGATGCAATCCACCTAGAGAAGAAAAAACATGAAGTATCTCTGCTGTTTGTTTACTCTTAGGACAAAAACTAGAACCAGATGGCTGAACAACCAGAATGGGAGGAAAACATTTCCTAATTTAAAGCTTTAAAAATGCTCTAAGATACTTTTATTTGTAACTTTTCATACGCAACTTACAGCAGTTAATAAGAGCACAGCCCTAAAGAGCGGTGCAGCCAGCTAACCAAGTAACCACTACTCCAAGCTCCTTCCCCTAGCTTTTACATACCCACAGGTGCACAGCTGACAAATGCACTTCGTCGAGGATGGAACTACACGTGATGGCACAGGCGATGCAGGAGACATGTTTGCTAAGAAAAACAGTTATGGTTCAGGTCTTATAGCAGCAGATGCTCTATAGCAGAGCCAAAAAACAACCACCAAAACCAAAAAAACATCGATCTTCAGTAACAACCATTGGAGAAAATGGTATCAGAAAACCATCTAGGAACCTCTAGAAGCAGGGACAGAGCACATGACTTTGGTACAGTCCGCACTACACATCCCAGCTGACCAGCTCCTTCCCTAGGGCATCACACCCAGGTTCCTTTGATGGCATCCCAACAAGAGCTCCGTGGCCCTGCTTTACAGCCTTTTCTGACCAGGGTGTGAATGTCGTGAGGAACCTTTGTGAAGTCACCAGCACTAAGCTCTAGAACTCTGGTCTACAGGCAACATGGCTGGGGCCTGTTCCAGACAGCCAACAGCTCCAGTCAGACCTTCCAATTCTCTTTCTGTTTGACCATCATTAGATCAACATGTCAATAGACTATTAAGCAGCACCTTCCTCTTAGTTATTAGGATGTCAGCAGCCATGTTATAGTTTCCACAACCAGCCACATATCTCTTTTCACAAATTTGGCCAAATTCTGCTTTGTAAGAAGACACCAAATAAAGGCAGAGAAAGATAAACCAAAACAGAAAAACAACTTTATTCAGCAATCCTTAAAAACTCTATAAACACATCAGGTTAGGGGTCAAAACTCTTACAATTAGAACTGTATCTCCTGGAACCCCAGATTTACTTTCCCACCCACCACAAGCTCTATTATCAGTTATCACAATGTCATAGATTTTTTTATTAAGTCTGCAAATAAAGTGGCATTAACACCACACCACAAGTCACACATTTTATAAAAATCCCGTTTAAAACATTTACTTAGTAGCATGCCTGAACAAACAGTTAGTCAGTAATTTTTATTTATAAAACTTACAGAGACAGCAACCTCTATCAAAAGGTAGACCTGATGGCACTTCTCAAGCAGAAGTCTGATATGAGAAAAGAACTCACTGTATGTAGAGCACCAAGTAAAATTTAGGTGGGTTCTTTTTGGGCAGGGGAGAGGTGACGATGGTGAAATTCAGGGAAGACAGAGACACCAAAGACTTCACTATTTCTCATTTGAGACTCTGGGTCTTCAGTTTCCTAGGATTATGTCACCTACTCAACATCTGCTATTTTAAAACATTTGCTCAGAAATGAATATGTAGTTCTGAACATAAATGGTGGGTTGTAGCATTCTGTGTACAACAGACGACATGAACTGGAAGAACCAGAGCAGGTAACTGACATTTCTAAACAAGGAGACTGGAATATTGTCTCTGCAAAAAAAAAAAAAATAGAAATAAGTGCAACTCCTCTATCTAGGCAGTGCTTGAAGATGTTACACGCCTATGTGAACCACAATTGTGCTGCTACTACACTTACACTTCTGCTTTATGAATTCTATCCTGATGATGGTTCCTCCATGCCCGTCTCCTCATTCAACTGCTCTTTACCTGGAAGAAAAAGTGTATTAGTCAGTATTCTGTAATATTAAATTAATTGACAGAAATACTGCTCCAACACTCTTTGGATTCTATTTCAAAAAGCATATCTGAAATAGTGCTTCTAATTTTGAGAACTGCTCCAAGTAAGGTAAAATCATCTGCCATCAGTACAGTCACAATTTTCAGAAACAGCTAAATTGCAGCAAGCCTTTACACAACATACAAGTCTCGCTATTCCTTGGAACTACCTTATTGCGTTAAATTCCTGGTATTCCATTAGATACCATCTGTTCTGGTGAAAGTCTTCTATGTAACCTTTACTGGCTTGTTTTTATTAACGCACTTAAAAAACTGACCTCACACCTAACTAAACACTGCACTACTGGTTAAGGAAACCAGATAATTCTGTTGGAAGCGGGACAAGGGAGCAGGCAGGCTAAAACGCAGTATAGTTCATAATAAAAAGAATTCTAACAAGATATTATAGTCTAACCTTACAAAATTTCCAGTTACCTGCAACACATTCCTACGTAGCCAAATTTGTTCAGAGTAAATACACCATTTAAAACTACCTTTCTGAATTCTCAAAACTTAATTTTGTACTACTCTATTTCTAATACATCTTAAGGCTTTTTTCTTAAACAGATGCAACTTACCTCAGAAAGTCAGAGAAGCACCCTTCGTCCTACTTTCAAGATGTTGATACAACTAGAAGTGTGTTTCCTTTGCTTTTATGCCTCATCTTTCATAAGCAATAAGCATACAAATAATCCATCTCCCTACACTTCAACAGCAGGGTTCAGCTATTCAGAGTCTGTTATTTACAATGCAGTACACCCAGTGGCAGAATGGACAAAATCTTGTTGCTAAAATACATGGACGCTTACCTTTCAATTTAGCTGTTAAGCTTAATGGGACATCATGTATCGTTGATGCCATTTCCGCCAGACGCTGACAGGATAGCAGTAACGATGACAGGGAGTATTTTCTTTCACTAGATGTTGGTGATGGTTTCGTGGTAAATGCTTCATCCAAGCAGAAGACTTCTACAGGACTGAACAATTCAGTTCTTTCTTCTTTCTCTGGTTGAAGACTTTGGTCTGATGTACAACTTAGAGATTCATCTCCAATGGGTGTTTGATACAGCTCCTCTTCACTTGTAGATGCAGTCTTTTTCAGTGCTTTGTTTTGGCTGAACAGGAACTGTAGATCTAGCTTTGATTCTTGAGTATCCCCCTTACTTTTTGAGCCATCTGTTACAACTGTCACATCCAGTTCAGACTCTGCTGATCCATATAGGATGATATCCAGTTCTTCTGGAAACTCCTCATCAAATATCCATGGGTCGGAAGCTGTACAACTGGCTGAACTTAAGCATGGAGATACATTCTGGTTCAGCTTCCTATCTGTTAAGGAATCCAAAAAGTAGTCTGAAGGTAGAATGTTTATTTGACCATTGTCTTCTGAACAACTGTTTGGAGTATTCATGCTCCTCTTTACACATGAAGAACTCTGTTCTGGATCTTCTGCGGAATTTACAACCTGCACAGACATGTTTCCAATACACTTCAATTCCTGTTCTCCAATTCTCTCACTCTCTTGCATTCCGGATGTTTCCGAAATTTGAGATTCAATGATATGACCTATCTGCTCTTGAGATCTAAATTCTGGAGAACTTAATAGGGACTTCCTTCCTGACAAGGAAGGATCACAGTCAAGTTCAAGAAATATAGGGACAGAGTGCATCAGTCTAGAATCTGTCACCTTCTGCATTGTAGGTCTAGCATCCACTGGAGCTTCTTCTGTCGTTACTTGAGCTGGGAACAGCTCTATGTCTGATGACTCCTCAGTTTGAACAGCTTTTCTCCACGAATTTCTAACTAAATAGAACAAATCAAGGTAAAATTTTAGTACTTTAATACAGTTATTCTGTTTTTCTACTGTCTGTAACACAAGGAATCCAAGAGGTAAGATGTATAGCTGCTTTATATTATTTATGCTTAATCTTCCCCAATACAAAGAGGATTCTACACAGGAGAAAAAAAAATCTACACTAAATCAAATTCACAGTATTTACATCTTACTAAGCCTACATCTCATTAGACCTACTATGCCGTGGTACAGAGTGAGCTATTAGGATTACTTGCACCTTCACTGAAAGAATTATCTTTTTCTTCTTGTGTCACATGTGATTGCTCGTCAACATCGTACATTCCTAATCAATGTGTATTATAAAAAAGGAGTTTTAGACTTACTCAGATTATCTGGAGTTCGGGGAGTTTGATTCCTCGTTATAAATGGGTTAAGAGCCAGTGACCTTAAGATACCTTCTAATGCCATTTCTTCTTCTTCACTCTGAGGTGACTCAGATGCCACTATTCTTGCAATCTGTAGGATGTTAAGAGGGCAAATCGCAAGAAAGCAAAGTTATAACCTCTTTGTTTGTTTCTGGCTCAAAATAAATCCCATTTTCAAAATAATCTGAAGGGTTTGCCATCTCCTAACTCTTGTTTTGGCTTTCACTACTTAGGCTCCCAATGATTACAGTCTCATACAAACAAAATGAAGACAGGTGACTGAACTCAGAACTCTAAGTTCCCTTCATCATCTACGAATCTATCTTTCAAATAAGATAGTTCTTGACTAGTGTGTCGAATATATTCTGTGTAAGCATGAAGACTAAAGCTCTATTAAAATAAGTACAATATTCTAGCAGAAAAAAAAAATTAACTGCACCATTTCATGGAAAGATGCAGCTTGCTTTCCAAGTCAGGCTGTAGCACATTTTACAGCAACTCTTGTGGAGGAATTCCTTAAACAAAATATGTAAAAGAAGTATTTAAATTCCTGCTTAGAATTCCCAAGGTCCTGTTAAATACGTAAGTTGCATACCTTCAGAAACAAAAAGGACTGCTGAATACACACAGTGTTTCATAGGTTTACGTATAAGAGGTGATAAAAATCATACCCTGATTCTAATGGAAGTGCTAGTAACTTCATCATGATTTATAAGTACGATAACTGCACAAACTCCATGCTTTCGGGGTGTGCTTATTTGGGCAATCACCCCTGAAACTTAATGACACACTACTGTTTAGTAGAGAAAAGTAACTTTTTACACACGTCATTACAAGAGGCATTTTACGATTTAATTAGTAACTTTGTTCTCTCTACTTGATGACCATTAATTTAAAATGCAAACAGAAGATTTAAAAATAACTTTTCCTAACCTCCTCTGCCAGTTTGTCACTGCTTTTTGTAAGAGGGGATGCTTTTTTGACAGAAGATTCTGTCTGGGTGACACGATCACCTGTATTCTCTGACACTTCTGAAATGGTAGAGTTCTCCTTCCCATTTTTTAAGATCTTTGGAGGCACAGCCATTTCCTCCCTGTTGCAAGTCTCAATAGGCAAGCTCTAAAGAAATACACAAGAATTATTAGAAGATTTAAACTTAATCGTTGTAAAACTGCTGTACAAATTCTGAACAGCAATGGCCTTAGTGTTTAAATCAAAAATATTTAAGTCTTAAACTAACTCAACACAAAACACTTTTACAATCATTTGAAGTAGGACACAAGTAAGTAATGGCTAGGAGAAGGTGTTGCATAGAAGAGACAACTCCTCTGCAATTACCTCAAACACACTACAGTGAACCATCGTACAGTAGACAACTGTACATCCCAGTTGCCTTTTAGCCATATTATAACCCTTAGGTTCACACTCAATTTAAAGAAACATTGAAGTCTGAGTGCTGCTAACACCAAAAAGCTTGCTCAGAAGGGACTCAGTGACACACTGTATGTTTTACTGGAAATGAGGTGCAAATGCACCTGCTTCCTAATGTCCTTTCCTAAAACTTAACGACTTCTGTAAAAGCGTAAAAGCTGACTAATTTGAATGTGCAAAAATACTAGTTTAGAAAAAAATAAAAAACCAAACTCAATAAACAAAAAAATGCAACCCTCCCCCTTAATATTAAATCTAGACCCCAATCAATCTAAAAAGCAAGCACTGTAGACTTAGCTTCTATGACAGGCAGGAAATTACTGAAGAATAACCTTTCCAATTAACACGTCTCTGTTTTCACATGCTTCCGACAACTCTACTGACTCTGAAGAGATCCTTAGGGGGCAAGGGGGAGGAGGGTCAAAAAAAAGAAGAAAAAAAACAAACAGGTTTTAGAGACAAGTTAAAAAAGTGGCACGCAAGTTTTACAAAGTCATCATACATTGTGCGCCCCGTATCTGTCCGTTACGATTTCCCTTAATTCGTCCCGGTTATCAGAAGGCAATTTTACTATAGGGAGAACATGTGACAATTAGAGCAGAGTTAGCCCTAGTTGTGTATCAGCCTCCCAAAACTAATAAATTACAAAACTTTTCCTGTGATTCCCAAACAGAAAAAGAAGGTATTTTGTGATATACTTTGTAAACAAGTCTTCCATATTCTGCAGCCAAAGATAATTGGAAAGTCTTCTGCAGACTTGATAATGTTCTTTTCCCTGAACCTCCTCTGGCACCCACAGGTCTGTTCCTATATGAACTTACTGATATTTAATTCTTAAGACTTCTGATGGGAACAGCTCCGATTACATAGCTCTCTAAAATGTAAGGTACAGTCCTTGCTTGTTAGGAAGAACACACCCTACAACATTAATACTTGCTCTTATCTGTCTTTAGAAACAGAAGCAAAGAAAAATCCATTCTGTATGAAGTCACGCAGAGAAACTGAGGCTTGAATTGTTAACTACTTGTACAACCTTTGAGACTTACATTCACCTACATCTACTGATGTTTAAACATACGACAAGCTTCTTTCGTTAACTCCCCTTCTCTCCTAGCAGGCAACTTTCAAGTACCCATAGAGGCCATATTATGAAATACAGTGTTATTCAAAAGGTCACGAAACCTTCCTAGACTAAGTAAATGACAAACAGGCCAAAACTTTATAGAATACCATTGTTTTGTGTTCTATCCTTTGCTGGAACTGTAGTAAGGGAAGCCACAGTACAAACTGATTTTAGAAAATTGATGAAAAAAGTCTTGTTGAGAAGGTTTAGCACAGTAATTCTGACTGGGAGTCAGGGTTTTTTTGGTTTGATTTGGGTTGTTGTTTGGGTTTCTTTAAACACAAAAAAAGGGCTCCTGTGAACATCTGTTCTTCATTCTCAGGCTATGCTGAACATATATGCCTGCCTCAATTCTGACAAACAGAATTCTGTTTTGCCCATCCATCCCTTAAAACTTTAAAGAATGTAGATAAAAGTCTTGCAACTTGGCTGGTGCACATCCTATCCAGCAGCAACCAGGTGATCTATCAGTCACCAGCTGGAGAAAGCTGCAGTTACTTTATGACTATCTTGATAATCGGGTAGATGTGACATGTAAGGAGTGGGCTACTACAATATCTCCCTAAGGATCAAGACATAAATATTTAACTCCAACAAGTAAATGTGTATTTTTCCACTGCCTTTTTTTTTTTTTACCTATTTCTCATTAACATCATACCATTCTGATGCTGGTGTTGAGTCATCCATCATCGCTTCCGATGCCTCATCTTCCTCAGAACATACTCCATTAGCAGAGTCACAAATATCTAGGAAAGCAAGTAAAAAGATTTATTACTGTTTCTTCCCCCCCCACAAGCTGAGGCCTCCCAGATGACCCAAGTGACTCAGACCACTTCCATAGATTATTCACAGGATAGACTTTCTTAATTTATTTTTCTTGTAGTTCACACAGAAGCAAGTCAGTGAAATCAATCCTTTTGCTCAGGATGATTCTATTTGCCACCTTGCATGTATCAACCGTACGTTCCACCTTTCTCCAAACTATAATCCCAGTCCCATGTCATCGTTATTGCCACTTCTCTGCATACACGTGAACTGTGTGGCACATCAACTCCACAAAACAAAACTACACCCACATTTTCCCCACCACCTTCACCCACATTTATCAGTAAACATCTCTGTGGGCAAACTCATCCCTCCAATTAGTGTCACCTCAGTCCAAGCAAGGTAAGACACATCATTACGAAACATTTTGCATGTTACTGGAGGTATATGTACCTCAGCTCAAGACTCTCTAGAACAGCATCTATTTTGACACATCATTTGGATAAACAGCCAACTCAGCAGGTTCTTCACAAACCTGAAGTTTCAGCTTCTACTAACATAAATGGCATGATCTCCTTTTGGATTCACTGCAACACCACCTCCAAAATCCATGCTCACTTCAAGAAGTTAGGCAAGGTTGACTTTTTTTTTTTTTAAAGCTTACTATGTTAACTGGCAGAAAGTTAGTCTTCCTAGTGGCTGGAAAGTGGCTGGGTTTTCAGATCAAATATCTTAACCACACAGTGAAGAGTCACAGACATCAGTTTCTCTTGAGCTTTCTGATATTACCAGAGGTTCACAACATTACTGCACAGTGCTTTGGATCTTTGAAATTTTTAAAGTAAATGACCTTCCCATCTGAAATTCTGTAGCCTTTCCTTTGCAGCTTCTAGCCTTACACCTACATACCCTCAGACTGCTGAAGCAGTGCTTTCACCCTTGTAACCAAAAGGATCTTCTTTCTAGCGCTTTCCACCTTGATATTCCAACACACATCTGCTATGTCACTTTTCCTGAAAGGGGCTGCAAATGACAAATGAATCAAGCAGTCTTCCCCCTTCCTTTCCGCCCTTGCTCTATAGCTTCTAATTTATAACTTTGTATCAGGGACAGTAAGCACTATCCTGCAAAATACAAACAACTCATCAGCCAATTACCATGTACAACAGTCATGTCTGGTCAAAGTAGGCTCTGTTCAGCATCATTAACCGAATGACTGAAAGCAACAAGCACAGATATCAAGTAAGGTCCAGATCAAACAGCACAGTTACTGTGGAGTATTTCAAAATGCACCAGGGAAAGATATTCACATGAAAGGACACCTTCCATTTCTTTTCCCAGCTAGTCAATTGGAAAATATTTCTCTTTCTTACTACTGCTCCAACCTGAAGCAACTTCTACTGTTAGAGAGAATGTATTCTCTGTAATACAGATTCACAAACGAACCCTTTTACATGGAAATTCATCCCAACATCCTTCACACAAGAACAACAAAATATCAAACAGGCCGTACCAAAAAAGTCAGAGAATCTTTGAGATAACAACCAGGTTGAAAAGATGTAAGACAGTTGTGGCAAGAAGTAATTCAGAACCAGATTATCAGAGACTATCAAAGACACTTACAAATGCAAATAAGTCATCTTTTCAACACTAAGTAACTTTTAACAGGGAGAAGAAGCAGCTGCTTTTGTTCACCCACCTGAAACTGACAGTGATATAAATTGATTAAAGATGGTGTCATGATCATCTTCTGAAGGATCTAAAGAACTGGGTGGTGCAGCTCTTAAACCACGATTCTGTCAAAGGAAAAGTTACATAAGCAGGCTGAAAATAAAATGTGTACCAACTGCAATTAACAGACAATTATTTACAACAGCTCTTCCACAAACCAGCTGCCAGACTCGACATGAAACTTTTTCTCCCTCTGCTGGGTACCTAGGCAAGGGTATGACCTCAGATCCCTGTGTCAATGAGAGTCAGAATGGAAACCGTTCATTCATCAGCAATTGACTTTAAAGGGGGGAGAAAAACTCAACAGACATTCACACTGATGGCTCATGAAAGTTCAACTTCCATGGAGGAATGGACATGGACAAAACCAAAACCAAGTAGCTTGTTCTTATGCTGATCTGCTGTCTTGACAATATGGTTGCATGCCCCCTCCCAGATGAAGACAACATCTGTCATTAAGCCAAACTTATCTTTTTTACGGAAGACTACTTCATAAAGCCATTTCTGCTGTGTCGTGCTAGTTCTCTAGACTAACATATAAATCTTAAGTGTTGCAATAGAATACACCAGCTTAGACATACACTCTCGCACACTCTCTCACCTTCACCCTTCCCAGAACCAGATAAATTGAACATTACTTACTGGATTATGCTCTAATATAAAGTTTAAAGGAGACTGGTTAAGAAAGTTTGTCCACCTCTCTTTCCAGTCTTCCTGTTCTCTAGAAATAGATTCACTCTTTGATGCATAATACCGTTTATTTAATCTTAGCCTGTAACATATAAGCACAGAAAATGAATATAACACATCTGTTGTGGAGATAACAATTCTGCATAAAGATGGAAAGTATTATGTTCCCCTTATGCTGCAAACTATTTGGTATGTATCAACTTTTTCATGCATTTAAGCACACACTAACTGAAGTTCACAATGTAAGAAGCAGCTGCTAGATAGTCTTCACGTTCATTACAGTAGAATTGGAAGAACTATACTAAAATGCATACACAGAATGAGATACAAACTTAAACCTTCTCTAAGCCAATTTCAGATAAAGTTTTAAAATCTCAGAACCAATTAAAAGAAGAAAAAAAAACAGGAACAAAGCCTATAATATTAAAGCAAAAAAATGAAGTCACCTAGAAAAGAATGCCATTTAAGTTACACAGATAATGCAGAAAAATTATTTTCACATAAGAAAAGGAAAAAGACTCAGCCAACATGCTCTCACTATAAACGACATTATTTTAGAAAAGACTCCAAAGCAGGAAGACATGATCCTTGGACTAAAGAACACACAACTAGAGAAAATTTCCAGATAATTACCTGATTGATTGCAAAGTCTGTAATATTTCTGTGTATTTCACAATAATAGTCTTAATGTATTCAAGATGTGGTGTTAATTCAGACTGATGAATTTCATCTCTCAGTGTCCTCAGGGCTTCATTTAATAACTGAATAACCATTAAGAAATTCAGTTTTCCATCTTCATACACATTTCCTGACCAATGCTTGAAGGAATAAAAAAATGCATTAGGCAACAGCATCAAAGTTATGTCTTCTGTAGTCAGAGCAAGGATATAAAAGCTCCACTTTGTATTTTGGTTCAGTTCCTGATTGACTCATTTTTCAAAAAACACTCTAGATTGAAGCATCAGGTTTGTCTTGTAGAATCAGATGCTTAAAAGCAGGCTACAATGAATTAAGAAAACTTCAACTAATGAGGTATGCTGTTTAACAACTACCCAAGATGTGCCAGGCCTAAACAGCACCATATACTACACACTGGAAACAAAAGCCCATTATTTAAAAGAACAGTTAAATCAGTCAGCCTAATTTTAATGCCTAAACAACAAAAAAAAAATCAAATATTAATGACACAGACTTACCAATTCAGCTATTCAACTTAGAAAGCTAACAGTTGAAACTAATACGGAACAGCAGCATAAACTTTTACACACAAATTAGATGTATTTTCTCCATCCTTGAGCAACCATCTCTTATGAATTACTGTTGAGTTTTAGTTTGGGGGTTTTGTTATTTTGGTTTTTGTTGGGGTGTGTATGTGCGTGCGTTAAGGTATCTAATAATATACTTGGCAACTAATAAAAAGAATGCATAGCATAGCAACAAGGGCAAAAGTTACTTACCTGGTGTACGTCATTTTCAACTCTCTGAGCCAACAGCTGTGGAATGCTGAAAGCAACACTAGATCCATTTAAAACATACTGGCCAATATGACCTTGGAGTGCATGATCCACAATCTCCTTTTCTTTTTCCAGAGACGTAAGAATTTCTATTACAACTGTCCACATATCACGGACCTTGACAGGCAAGAAGGACAAAAATGTTAAAAAGTTTGCCACCTACAACGAGAAAGTATCAAAACAGCATAAAGGCAGACGAAGGTGCTTGGCATAATCAGACAGACAAGTGGAAGTAACAGCATCTGAGGGCAAGTGGTGCAGAACACAGAAGAAATACAGTATGCTGCAACAGCAGGGACAAAATGCTCACCTTTTGAATTTTCTCAGTTTTGTCTTGATCATTTTGTTTCATCCTTTAAAACAAAAGTTCAAGGGGACTACAATGAAATTGTAATTCATATTTCATAAAATTGAGTAAGAAATTGATTTTATATATGCTAACTTAGTTACAAGGAAAGACGCTTACTTGTAAGCCTTTATCTTCAGGAGTTCATATTCAGAATTTATCTGCTTTATTTCCTCAATTAAAAGCCTAGGAAAAAGTTAAGTACCACAGATTTTTAAAACACTGAAGTTTCTACTCCGCTGTTCGCAGGATCCCTTACAATCACTAACCAATCATGCTCATTCTTTCCAAATTTGCANACCACAAAAACAATCTAACTCAAAACCTTATAACTGACTTCCTAACCACAACGATGTAAAAAGACAGCCAGGAAATCTAGGAAGATCTCTAAACTAAGCAATTAAGCAGTAGCTTACTCTGTTGCAATGGAACACCTTTTATTAGACATAGGAACAATAATTAAGTGACTAGAAATGTATTTTATCAATATATACCTCCAAATATATTCAATTCAGCAATTGTACAGCACCCAAATCTCCCAGTTTCAAAAAAACTAGAGAAGAGAATACTGGAGGACAAGCAGCTGGACCACCAAAGTTCTTTTGCCAAAGCACCTTTATTAATTTTTTAAGTAAAAACAGAGTGTCCTGATTTTCAGAAATACTGCATATTCAGGATGTCATGATGAATTCCACGTCATGATACTGGATATCATGATGAATTCCAAATGATCTTCAGAGTTCTGATATCTTGTTAAGAATGAGGAAACTATTGAGAATTACATTTTTGAAGGCTTAATATACTTCCCCCAGTAGAGAGGAAGAGGTGCACACCAGACACCTATCATGAGGTCTCACTTGATGCTAAACCCTGTGACCTTGGTCCAGAGGCATGAAACAGACCATTTCTCTCGTATGGAGCTATGCCACATGCACTCAAACTGCTTTTACCTTCAGTAGAACTCCACCTCCTTTTGTGTCATTACCAAATAGCTTACAACTGTCCATAACGGTGCTGCATCCCACCCAAACTCTCTTTATTCCAAAGACACATAACCCTGGGCCTGCACAGAAAGTTCCAGCAATTGTTTCTGAAACTGAGAATGTTTACCATATACAAGAATAAATGGCATGATTTTGATGAAATAATTAAGAATTATGTAGGTAAAACATGTCCCACAGTAATTAAGTAAAGCCCAAATGTTTCAACCTGAGACAGTTAGAAGATATAACCCCTCAAACGTTAAAAAATCATAGTGCTATGATGAATTTCCTGACCAATTTTAATGCCTGAGTAACTGTATCTTCCAAAATACAGCACCTCCTAACCGAAGAACTACTATTTTTAGACTACTATGCTACACTCAAAAGCCCGCAAACAGTAGAACTGTCAATTAAAGGAGATAAAGGGAGGAGAAAATGGGGAGAAGCTCAACAGAACCTAAAAACATGTTGTAAAGCAGATGCAGTCTTCTCAAATCCTTTTAAAAACACAGATACAAGGGTCAGCTTTCACGAAAAGACTCCATTTCTGTAATGCATTACTTACTGTTCTTTCTTCTTATAAGTTTGCAAAACAAAATCTTCCTTTTGAAAAACACGCAGAAGTTTATTAAGTGCAACTCTACATCTTGCAGTTGCCATGCACGCATTCATAAGTGTTGACTTTACAGCTTGAGCAAAAGGTGTATCAGTACCTAAATGAAAGTTAACGACTGGATTACATCATTCTTTTCTAGCAAACAGACAACTTTCCAATTTATGTAGTTTGAATTGGAAGATTCACACATACAAATGCCCATTTCACAGACTAAAATACAGTATGTAATGCACTGTCTTTTCTGCCAGTTCCTTCTATTGTATACCTTTTCATTCCATCAGTCTCTTTCCCTATTCCTTAGGTCACCAAAACGTAATACAAGATGCCTAGAATAGGCAGTTCTGACCCCTCAAAATTCCACAAGTTGTGAGGAAGAGTGTTCCAATACTTTTGGACCACACCATTGCTTGTGTAACAGAATACAGCATTACACAGACGAACAGTGAAGCAAGAAAAGCAACAAAGCAAAACAATCTGCATTGTTCTGTCAACAGTAACTCTAGGCAAGTACACAAAATCCTTTGAAAGATTTTGAACTGAGCAGCCAATTTAGAGCTACCTGAAGTTCCAGGCACAAAAACTTCACTGTCAAACATGACAAATGAACCATTTTTATTGGTCCATTACAGCTTACCCATGGCATTCCTTTTCATGTCCTCAAGCACTGTATACCTTGCAAGCTGATACATCAGGTGAATAAATTTCGGACCACCAGGAGAAATAAGTGAAGAATGTGTAATTCTTGGAAGTTGGCTTTGGGGTTTAGTCTAGAAAAGTTAAATTGGTTTTAAACACAAAACTTATCTAAGAAATAAAGCAATGGCATTCAAACATTTAGCTGAGTACCAAAACACTGCCTACTCAGTAGCAGGCCTGATGCAAAGCTAAACTACTATGCCACCACAGCTCACACCTACTTTAGCCAGCAGAGGAGGCTAAAACTTTTAGAATGTTCCCCAAACCATCCCCACCTCTGTACATAAAAGACATTTTCAGTGCAAAGACTGAAATCAGTGCTGGGCAAACACTAGAACCCTTTGCCCTCCTCACTCCTAACTGGTAATTCCTATCTTTGAAAAAAAAATAAAACAAAGCATTCAATTTTTCTTTCTTTTGTTCTACTGAAGTCAATAACCAGTGTACTTTACCATGCTTTTATTTTACTCAAAGATATTGCATAACTGGCTTTCACCTTGTCCATTATTACTAAAAAAATAAGTGTTCCAGTACAGAGAGATCTGATTTCTAGAACTATCCTTAAAACAAGAGCAGTATGAGAAGACAATGTAACAACCAATGATACCTGAAGCAATCACTTTAGTGTCTTTCCCCTTATATAAGGAATTACTTATGTCAAAAAAGCTTTTAATGCATCTGAAACCACTTTCACAACAACTACCTTCCCAGGCAACTTAAGCAAACACCTCTCAAGCTGAAGAAAATTTTTGCCATCCAGAGCCGAGGAATACTCTAAAGTTAAGTTTAATCAAATTCCATTATTCAGAAGCTAGCAACAGCAGTTTTATGACTAGTCTGCCATCTGAATACCATCATGCCACCATCTTTTCCCCAAACAAGTCTAAGATAAATTATAGACAGAAGGTAAAATTGAGATCTTTCGTTAAACAATCTCATTTAAGACTCTTATTTAAAAGTACTACATATTCTCACCAAAAAAAAAAGAGAAGATACAATAGAAAACAGTATAGAATTAATTTCCACCCTTTTTAATACTCACTGCAATCTCTTCTAGCCATAAAAAGCACTTCTTCCTAAATTCACTAGAGTTCAACACTCCTGCTGGAGTCCAACAGTATCTTTCCATTTAAAAAGGATGGGGGAAAAGAAGAAAAAAGAAAAAGCAAATTTTGAAATACATTCAAATACTCAGTTACCTAACTAACCACTATAAAACCATGACTAAAACTAAATTTTTTTTAGCTATGTCTCCTGAAGAAGACAGAAAATAAGTGGATATAGCCTACACCACAAATACCTAAAAGGCTCTTAAATGATAAGGCTTTACTGCCATGATAAATTAACTACAGACTGTTTTCAGAGACAAACTTGCCTGCAGCTCTTTTCAACACAGAAGAGGAAAAAAAGAAAAGGGTCAGATTGCTGACAAATTTTGTATCACTGGTCTTTCTCCAGCAAGCTAAACCAACTCAGCTGTATGAAGAAAAATATTACGGAAGACAGAGTTCTTGTCCTGTTGAAAATCCTGGAGGCAATCCATACCCAGGAAACGTTACTTGCTGTTTCACCAAAGAGATGAATGGAAAAGGGAGATCATTTGCAGCAATGAAAGTTCTTACCAAACTTGCCAAGCTACAGATACTATCACAACCAAGACAAGTTTTCTGATACAAAATTGTAAATCAGGAGGACAAATTCTCTGGCTGTATGTTCTTTTTCCACAGCATTGCCCCACTAAGAGGCTACTTGTCCCCCACCTACATCCAGCAACTGCATAAATCCCACTTTTGGTTACACGCACAGAAATAACCTCAGAAGCCAAACACTTACCTGAAAAATTGTGTTGCGCGGCACTCATCCAGCTTAGTAAGAAAGAAGTGGGCAACAACAAAAAAGGCTGAGGCATTCGGCATCTTAAACATTGTCCTAACATATAGATAAACAGCCATATCAGGAGCAGTTAAGATACCGAATTTACACAGCAAGACTACAAAAGACTGCTTTTAAAGTGTTACAAGTTACTCATCGAGTGCTTTCTTTTTTGCACAGTTAAAAATACACATCCTCCAGCTGAAGCAATTCTGGGGACAGCGTTTTCTCTCTAAAGGAGCTCCCAAACCAGGAGGGCCAGAGCCAACCCGCTGGCAGCCACCACTTGAGAGCTGGAGAGGGACTCTTTGTCAGAATGGGAGTTGGAAGGGACCTCAAAAACCATCGAGTTCCAACCCCTCTGCCATGGGCATCCACAGCTTCTCTGGGCAACCCGTTCCAGTGCCTCACCACCCTCACAGGAAATAATTTCCTCCTGATACCTAATCTAAATCTCCTCTCTTCCCATTTAAAACCGTTCCCCCTAGCCCTTACTTCAG
>VXBW01007903.1:25708-40862 GCA_013400375.1 Thinocorus orbignyianus | reverse complement strand
CCCCGGCCCCCACGGAGGGGGTGGGCAGCGGCGGCAGCGCACGGAAGTCCGCCAGCTGCGTGAGGCCATGGTTGGGGGCGGTCGGGCCTGGCGGCCGGCAGAGGACCCCTGCGGTTAAGAAGCCGTGTGTAACGGGCTTACCAAATCTCCTCACGCGAGAAACCAAGTAAAACTGGGGGCGGCAGCGGGCTCCGCGGCTCACGCTGTTGTAGCGCGGCATTTCAGCGAGCTGCCTTCGGAAAGGTTTCCCCGCCAACCCAGCGTTAGCTGAGGAGGGGGCTGAGGTGGCGGCCAGGCCCGGCGGCGGGGCGGCGCTGCTGCCGCCGCGGGANNNNAGGCGGGCGAGCTGGCCAGGCTTGCTGCGGCAACTTCAGCCCACGGGGGAGAGCTCTGCGGCGGCAGTTCTGCCTGAGCCCCAGGAAGGAAACACCACCGGGCTGCCCCCGGCCCGCTTGCCGCTCGCCCCGGCTCCTACAGGCCGTCACGGTGCGCAAGCAAATACGGATTCGACATTTCGTAGCAAATATTTGATTGAGATTTTATTTAAACATAAAAAGGATCATCACTGTCACCAGAAGTATCCCTACCTTCAGTTCTGTCATTTTCTTGCTTCTTTCATCCCACGTTTGTATCTCTTTGCTCTCCATCTTTATGTTTCACAGTCCCTCCCCCTTCCTTTTTTAACTGTCACCCTTATTCCCAGAAAAGTTTACTTTTTCAGCATTTTAGTCTCAGGCCCCACAACTGATAGCATCAGGATGGGCAAAATTTTTTGCACACAGAAGGCATGTAAAGAGAAAGGGAGTCCTTTTGTGCATAAAGCACCCATGCCAAAGGGAAGCTCTGAGCTTCTAAACTCTAGGTATAGAGCCTAACAAAAAGAACCTGAGAGAATGTGAGACGAAGTCTCTTACCCCTTCCAGCAGCAAAGAGGTAGATGCAGAAGTGCTTCTCATGTAGACCAAAAGGGGAAATTCTGTGGGTAAATCCTCATCAACTCCTTTTGTTGGCAGCCCTTTATGCAAAGCACTGGAGTGTTCTCCCGGCTGCTGCCAGCAGGAGAACAAATCACTAACAAAAATTAGATCAGTTTGATATACTGGTTAGGCTATACCTGGCTTGTAGAATGTGAGCTTGACACCCATGCTAATGAATTAACGTAGCATACATTCCTTAGGTGGAAAAAAAAAAATATGAATTTTGATGCAGCTAAGTGAAACAATAATGATTAAAAAAAATATCCCCAAAATCCCTAAGCTAGGCAGGTTCATCTTTAAAAAGGAGAAATATAAGTTAAACGTGGCAAAAGTACATTGTATCAAAAAAACATTTTTATGCTTCTCTTTACTCAGCTCTTTGCCCTGTAGTGTAAGGGCCATTTGTGCGTGAAAAGTCTTGTTGATCATCTTCATCCAAATCCAAAATGTCTGGGATATCATCTGATTCTGAAGACAGGTCTGTAATAGTGAAATCTGGAACCTGCATAGGAATGAAATATCAATCAATTCAAAAGTAAAACTAAATAAATCCATGCGCTGCTCCTCACTGAAGTCAGGAGGGAAAGATACTCAGACTCTCTAGAGATCAGACCCAAAATACTGAATACAGACTGAAATATGCTCAGTCACACATGAAACACAGCATTAAGACAGACCAAATACTACACAAGATGTAGAGCAGTGTCTTAGAGAACAGGATTTTACACTAAAGGTAGAACAAAACTGAAATTAGTGGAATGTGTTTAGTGGAACTGGTCACTGGAAAATTAAGGAAGGAAGGTTTTTAACTTACTTTGCCTTTCTTCTTTTCTTGGGAGCAATAGGCTATACAAAGGAACCTGCCCTGAGGAGGTTGATATGGATTGCTCCGGACTGCCCTGCCTGCCTACCACATCAAAACTTCCTGAGGGAACAAGTTTCTGGAGAACTGCAATCCCACTTAGGTTTCTGTTTTAACTGTAAGTATAGTATTCTGTACTGTTAAGCAGCACCCGGTTTCAGGAATTGCTAGGGACATTAATGGATACATGGATGTTACACACTTCTAAAAATGTTGGCTAAGACACTTAGGAGCTTAAGTCCCAACCTTTAAGTCCCCTTAGTAAGACTTAGATTACTTAGGCGCTTCTGAAAAATGGGATATAATTAAGCAATTTACTCATAACCAAAAGATTTTTGCTACAAGTGAAGAGAACTAGTATCTGTACTTTGATTCATGGTTAACTTTAATGTTGGTGAGGGGACATACTCGAAGCCAGGCACAGGATCAGCACATAACGATTGGTGCATGCTGACAGGATTCAGTTCTGCATGTACGAAGCAGCAACTTGAAGAGGCTTCTAGGCATTTGTGTAACTTAAATTCAGTGTGTCCGGAGAAGCGGTTTTAATGCATTCCCTAACTGCAAAACACCTTGTTTATAACTTACTTTTATGAGAGATAGTATGCCAGACAAAACTATGCTTTGTCTGCTGTGAAGGAATATCAGAAGAACAGAGAAAACATCAAAGCATAAAGGGATTACCATTTCAGCTACCATATTACAGATAGCACTGAATGCATATCACTCAGTGACCTTACAGATAGGGCACCAAGGTCTTACAAATATTAATTACAGTATTGATTAAAACTGAACTTCAGAAGAATTTAAGCAGTATGTGACTTACCAGGTCCTAGTATGAATACAATGAAATGTGTGGACCACTTTGAGAACCTAAACTTGACCAAAATGAAATCAGTAATTTGTCTCCTAAAAAATCCACAGGCACTAGGAATGTGGAAAACACATCTCTCTGTCAGCAGGAAGTATCTTTCTGCTTATGGCAGTTTACCTAAAACTCTAACTACTGCAAATAGAGAAATCAACAAATTTTCTCGTTATCTGATTTCATACTGCAGTACAAATGGAGATGTCTTAACAAGACTAAGGCCAAGTAGTCTGTATGCAAACTCGTTTCAAAATATGCCCAAACAGATGGTTTAAGCAAATTGTTTTATTCTGTATTTACACTGAGCAGGGCATGCGACCATGTTCAGTAACTGAACCAGTGATAATTTACTAACTTTTATTACTTTTACCCATATTGTTCTTACTGACAGTGGGATAATCACTTAAATTTAAATTTCTGCTTTCTCCTTAATGCACACATTATAAGCACCTGGCTCCTTTAATAGTCTAGTAAGATGTTCATAGCCATGAAATAATTTCAGATTGGATTGGAACTGTCAGCATCAGAGTGAAACAGGATTGGTGTCAGTATAATCTACCTCAGTTTTGAACATGCTAAATTTTATTAGAATAGCATATTTATATAGAATAGCACGTGTAACACCCTAACTAAAATAATGCAAAGCCCATGGTGTTACAGGCTTGCTTAGTTGAAGGACCTTAAGTTCATTTCTCACAGCTGAAAGGAAGCTCAAACAAAGCAGTAGGTCACTTCTTGCCACAAAAAATAAGGCCAGATACGACTCTTCATGCTATTTCTCTGTAAGATGCAAGCTATGTCATTTACACAGAATAGTGCAAAACTTGCAAAATATTTGCATGGAAAAGTGCAAAACATACTTCAGTGTTATGTTAATGTCAATACCAACTTAACTTTAATTTTTTTTCCTTTTTTTTTGGTTAATACATTTTCAGAACTGAGCCACTAGCAATTTGAGAGATGATTCTTATTTTGTGTCCTTTCAGAACAAGCACTTATTTTGAGTCATCATAGACTGTATTATCTAAAAGAAATAATAATTCCATCTTGTTATATAAATACATTTAACAAAATAATGTGCACAGTATATCCAGCATGCTATTGCATGTAAGGCTTTCTAATCATGCAAAATGACCAACAGATCATGCTTAAAAAAAATAAGTTAGGTTCCATTTTCTATTTTTAATTAGATAGATTAGATAAGTTTTTGGGTGGGTTTTTTGTGGGTTTTCAGTGTTTATTTTTGTGGGGTTTTTTGAATAAATAATCCATCAGTTGTTTCCAAATCCTTCCACCTATTTTACTAGCTCTATAGGAATTCTGTAAGTTGCAGTTTGGAAAATATTATTGCAAAGAAAAAGTACTCTTGAGTGGGGATTTCTAAAGCTTTTCACATTTCTTTAGTTTGAGGAAATGTAGCTATTCTCTACAACTCCAGTCCTGATACAAATCTTGTAATTTTGATTTGACCAATAATGAGAGATACTACTTGCTTAGTTTAAGTAAGTAAGACTTAATCACAATAATTTACTTAGGGTTGTAATATTGTCTGACTTATGCTGTTTGTTAAGCATAATTTATACTTCACTTAACATGATTTTCAGAAGCCTTTATGCCTCCACAGAGTTAATTTTCTCAGTGATTTTCCTAGCAGCTACTACAGTGCTGTGTTTAGTCTTTGAGCATGAGGAAAATGTCAATAACACACTGATGTTTTGGTAGAGTTTTCCCCAAGTCTGGGACTTTTCAGTTTTCCATGTTCTGCCAGGGAACACAAGAAACATAAACCAGAAGATAAAGAGGCTACAGCCCTTAGCAGAGGCTGCAAATCAACAAGATAAGAGCAGTCGATGGCTGCCCACCTGGACATGGGGAGAAAAAATCCAATGAGATATTAGAAGACTGCAGACCAAAAATCACCCCTGGACTAAAAGAAGCATGAGAGCAGGTGTGAGGCAGCCATACACATTGCAAGGGTTTAAGCACCCAGGGATTTTTTTGTTCAAGGTCCCTTCCTGTTCGGAAGCAACCAGCCCAGGCTGACCTTGCTGCTGTACTTTTCAGCTAGATCTCTGATTTTTATAAAAACTGACACCCCGAGATTCTGCTGTGGGGAAACCTAGGGTCAAGCCTGAAGAAGGAGGGAGCACGCCCAAGAATAAGCGTGTGAGAGGAACTGAATGAGGCACCTATCAGCGCACTGGGGTCACCTGCAGAGAAGGGACCCTAGTCCAAGCAGCACCCTGATGGTGTGTGAATGCTAGGGCAGCAGCTTCTCCTTTAGCAACCAATGTGTATGCTGCTATAAATATGATGTTTATGAAACTTTTACACCATACAGAGCTCTTTACAAATGCTTGTATTCAAAACCTTTGTAAGAAAAGTTTATTAGCCATAGTAGAAAAATAGTTCTGTTACACGAGCCTGGAAAGGGGAAGTTTCAACTAGGGTGAATGATTTTTCAGTGACCTGTTAAAGAGAAACAATCATTTTCTGACCTTATCCCTGATAAACGCTTCATTACTATTCTAATCTTCACCATCCCAGGTTTTGTGCGTCTGTGACTCTACTACCTTTCATCTAATTTATCTTCTTTGCTGCAAACCAGACTATTTCCTATAATTTTCAACAGATGTGATCTTAACTTTTTTTTAAAGGTCTTCTTTTGAAATGATAGCAAGCAAGTTTGTGTCCTGTAGCTGAGGTGTGGGGTACATGCAATTATAGAGAAACAGGTAAGATGGCAGAAAATTGTTATGCTCTGTTAATGTCTTAGGTTTTCCTTTTTTTATTTGAGAGTTTTCAACAGTTACTAGCACGTACTTCAGCTTCAGTCCACTGTGGCAAAAAAACCCAAAGATGGAAGGTGGCCACATCATTCTCGCCTTGAGGAGGCAATATAATAGTCATGGTATCTTAATTGCGCTAGAGAAAAATACCAACTTTTGTCTGCAGACTTGTAACTAGAACAGAGTCTAGCAATACCCTGTACTGGATTATCAGCAAGGAGATATCCATGTATAATACACTTGCAATTCAATTCTGGATGCAATGCATCCAGCCCTGTCCTTATTAGGAGAGCCTAGTAATTTCAATCCAGAGATTTTTATTCAATATAAGCCAGAAACATACCAAGTTGCTGTTATTCAGCCCTCTGTTCCTCTAAGAAAAGATTCTTAGTTCTACCAGAGGTAGTGGATAGAAACTTACATACTTTCAAGGTGCAGGATCCAACAAAACAGCCACACACCACAAGAGCACAGCGCAGGAACCTGCATACAGCATTTTGGTGTAACAGGCTGTATTAGGTAAGCATTTAACCAGCATTCCTCTGTTTGCCATCGCTGGTTCTAGGTCAGGTGCCAGCAGCTGAAGTAGCTTTAACACAGAAGCTACACAGCAGTGGGCAATAAAGCAGGAATGATCTGAAGGTCGAGGCTGCTTTCTACTTCAGCTGCTTGCTGATATTCAGCAAAGCTGGACAGCCAACTCAAGAGTATGAAACAGTAGTGCAACTTAAGACAGAAGTATTGCACCAGTACTAACACTAGACGGTGCTGTTTATTTCTCAGTACTCAAAAGACTGAGCAGTTTGAGTATCTTTTTTGATTGATCACATCAGGATGAAGGCCCACAGCCTCCAGATTTTAAAACACATACAAGAGTGGGAATTCCATCCTTTGAACTGCCAGCTGCTCCCAAACCTGATCAGTCCGTTCTGTTGTGAGCACTCTACAATAGTGTATGCACTCTACCAATTTTATTTCAAATTGAGATTAGAGGGTGCTCCCTGGCTGGAGTCATTTAATACTTAAACACAATTACTGAAAAAATTCCAGGCCGTAGCTGAAAAAGAGTATCTCTCCATCTCATGTTAATTTCATGTCAAACAGCCCCCTTACAGAAGGCACGTAAGCAAAGCTAGAGTTACAGATTCTTTATCTTTACTCCTATGTCATTACAATTTTGTTTAATATTGTGCTTAAAACGTAGTCTTCCTAACACTTCTAGACCAACCCTGATTTAGTAGCTAGGCAAGCCCTCTCACGTTAAAAGGCCAGACTATCTGTAATTTCTTTCAGTACCAACATTGTACCAGGTGGAAGCACTGTTCCATGCAGCAATGTGCCACTACATGACAACCTTCCTTTGAACTCTAGTTTTGCTTCACGCTATTTGGTGACCTCTTTGAAAATGGTGGCCAGCACTGCTACACTAAATGATCACGACCCAAAGTTACACAGGGCATGCATTACAGACACAGATACAACTTACCTGGACAGCACTAAACCAAGAAAGCTTATTTCTTAGTGACTGTAATTCTCTTCCAGGGGAGAGATTCACAGGATTTACTGAGGAACAATTCCACCCAAGTAGCTGAGTGTTAATATATATTACGCACTCACATTCAAAAGAGGGTAAATACACAGGTTAAAACTGGTGTATGCAGCTGAGGATTACATACTGTTTACAGGAAGCCAGCAGCCAAAGCAGGTAGCTGGCAGTCTCACACAAACAGCACACCTACTGCAAAGGCACAACAGGGATTTTTTTGTCTGTATCCTTCTCAGTTTTAGAACATTCACCAGCTCACAGCTTAGGTCATCATTATACACAACAGCAAGCACCAAAAAAAGCAGCAGTAAAGCTAAGACTGAATGGAAAGATGCACAGGAACTCAAAGGGAGGTAGGAAATGCTGCAGCAGCATCCTATCTATACACACATACGCACAAATACATTTTCAATGCATGTCTACTTCATCTGCATTTCAGGCTTGCTTTCTGCTGGACCCAGTCTGAAGGAGTCCCAGAACAGCAAGTTACATTTGTTTTAAACACAACTGACATGGAGACAGACTTTGACTACTGAAGCATTTATTACTAACATACAAAATGAATTACAAAAAGATGTAGCTACAAAAAAATCGCAACAACCCCCACAACAGCAGGCACCTGGGTACAAACAGCATGAATCTTATCTTTATACTGCATACTAAAATAAATGTATTGATAATGATTTGGTCAGTTGCTGGAACAGGGTTCCCAGGGGAGCGGTCATGACACCAAGCCTGTATGAGTTCAAGAAGCTTCTGGATGACACTTGGTCACATGGTTTAATTTTAGGTAGCCCTGCCAGGAACAGGCAGTTAGACTCGATGATCCTTCTGGGTCCCTTCCAACTTGAGATACTCTACGATTCTGTGGTCAGGTTACTGTGTTATACAATAGTTAAGTTTACAGAGTTAATGTTAGCACTGTCACAGCATTTCAGTAACTCCAGCTGACTCGTTCAGAAACCCCACTTCAGCTCTGGAATTCCACACTCACAGAGCATGTCACAAATTGTGTAGCAGTAGAATTTGAGACAGCCAGACCCATAATAATCAAATGTGTAGTCTGCACCAAATATGGCATCTAAGCTAGACTGCAGGGCCTTTAAATGCATTTCTTATTATGTAAGGCTTTTATGCCATTCTGGCATGAATTAGACAACAAATCAAGGAGTTTTAGCTATTATAGGTTTCATTCAGACTAATGGTATTAGTACCATTAACAAGCATGGTGAGGTTTCTTAACTTGACAGACAAACAAAGGCGTCTTGACAACTGTAAGCTGCCAGTATTTAGGCATTTGAGACAGTCTGAATTTTGAGAGTGGCTTAACTACACAGGACAATACAGCCCTGAGTGTCCTTTCTCTCTATCATTTCCCCACTCTAAAGCTTACAGGTTTTTCTCCAGGGCTTTTTGACAGCTCCACTTGCTAAGGCCACTTGTTTCATCAGTCAGCAGAACACACGCATGCTATGCAGTTTACTCAGTGGTGCATTCAGGCTGTTTGTCTTTCTGGCTGGAGTTTTTCTCCCCTTCACCATTGCTCTCAGCATGCTGAATGCCAGGCAGTTGTGGGTAAAAGGGACCTACCAGCCAGTTGAGCGGTGTGTTGTTAACAAGATAATCCATCACATCATCCAGAGACTCCTTCATTTTCTTCAGCTGTCCTTTGCTAGTGGCAAGAAAGCCATCCGATAATTCTTGGAATGAAGATGCTGACCGAAAGCTCTGGTAGGCATCACCTGCCATTGACCCAACACTGTAAACCTGATCCTGCACATGCTGTGGCAGCCCCTGTAGGCTTGAGACCAGTGTGAGGCAGGTGGTCTGAAGCTGCTGAGTGAGATTCTGTGCAATAGCTAGAGTTCTTGACTCAATGTGCTGAAAATAAAGAGCATAACAGCACGTTAGTATCTTTTTATGTCTGGAGCAACTCTATGTTGCTCAAGATATATACATAAAGAAGCAAAGTAAAGGGTAAGTAAAATAAAGCTATAGCTTAGTCTTAAGTCTGAAGAGTCAGAGACTTGAAAGTACTTGGTATTTCTTCAATGCTCAAGTACTTTGTGGAACAGAAACATCAGTAGCTCCTATCCAGTGACAGATAAGCGAGCTCTTGTTTCAACTCTTGATACCAAGTCACAGCAGGATATTTTAACCAATGAACCACAGTTTAAAGCTACATACAAGACTCAGTGAGTTGGTGCCTAAGACTACTGTACACCGAGGAATTATTTCTGGTCTGGCCATATCAGGTAAAGCCTAGCTGATCTAAACATGGACACACCAACACAGATTCACATACTAATCAAGATGAGCGTTCTCTTGACATGAGAACGAACCAAAGTTCAAAAGTGCTTGCAGCAAGCAGACTCATTTAAGAGTCTGGTGCTCCCTATTTTTCATAGGGGTCACTAGTCAGCTGCCCTGAGCTTCAGCATTTGAATTCCACATTTGCACATAAGCTTTTCTGCTGCTAAGGCACTGCACACTTTGGGGACTGTTAAGTTTGCTATTACCTTGACAGTACACAATCCATTTAATCCTGGTTTACACTGACATCTATTTACCTCAGTGCTATGCAGTTCATCACCATCATTTTGGCCTGTGGTTTTCTTCCATTCTACCCAGGACTGATAAAGCTTTTCCTGAGCATCAAGAAGTTTCTGATTGGCACTATTCATGTTCTTTCTGGCATACTCGATCTGAAATACAGCCAAACAAGTAAGTAAAGCAGAGTCCAAACAGTTCCATTAGGGCTACCCTACCTTACCTGCTTTGTAGCCTCCTTTTTAAATACTTCAAAAGTTCAGTATAAAAGACTTTGGGAAATATTAAGAGCAAGATCATCCTCTTCAAGATAAAACATCTGAAAACTGTATCCCTCTATGTCAACTATTTCCCCCTCCCCAACAAGCATCCTACACAAGCATCTGAAATTGTACAGAAAGCCATGACTCTTTATGCACCGCTTGTCCTGTACATAAAGGTACGTTGTTAGGATAAGACTACTGAAGTCCCCACGAATGCTCATAGATACCCAAAGCAAGAAGAGCAAGCCCATGAAGAATCTGACATTTTATTTTTGAAGAGGACTTAAAGGACTGAAGTGTTTCTAAGTTACAAGACACTTTCTTCACTGAATGAAGATTGTGTCAAACCCAGCACTCTAAAAAAGGAATATAAATTTAAACACATCACTTCTATTTCTGCAGTGCTTAAAATTACAAGTAATTCCTAGTTAGTTTACAGCTCAGCCTGATTTAGGTCCTGTCCTGAACGGTGGTGAAAAACTCCAAACAGGAAATGCTTTGTATTTAGAAAACAAATTTACACCGACGAGTGCAATTCCAGATCTCCTATGCCTCCTTTGGCTGTTTTCTGCACTCTGAAGCTATGCTAACATTTGCTTTTCATACCTCAAGTGGAATCTTAGACTTACCAGATTAACAGTGTGGTGAAGCTGAGAGATGGTCTCCTGGCTTTTCTGTTTAGCATCTCTAACTTTGTTTAAGGCTTGTTGGTAGGCACGTGTGCGGACCTTTGAAGACAGGGATCCTAGTCTAATGTAGTAGCTTCGCTTTTGAACTCCAGCTTCAAAACCTTCAACTTTTGCAGCTTCTTTCTCTAGATATGTAGAAAGGAAGGAAATTGACTGTTGGAAGAAAACTTAAGAGGTCTGAGGCTATTTCATTTGCTTAGTAATGGCTGAATTGCTTAGTAGTCCTTTAGTATCAGGCTACATCTACAGATCACCATATGTGGAAATGCTTACTTTCACTCTACTTCCCCATGAGGATGACGCTATTACAACCAGCAATACAAAAGGCAGTTTAGGAAGCACATGCTCCCTCCCCACTGTGACTAAGTGTCACAGTTGTTGCCGCCGAGGCTAAGCCGTGACACTAAGTAATAAATGGAGGACTGCTTGCTTCTCGCCAGTATAAGCATTCCAACAAAATCAAACTGTGAATTAGTCTTACCCAGTTCTGCTTCTGTAAGTGGGAGATACTGGTCGACAAGGGTTTCCGATTTAGTGAGAGCACTGTCCACCCCACTGCTCACCATTTGCACCACACGACTTCCTAGGACAGTGTTAATGCTGCCATTGACAACCAACTTGGTCATTTCTACGCTGTCTTGCATCGCTTCTTTGGTTTTGCCCACCACTCCAGTGATTGTGTGAGCAACAGTTTCCTTGGCACCAGTCACAGTGGTTGTTACAGCTTCTCTGGCTCCAACAACTACATCCTTGGCATTGGCGACAACCTGCCACAGGAAACAGGTTGATTCACTAGAAACATTTTCTAGGGAGAGCTACATAATCCAGGAAATACAAATTTGTACTAAATCTTATACAAGTATTGGTTATATAGGAGAAATTCTGCCCTGAAAACGTAAGTGCAAGACAAAAAAAATATGACCGCCACACAGCCATCAGCTCAAAAC
The DNA here is from genome assembly GCA_013400375.1 of Thinocorus orbignyianus. NCBI lineage: Eukaryota > Metazoa > Chordata > Aves > Ciconiiformes > Thinocoridae > Thinocorus > Thinocorus orbignyianus. Next base: position 29,371 of record VXBW01007903.1, on the reverse strand, counting down.
ACTTCAGTAAATGTAATTCAGGCACTATTTGCTTCACACTGAGCAGGAAAGAGACAATGACTCAGATGTTAAAAAAGATACCCACCAGTGAACAGCATCTATAAACAGGTGTCACATGGTAAGTAAAATGAAGGGGGGAGAGGGGAGGCCACAAAGAGAGGCTTAATGGCCCTGAAAAGGCAACAAACAATTCTACAAAAACATCTTTTACTTCCTCATTGCTTCTAAGCTGTGCTTCAGGCATAGCTTATTGAAATCTGTCTCCCTGTATTTTCAGTGATACTAGAACAGAGGAAAGGTGTCTAATTCTTCTGTTTTGCATAGGTACATGGAAATAACTTACCTTGTCAGTGGGCTGGTTGAGTATAGGCAGTCTCTCTTCAATTTTGTCTAGACCTATACACGCATAGTTGTTGGCAACTACAACTACAAAAAAAAGTTACAAGTTGGTTTTAATTTTGGGTCCATCCATTCCGTGTGTGTCCATGTCGTCTGTGTGTTCCGCCCCCCAGTATAAATAACTCCAGTTAAGAATTCCTCTTGAAAGAGAGCTCATGAAGTTACACTCTTAAAGCAGTCTTCTCCCCTTATCAGTGATATCTGAAGCAGGAAAGCCCAAGAACAANTTGCAGACAGAGAAAATCCATGTGATGTTTTACAAGCAACTGCTAGAACAAGCTAAAGCACCTGGCCTTCTGCTGCTTTGTGAAACCAGGCTCCTGGTTACAACATCTTTGTGATACAGCTGCCAAACTTAACCACAAGTTGTTCTCAGTGAGAGAAAGTAAAAAGCAGCATTTGAAACCAGGTGAAAGGGGAGGAAGGTGTTGAGCAAGTGACTATGTAACCATCTCACATACCAAGATGAATCAGTCAGTTTAGTATTACAGAAGCTGGAATTTGCTTTGGCTCTGGGTCTTGGGTTGTTTTTTTTGTGTTAAATCATAACTATCGGTTATCAGTTACTCAATAAGCCAGGCAACATGTTTAGTCAGCTACCTGAAATGGCACTCCAGACCAGCATGACCACACTAAACTCTAAGTAAATCTGGATATATAAAGCAATCAGTTGAATTAAAGTTATCAACAGCTCCATCTTTGCCTTACTTTGTGGTTCCAGTTTCTGGATGATAGGCATAGCACTTGTCATGGCTACTGAAGTAATTGTCTTCACTCCTTTCTCTGCAATCTCACATACTGACTTCAGATAGGGATGGTTATCCTTTGTGGTGATATAAGCTGTGGACACCATATCATAGGTGGAGCTCACCAAGGGAAGGTTGACAACCCTTGATACAATATTCTGTTTAAAAGAGAGAGAGGTTAGTTGCTTCCTGTATTCCTGAACTAGACAAATATCTATGGGGCCAACTCAGACATACCTGCTGTGGATCAATTGCTGCCAACGCCATTTTTTCAGGTCTCGAATCTTCTTACACAGCCTATAAAAGAAGCGTGTCTTGAGTTACAGCATCCTTACATCCACCTGATCTAATCACCAGACTTTGAAACCAACTCTCTTGTAATCAATCCCGTTGATCAAGGGGATTAGGATATTCACATTCTTGCACAAAGGAATTACATTTCATTGTAACAATTTAGAAATCCAAAACTTTGTTTCCACTACACTGTTTGGTTTAGGCAAAGCAAGTAGGATACATGCAAGGTACAGGCTTTAAAGTGTAGCAATTCACTGGAGAGCAACTTACTAGTGGATTAATTTAATTTTTTCTAGAAGAAATAGACACACTTGGGCTTATCTGTTAAGCCAGGACAAAGAAATGCCACCCAACAAGTCACTAAAATTCTAGTTCTGGATGTCTAACTCAGATGAAGAATCCATCACCAATATCTTTATTCAGATTATCTTCTGTTAGGATAAGGGAGACAAGTTTTAAGTATGAGTCATTGTTGCCATCCAGATCTTGAAAACACACAGAAGTTTGATGTTAAATACTCATTTCAGTAACCTCAACTCAATTCTCCCAAGTCATTCCACTAAAGTCAAAGACTTCATTATCTCTAGTGCCATTTCTGATGCGCAGTTAGGGCTGCCCCTGCTCAGCTTGCTCAAAAGTCAGTATGCCTGTAATATACAGCAAAGGACTTTCCCAGTGCAGAAAATAACTCTCCTTTATGCAAATTTAGGCCTAATTATTACCTATCCCACACAGAAATTGATCGCAGACACCGGTCATTCAACAAGCCTATACTACTCCATTTTCCAACATGCATTCCCATGGAGAAAACAGTAACAGCTCTCCCCATATCAACCCTATAAAAGGAGAGGGGTATTGCAGTATTTTGGCAGGAGAACACAGAAACGCAGTGTCATCCTAGCTACACCTGCATGTGTTCAGAAGTCTGCAAACATGTTTTGCATTAATGCTTTTATCTGACACTGAAGTTCCAGAAGAACCTGCATACATGAAGACAACAGAAATGCCAGTTAAGAGTCAGTCCTCGAGAAGACTGGTTTTAAAGGCTTTCTGCTGGGTTTGTCAGAAAGAAAACTGCTGTTGGCTCTCATACGCGTGACAGTATCAAAAGGAGTATGTTAATATTCTGCCTGGGGTCCAGTAAAACTTTTCCCTGTTACATAACGGGGAACAAGGACAAAAGCATACTGTTACCATTTTACAGGCATATTTGCACATATTAAAACACAGGTGCCATAAGGTAATGCCTGCAGTAAGACAAAACATACACAAGTAGCAGACCAGGGTTACAGCACTAAGAGAAGTTTGTCCTCCCTCTACCAAGTACCAAAATACCCCCAGAAACATGTCATACTCCTCACACAGTCAATATTACTTAGAGTGCAAGTGAAGTTCCCTTTGAACTGCAAAGCACGCTGCAGAACTGAAGAGGCTAGCTGTGCAGAACCTGGCTTCTGAAGGAAGAAGGGCCCTTCATTCAAGGATTATTCAGTCATTTGCAGTGTGTCCCAAGAGATCCAGGCCACATACACCACAGGTTTTAGTTTTAGTCACTAAAACAGGAGTTAGTCTGTGAAGTTATTCCTGCTCTTCAAGCAGGGGAAGGCAGCAAGGATCTCACACAGCGTCAAAGAACCACTGAACAGTTTCAGCTCTGACCGAAGTCAGACCCACCTCACCAGAGCGGGCGAGTGAATCAAAAAGCCCGTGGCACGAAAGCAGAGACAAGCAAAAGATCCTGAGCAGCCAAGTGAATAAAGTAAGCCAGGAAACCTAACTTCTGCTCCCCCGCATCACTACGGGAAGAGGCCAGAGCCGCGATGGAGCGGGCAGAAGAGCGGAGCCGCCTGCCCCGGCTACCCGCAGCGCCCAGCGGAGGAAGCCGCCCCAGCTGCCAGGGACGGGGCGCTCCAGTGCCTCTATCGGGGGCGGACTCTCCGGTGCCGGGAGCGCCTCAAGCAGCTCGCAGCGAGGCGACGCGGGCCGGAAGGGCCGTGGGGCCTATGACGGCGGCAGCAAAGGTGGTCGGGCGGTCCCCACCCGCTCCACCATATTGTGCGGTCACGCCCCGGNGGAGGGGGTGAGGACAGGGCCGGGGGCGGTGTTGGGGCGCTGGAGCCTCATCCGTGGGGGTGAATGTTCGCCACCGGGACTCCCGTTCCGCACATCCCCGGGCTGAGGCGTCCTCAGCGCTTAAGGGCCGGGAGGAGAGGTCGATCCAGGC
>VXBW01007903.1:6330-22298 GCA_013400375.1 Thinocorus orbignyianus | reverse complement strand
CAGGTATAGTCTAATATGCTGAGCCAGGCCTGACTGACAGATGGAGCGCTGGTGTATTGGCAAGACCTGGTACAAGGATCTTCACTTGGCCTCACAGCTGGTGGGTAGAGGGATATCCTGGGGAGTCAGAAATGAGGGAGTGAGAACTCTCCCAACAGATTAAATCTACTTTTGTTTAAAAGCAAGCATGCTTCCACATCAAGATAGCTAGCCACTGTCTTTAATCAGTCTTCAGGATGATAGTTCGAAGCAGTGAAGAAGTGACGTACTCTTAACCTTGTTAGGAGAAACTATCCATGTCCTTGTCCTGCAAAACAGAGCACAGAAGGGTGGCTCTTTGGAAAGCGTGTCCAGTCACAGCTTTATGAAGCTGGCAGGCATTAAAGGACTGCCTCCAGCCACAGTCTGGGCCTCTCTGGGGTGAGCTAGAAGCACAAGAAAATTCGGACATGCCTTCTGTGCCTCAAGTTCTCACCGGTAGCACCATCACTGTAGTAATTCTCAGCAGTCAGGATTGCTGTAGGGACACAAAGAAAGTGTTCAGAGCTGTGAAAGATAGATAGCTCAGGGTCCATAACACAAATAATCAAGTCAACTGATTATAACAGTCCCTCTGACCTTAAAGATTTCTAATATTCAAAGCGTGGTTTTCCTTTCCATGTTTCTGAAAGTTGCTTTGCCATGTGAGGTGCAAGTGAGTCTATTGAACTGTGAATCCACATTTCAGTGTGGGACACCCTGAGACCGGAATCTGTGAAGTAACACAACTGTCAAGGCTATCTTCCCTCAGCTCTCTCACTTTTCCCCTTTCTTTCCAATCCCATGGTAATCCATTTCTAGGGTTTGTAATCCTGCCTTGCACCATTCTGCCTTTGGATTTGCAACTAACTCCTTATCCACTTAAACTATCTACCTTTCTCTTTGGTTTTGGGGTGAAGCCTTTCCTGTGTTCCTATATGAAAAGCTTTCTTCCGGTCTTAACTAATCATGTTAATAATTTCCCTGCTGTGACTCACTTTGGTTTTCCTTCTTCAGGAGAGGATATCAGATTAGTGAGGCACTAATTCAGATCCTTCTTTTGTAAATTCACACTAATTGTCTTTACAAAGAATAGCATCCTTATTCTGCTCTGTCCAAAAGTAAAGCACTCCCACCTTTTGTTTCTGAGCAGCATGATCTATAGCTTGTCTCCATTACACGCTCTATTTTCTCTGGAATGTACTTATCTTTCTGTGTGTTTTATCTTGCCTTAGCTGTCCAAAGGTCATCGTTACCTCTTACCTCTTCAGCGGTAACTATGACTTCTGATTCAAAAGTGAGGAATTAGGTCAAAGGTAGTTCTCTGAATGCTTGAAGAGAGGTGAAGGCAAGCAAAAGTACTATCAGTTACAGGCGGACAGGTGCTGTTGTCCATATAAAGTATAAGCCACCCGCTCAACAGATATTATGTGTTTAATTAAGGCAGAAGAAAAGGGAAGGGGACCAACACATGCTGGCTTGAGAAGGACGGAGAGTCAATCACACATATCTACATAATGTACGGGAAATTTTTATTCAGTCAGCTGCTATTGTCTGTAACCCTGCCAAATGTCCTTGGAAAACAGGAAACAACGTGTTGTCATGGCAACATGCAGCACCATCAGAAAGATCACAGTAGGCCTTCATGTCTCATGTCACATGCATGTTATAACTCCTATCAGTCCCTATACAGCCCTATACTTTTCAGGCTTTACATAGTCAAAGACACTACATGAGGCCATGACAGAAGTTATCAACAAGGCAGTCTGTTTTAAAAGACAAATTACTTCATAATGACATACTACCAGAAAGAAAAACTAATATCCTAGGTATTTGGCAATTATCTAGGTACCGTCAGTTAAACAATACAGCAAGTTTTGTATTGATGTTAACATGATCCCGTAATTGTTTAATTGTATTGCATAAACACCCAGGAGATGCAGTTATGGGTGAGGATTTTGATGTGGTAGACAGAACATAAACACATGACAAAATTATATGGTCCCTGTTCTAGAAGTAAGGAACAGATTGATTATTGCTAAGGGATAAAGGACAGCAAATTAACAGGAATTTAAACTATGGCAGAAAAATCTGTTTCTGTACCATGGTTTACTTGTCGTTTCTGACAGAGATCTGTTCAACCTGTTTTTAAGACCCTCTGGCAATGTAAGTTTTACATCACACACGAGCAGTCTGTGTCCTACCATTTGTAAAGTTTCCCTAATGTTTATGCTGAGTCTTTCCCAATGTATTTCATGTCCTCTACAAACATGGAGACCATTCTCCCCTCCCCTGCCCTCCCTCCCCTCTCCTCCCTGCAATCTGTTGTAATTTCCAGAATCTTCCCTGGAGAGCCCGACTTGCCCAACAAATTGTTCATTGTTCAGTACCCATATAGATATTTGAGTAACAGACAACATCCTGCATTTAACTCCAGCAAATTTCATCCTGTCTTTTTGTTTAGGCCATATCTTCAAATATCTCCAGTAAGGCAAGTTCATTTTGAAATCTGATGCTTTCCTTCATATTTCAAGTTATTTATAGTGGAGTGTATTTCCTTGTTTGGAGAGGATGACTGTCAATGTAACGTAATACTTCAGAGAGACAGAGTAACATTCAGATGCCCTTCAGAAGTTTGCAATGAGTTTTGTAACAAGTAACTGGGGTTTTCCACAAGACCTATTACTATTAATCGTATAATTCCTGACTTGTGCAACATGACAGGCATGACTGAGATACTCATTAGGTTATCTACTTCACTTTTTTAAATAAAATGTAAAACTTTTTTTTGTTGTTCAGTAGCACTGCAAGTACTTAGCTATTCTCTAGGACGACAGTACTTAACAAGGTGCAAAGCTTGTAACCCACATACAGTTGGGCAGGATGCCAGAAGGAAAGAGGCTGCTGTTACTATTTATGAGAGAGATGGAAAGTAGAAGTGACTTATCTGAAGTCATAGAGCAGGTGACTGGCAATACTGAAAGAAGTGAGTTCCACCAAAAGCTCACATTGCTTCACTGAGCAGTAAAACATTTAATAGTGTTAACTTGACCAGTGATACCCAAGCCTTCAACTAATGGAAACAATTCCATAATTTGAAATCATATCAATGAGTCAGCTATCTTGAAATTGAAAAATAATAGGAAAGTCTCTGTTTCTGTTCCTTCTGTAACCTCTTTATGTGCAACAAGACTGAACACATTCAAGGAGAATCTTCACCAATTTAGCTCTCTCTACTGCCCTTTGGAGTTTATAATACATGATACTAGAAATTTACACTTTCAGAGAGCATTTCAGATCCCTTTTTTTTTTTAAAGAAATATTAAACTTGACCACAAGAAGTATAGTCTATATGAGTGCTGCATGTGTACTTAGCTTTCTAGAACGCATCTTTACCATGCTGCATACAGAAATACAGCATAAATAAGCTTACAGGCAATCCTTAAATATGTTAAATCAATTTTTTTGGCTGTAGCATAGGAGATCCTACCCTCTTAGTTTCTTATTTATCACAAGTGTACAGTCTGGTCTTTAAGTTCTGATGAAAAACTTTTGGTACAGTCAGGTCCACATCCCTTTATTGCTATGCTGAATCCTGACTGTGGATTCCAAAGCAAACAATTAAGCAAAATTGGGTACTCTGTCTTGATATTGACGTAAATGTTATTAGCCACTTTTGTCGCATTCACTTGCAAGTTCCACGGACGTGTAAGGGAAAGGCCTTTAAGGAAATATGGATTAATTATTGGCTGATACTGTATGTGAACAGTATTTTCTTTTCACAGCTTTTTGTTTTCCCTCAATAGCAAAGAATACTATTTTATCCTGTTTTCCTTATGGCAGAAGGAAATTGCTAGAGGTTTCTAATACATAAAGGATTAAATCCTAAATAAACACTAGCTGGCTAAAGACAGTAACTTGAAGAAAATGCTTAAAAAATCTCAAGATCCTAAGAGAAAGGTGTTCCACAGAAATTAAACCAGCCGCTCTTCTGCAAAGATGAAGGTAGCTCCTTTACCAGGGCATTCCCATTCAGAGCAGCACTTCTCCCTCTTCTCCCACAGGCTCTCACATAAGACTTTTCCACCGCAAAAGCTAAGATACCTCCTGAAATTCTCCAACTAAGCAAGGTTCTTCTTTTTTTTTTCCCCTTCTAGAAACTAACTACCTATTAGCAGCTAACTACTCCTTTTTCATCTGAGTCTAAGAATTTCCATTATTAAAGTCAAAGAGATTCCTTATCAGATGGGCATTTATTCTTATACATTGCATAGAAATCAGAGGTGTGCGCTACAAAACATTCAAGCCTTCACTACTTACATTTATATTTACTTGATAAAGAAAATAAAAACAAGACCAGACAGGCAGCTACTGTAAATCATTTTAGCATTACTGACTTCAAGAGTTCTGTGCTGATGGAGCTGCAAAAGATCTTGCTGCAATAGCCTTTGCAGTCAGAATCAAGTCTCAGGTCTGACAGTGTGGGAAACCTTCTGTTGGAACTCAAGGAGGCTTCCACTGCAGCTTTGCTTCTGGTCCTTCACATATGTCCTTCCTTGCCACCAGCTCCCCACTTTTGTGGTTTCTTTCTTAAACAAGGCTAAGTGGCTTTCTCTTAGGAGCATGTTAGGGGACACTGTCCTTGGGCAGTTTCCCTGTGACAAGATACTGGCTTTGAATAAAGGACATAGAACTGTTGGAAGAGGTCCAGCAGAGGGCCACAAAGATGATTACAGGGATGGAGCACCTCTCTTATGAGGACAGGCTGAGAGAGCTGGGGCTGTTCAGCCTGGAGAAGGCTCCGGGGAGACCTTATGGCAGCCTTTCAGTATCTGAAGGGAGCCTACAGGAGAGCTGGAGAGGGACTGTTTGTCAGGAAGTCTAGTGATAGGACAAGGGGTAATGGTTTTAAATTGGAAGAAGGGAGATTTAGTTTGGATATTAGGAAGAAATTCTTTCCTGTGAGGGTGATGAGGCCCTGGAACAGGTTGCCCAGAGAAGTTGTGGATGCCCCATCCCTGGAAGTGTTCAAGGCCAGGCTGGATGGGGCTCTGAGCAACCTGCTTTAGTGGGAGGTGTCCCTGCCCATGGCACGGGGATTGGAACTTGATGATCTTTAAGGTCCCTTCCAACTCTAACCTTTCTGTGATTCTATGATTCTAATATGAGCTACTGGCCTGCAATTAGTGCAAGGAAATGCTAACAAACTCCACTTGGCTGCTTTGCCACAATCTGTAAAATGTCTTGCCTTTTACTGCAGCACAAAGTCCAGCAACCAGCTAAATCAAACACTACTATTAAAACAGGCTATTAGATGCTCTCTGAACTGTATTGTGCAGAGCAGGTGTAAGATGCCAGGATTATTCCACGTGTACACAAGATGATGTAATCTGGTCAGTGATACAGAGAAATGAGGATTAGCAGGTCAAAGTTCGAAATCCACTGTTAATGCAGAAAGTGTCTCCTTGACTTCCTACTGGCTAAGCACAAAACAGGTGACCCAGAAGTTTTTATCACTATGTTAGTACGCCATTCCTCTCAAACCCATCAGCTCCATGGAGAGGCAGAGCACTGAGGGGCAGGGCATAGGCATCCCATTTCATTACAAGTGTTCCATGGCTTCCAGACTGCAGATGCTCCTCTCCCAGTCTGACTGGGAGAGCACAGGGCTGTGGAATTGGAGTGCATCTGTGTTCACCTACCCTAACTTACAGAATTTGGAAATCCTTACTTTGCTTCTACCTATCTTCTCTAAAATTGTTCCACAGGGATACTATGGGATTTAACTAGCTGTTTATGTTTTAATGTTTTTCTCATATTGGTAGGGATAGGGTTAATTCTCCCCTGGCTCTGGAAGGGACACAGGTAGTCCATCCCATGTGAATTGTTGCTTGGGAATGGGCTAGGACTTCCCTAGTTGTGTTTGTAGGTTCCTCTGTCAGTATTACTGTTGCTGTTTTCCTGTTCCCTTTGCTGCTCTGTTAAACAGCCTTTGTCTCAGCCAACAAGTCTTGCCTGTATCTTTCCACTTGAGAGAGCATCCACCTGGGTCTTTGTTGCTGTCTGAAGCTAAACCACGACACAGATTCATGAACAGCCCCTCCCACAGCGCTCAAGAACAGCAGTAAAGCCAACTTCAAAAATCAATAATGCTAATATAGTTTATTAGATTAGTATCCTACTGTGCTTTATAATGCAGTGTTCTTTTCCTAACTTAAACGTTTTGGCCAGCAGCTAACAAGACTTTGCACAAAGGGAAACCTTTTCTCAGCTCCAACAGGAATTTCTGGATACTCAGTGCCTCTGAAAGGCATGGCCAAGTCAGGCATTCAGTATCTGGCTGCCTTAGAAGCTGAGTTCTAGGTCTCAGTTCTTCAATTTTTTCAACTTTTAAATTTTTCCAAATAAAAATGTTGAGTTCACTTGCTTATTCATAAACAAACATGAGATGCACTCAGTAACTTTCAGTCTCTAGGGAAGTTTTGATCTACAGGCGTACATAGATATGTCTGTCCAACACATTCATAGCAAAGGCTCAGGAACGTCAATAAGCCAAAGAAGAAAAGACTTTATAAAGCAGATTCTTGTCTTGGATAGTATCTCAGATGGAACAGGAGTGACTGAGAAGTAGAGGGGTAGTGAGGGGACAACTGACAGCCAACAGGGCTGAACATTAGGCTTACCAACCAAAGGCAACACATCAGTGAGTCCTCCTGACTGAAGAAACAGGATTAATCCAAGAAAGATGCATATTTATTCTAAACTGATATCTTTAATCACTGTGAGGCTCATGCATGTTGATTCCCTTTTCTCCCATAGGATTTCCGGGCTATGTGCATTAGGGGTAATAAAGAACAGGGCACAGACTGCTAAGGGATATAACAATGCAGCTGGAGTACAAACTTAGAGCTGCCTGAAATATCTGTCACAGGAATACTGAACTTCCTGTATTTTCTTATTAAAAAGTTTCTCTCAAGTCATCTGGTTTGTTAAGGGACAGTAAACAACAGCTGTTTTGGCAATGATTTTAAATTCCACTTCAATATTTTAATCCAGGATTTAATAGTTCCCCCAAGTCTTAAACTTCTTTTTGATTGAAGTTCTGCCCACAGAATACAATCCAAACATCTGCTGTTCTCTTGTGGGGCTGAGAAGGGCTAGTGAATTGCAGAAGAGCTGCTTTGGAGTGGCTGCTTCATCTCTGGACTTGAAAAATGTACTTTTCAACTTTTAAGTACTTTGGAATGCCTGTGGATGGTGCTGCCATGGTCGTTCAATCACACACAAAGCTTCCATGTGTGAAGACTCCCATATATGGGCTTCAGGCAGACTTAACAGTACCTGTGTATCCTCTGAAATGTTGCTATTCTGGGCATTAAAATCGTATTGATTCTGTCGTAAAGGACTTCTATATCGGTGTGTGGTGAGTCACAGAGCTTTGTAAATAAAATTGATTTTTGATCTATGGGTCATTCCTGAGTTTACATTTCTGTTCCTTAGCATTTCACAAGAGCCTTTGTTTTATCCATGGCAAACATCCGAAATAACTCGGTGCTTAGGAGTTAAATCAATGCCTACTGAATTAGTGGAAAAGCTCATACTAGTTTAGAGGCATCTGTATCTAATCTAACACTCTTACTGCTTTCTCTTTGCTACAGGAAAAGTTTTCCCAATCTGAGCAAGAAAGCATTCTTCATCTGGCCTAAATAAATCAAAATGAAAACTCATGAAGGAAAAGTGTTTGTATGTTTCGTATCAGCAGGAGAATGGGGGAAGCTCGGTACTTGATTAAGTACCAGCTTGTGTGAAACCTGTACATTTACTGATTTTATCTATCACTAATTAGTAGGCTAATTTAAGAATACATTTTTTTAAGAGAAATGTAAGATACTTTAGCCACCATCTTCTCCTCCAGATCCACTGTTGCAAGTTAAAGAGGTTGCTTGTCTTCATTTTGCTGTATGAAGTTACTTTTTCCTTTGGTTTATTGGCAAAGGACTTCCTGGTGGTGTTTCTTAATTTACTTCTGGCAAGATCAAGTAAGCTTGCTTAGACAGGTTCAAGGCAGACAACAAACAACTTGTGTTAGGCTGTGGGAGGTTGTTTTTCAATGTTCTATCGCCTGAAGTTCAAGGAAAGCTAGTGAAACAGACACTGAAGGTTGTTCCTTGCCAACTCCTGTTTCCACTTAAAGCAAGGGGAGGAGTACAGACATCAAGTCCATGATAGTTCAAGCCCGTAACAGCTATTGAAATGAAGCCCAGAAGGAGAAGAAAATACACTTACAACAAAATAAAACATAGTAGCTCCGTAAGCTTAGCTGAACTTCTGAAAGTGGAAGAAGTTCAGCTCTTATGCTATATTTTGTTAAGTGTATTCTAAAGGTTTAAAGAAACTGGTCTTCTTTCCTACATGCCTGGCTATTATTCCATCATCTAGGCAGTCTGTACACCAGGGCAGGATTCCATCAGTCATGAACCTTCATAGGTTCATGATAACTCAGTAATTACCCATCCTAATACATCTGCTTGTATCACTCATAATTAATGAATCAACTATATTATCCCCCATTTGTTATGAAGGGGAGTAACCACATTTGTTTCAGGATATTATGACCCACTATTCTGAAACCTATACAAAATTCACTGAAGAGAGGCTGAAAGACATTTTAGTCAATGTAGCCACCAAGTTCATATTTCTCTAATGCCTCTGAAATGTAAAGAGAAAATGATACAAAGAAATGGAGAAGACATTGCTACCCTAATTTGTTCCCAGCTATCTTCTGTTCCATGCAATGTCAGCTGTCAATGCCCTCTCAGAGCTGCCAAATGAGACTATTGTGTAATATTCCTCAACCCATATCCATCAAAATAAACATGGCTATTTCAGGTAGCTTAAATAACATTATTAACTCATCTCACATTGCCTCATGTGGGTTAATGAATAATTCACACAAGCAGGTCAACTGCTAGATCTGAAACTCTGGTAACCCTTAGTAAAGGATTACAGCCTGTTCCATCAGCATTGGTGAAATGAAAAGACACTGAGGGTAAGGAGTGGTTGCCATGCAGGCCCGTAGAGATGAGAAAGGTCCAAAGTCAGGAAATGTAGCTCAGGTGGGATCCAAGCACTAGAATGGCACCTTAGATCAGTTCCCACAGGAAGCTGAAGACTTCCTAGACTTCCTGCAGTGCTGTCTAGAAGGGATGACTCTGGGAGGAACCTCTCCGAGGTTAACAAAGGGAGGGGGCAGTCCTCAGCTGTGCTAAATTGGCCCCTTAGCATGGGCAGCCAAACCTCCAGGAGAAGGGATGGTCCCCAGGCCCTTAAAGCAAGTGTGTTTCATAGCCCCAGTAACCAGCAGCTGCTGAGAGAAGAGGAAAACTCACTCAAGGCCTGAGAACCCTTTTCATGCTCTGCCAAAACAACTTCCTGTGCCCTCTAGCCTAATTTGGCTCTTTCTTACAGCAGATACGTAAGATTTCTACACTTAAGCTTAAAAGAAGGAGGACGATGCAAAAGGGAAGCAGAAGGGAATCCTCTAAGTTACCACATGATAGCTAAAAAGAGGTAACAGTGTGTCTCTTCCTTAAAGGAGTTAGGCAAATAGATTCAGAAGTTCATCCCAGTTCAGCTGCTTGGTAACTAAATAGCATTAAGCTTGTGACTGCTCTTTCCAACAAGATTTCATGCATAAGTCCAGTAACAATTATTTAATTGACAAAAGTGCTGATAATATGACATGACAATGAACACCTAGAATCCTCTGAGAGTGACTTTTCACACAGATCCTGGCAAGCAGGCACTGAGGCCACAGGTGCACACAGATCCATTAGAATATTCATGTCCTTCTTACTGCAGCAAGGGGAGGACTCCGAAAGGGCTTACTTTCTGAAGAACTGTTTTCTAAACATCTGCAAAATACTATCTGGTAGGCATCTCAGGTATGTTAAGCAGGTGGAACCTACTTTTAACCATTACTTATAAGAATATCACTATCCTTTTTTTCCTGACCCCTAACAAAAGCGCAGGTTTTCCCAGCTTTTCTTATTTTTCTCACAATCAGGTTTTATTGCAGGTATGCTTTTAGCTCAGTCAATATTCCTATTCTCGCTAAACAAATTGCCATTAAAAAATAACCAATAAGTAGAAGATTGCATATCATATAAAGTTAAACCCCATTCCTTTACTACTGCTTACACTTAAAAACTCAGGCTTTTTTGACTTTCCCCAGAACTATTTGGCTAATTCTGAAGTCCTTCTGAGGTACCACTTCTACTGGATGTGAAGTAACAGTGAGTCAGTGAGTCACAAGACAGCAAGCTTCCTGAGTGAAGTCAACGAACCCTATTCCTCCCTGTTCTATAATACAGTAGGATATGTCACACAAATATTGCTGTACTGCTATATGTATGTATTTGCCAGGACTGCCTCATACTTCATCTTTGACCTTTCCCCTNTTTTTTTTTTTTTTTACGTTTCCTGGTCTTTTGTATCAAAATCAACATCCGTGATTTAAAAAATAAGGAAAGGAAGAAACAGATTCACAAGTTAGGGTATCATGTCCCTCATTCTTTTTTACTTTATTAGCCCTCTGATCAGGAACTGTATTTGCAGAAATATTAAGGGCAGAACTAGTCAGGTACCAGAAATAAAATAATTTATTCTGCTAAATAATTAATGCCAGTGCCTAATTTTTTGCCAAATTCCTTCAGTGGGCCCTACTTAGAAAGCTTTCTTTCTGTTAAAGCTGCAAGATTATGGAGCTTCTGTCAGAAAACAAACATCATGGCTTCCTTTACAAGCATGTAATGTTTCTCAGAACAGCAGCAACTAAGAAAAGCAAAGCTAAAACCCCCAGCTCTGTACTATTGTTCCATAAGAATTTTCAAATTTTGGAATCACTAACAGTGACATCTGTAAATGTAACTCTGAAGAAAAAAATACTGACCTTTCCAAAACCACAAGGGTTTTCTCAAAATGTAGTATATGCTATTCAGTGCCCCAAGCATCCTCATGGAAATTATGCTAATAATACTAACTGTACCCAGAACAGATTTGCACTGATAATTGATACAGGACATAAGTACCTAATTAGGAGTGAAAGACTGTTTTGTCTTAGACAGCCACTCCACCTCTGACATCCCTAATTTTTACACTTAAAATATACATTAAACACTTGTTCTTGGCAAAATTCTTAACTTCACTCAAGTTAGGATTATACTCCAAGTGATCTGTCTAACATTCCTCAAGGAGCAGACAGAGATTCCATCAGGTATTGCATCTATCTCTCAGGATTTGGAGGTCACTCCTATCACAGTTATTCTGAGGAAAAAGGTTGTATTTTCTTAGGTTATTGGCAGATAATTGTTCATTCAGATCTGAATCAAAACATAAAAATAAAGCATTGTGCTGTAAAACACCTGCTATACATAAGCTGAGACACCATTTCAAACCATGAAAATATATATCATTTAACACTTTTGATGCAAAGGCTGTGTTCCTCCAGGCAAAACAGCCTCACAGTCTGGTATTTGCTTTTCTGGGATGACTTAATTTTCATGCTCACTTTCAAATCCCTGTTTCAGATGACAACTCTTATGAACTTACTGAAGTTGCTCAAGCCTGTTTGCTTCCAGCCAAACTGCAGTGCAGCCTATATTTTAATAAAAAATGAGTAGACATGACCTATGGAGTGTTGCAGTAAATAAGGATACCGTTCGTTTAGCCTACTAAATTTCTTCCTTCTTAGCAACTATGGGTTTAGCAGTTTTTTGGCACTTTTCCTCTGATACACTTAACTGATCTTCCTAACTTTTCTCACAAAGCTTCAATCAAAGTACATAAGCTTAAAATTAATAAATTTATTTTCCTGCTCTTCGATGTGGATTATTGTGTGGGAATCTATTTCAGTTGTTTCATAACAGCATCTAAGTTTCAGCTCCACCCATGGGGTACTGAAATTCTTTGCATAGCCACATACTGCTTATCAGTATCAATGAACTATGGAAACTTTTGTGGCTGTCACAGGTAGACCACATTTAATGCTCCACAGTGAAATGAGCCATTCATGAAATAACTATTCTTCACTTTTTTTACAGAACTAGTGTTTGTTTTTAGGTAAGAAGAACATATCGTGAATGCTAATCAATTTTCAGATTATATCACCTACTTCTTAGAATGAACTTTGTATAGTATGCTCATATGTATGCTCTACATTCTCATAAGCTCTTATGTTAAGTATATTATTTCTTTGAACTTTTGTGGAAAAGTAACTTTTGCCCAGCTGTATGATTTTAAGAATAATAACCCATTTCCTGCTTTTCTTTACAGATATTAGCGAACTAATGTGGTGGTTTACAGATGTTGTTTTTATATCATCTTGCAACTCCTACATGATTTCATGACATTAAAAATAATATATTTTGGTCATGTGGACTGAATGATATTTTCTCTGCTCTTCCTGCAGCTGACAAGAAATCATGACTTTTTTGGTTCATTACAGCTCCCACTGTTAATAAAAGGCTTATATATCAATTAGAGTAAGCTTTTTGAGGAAAAAAAATTAATGAAGACAAGGTAGTGAAAATACACTCAGCCTTTTTTGTAACATTTGTGTGTTGGTTACCAAATGGAAACTAACATGAATACCTCATTTGTTTCCTCTTAAGATTAGTAAAATGTGTGGCATATTATCTGCCCTTGAAAAGAGTACGGCACATTCTGGCCATGCCTATTCTGCAAGATACACATAAATGACAGTAAGAAATAACAGGCAGTATGATTTTTGTGACAATCTAATCGCTGTGAGTACCAAATAATTTGTTTCAATCCACCATGCATCCCACTTCATAGAATCACAGAAACATTGAGGCTCAGAGCAGGGTAGCTACAATAGGTTGCCAAGGACTGCATCCGACAGAGCTCTGAGTATTTCCAAGAGCTGACAGCCCACAACTCTGGTCCAATGTCTGGCCGATATGAAGAGCTGTGCTGACATTAAGGCAGTTGAGACAGAAGCAAACTGCAGGGAATAAAAAAAAATGGTATCCACCTTTTTCTGCGGCAGTACTAGTCTGACTCAGCTTAGAACACTCATGGAATTTCAGCAATAATGCTTTGCTTTAAAATTTTAAGATAACAAATTAAACAAGCTTCAAAAAGCCCGTGGGAGCGACTGGAAGTCAACAGCATAAGTCAAATGAAGTGCAATATTTGGGTCTACATAAAAACACACACGAGAAGAACGTCAGTACTGTACGGAGTTACATAAGCAGGGTCAATGACTTCAGTATGCTGCAATTATTTGTTGATTGGTGGCAAGACTGGCATATATGTATATGTATATATTCATATATGTATATGAAATATACATCAGGAACCTGAGTACAATAACAGGCTTTAATTGCACTGACTAGCCCTGTGACCATCATTCAATGTGTCTTTCTTCTGAAACAACTTTCCCCAGTGGCTTCCCCAGCTCCCTTCCCAGAGGTTTAGCTGTCTTTGTTCAAGGTCTGGTCTAATCAATGCAACTGTACAACCATGGATGAGACTATTGTGAGAACAGCTGTTGGTAGAAAGTTTTGTGAGAAGAATCGTCTCGGGCCTGCACCCATTCACCGTCTGTCCCACTGGCTCTGAAACTGGATTTAAACTGTCTCTTGCTTTTGATTCTTACTTAATAAAGACATAATATGTGTGCTCTGCCTGGGTTTGTACCTGACTGATCCTGAATGTGCTTTGCAAAATTAAATTCATATAATCATTTAAGTTGGAAAAGACCATTAAGATCGAGTCCAACTGTAAACCTAACACTGCTGAGTCCCTGACTAAATTGTGTCTCTAAGTGCCACGTCTACTTGTCTTTTAAATACTTCCAAAGATGGTCACTCAACCACTTCCCTGGGCAGCCTGTTCCAGTGCTTGACAACCCTTTCAGTGTAAAAAGTTTTCAGTCTAAACTTCACCTGGTGCAACTTGGGTCTATTTATCCTTGTCCTATTGCCATTACTTGGGAGAAGAGACCAACCCTCACCTGACTACTGCCTCCTTTCAGGTAGCTGCAGAGAGCTATAAGGTATGCCCTCAACCTCCTTTTCTCCAGAAAGATTGTGATGTTTATGTTTATTTAAGCTACGTATTGAGAAATTATCAGGTAGCATATCCAAGACTATTGAAACAAACTAAAACCAAAGAGTCAATTTTGCCTTCAGAATACTAGAAAGACTGAAATACTGTTGCAGAGAGCAGTGCTGAAAAATTCTTTTGGAGACTGAGTAAATAATACAGAATCCACATGGTTGCCATGGTATCCTTTGCATTCTTCTAAGAACATACGTATATTCCTGCATTTCTTTAATTGTAATTCTAAAGGAATTTTGGATTGAAAATGCTTTCCTAGATCTGTCCTGATGTTATGTTGTGACACAGCTGGCATTACCAGTAATTCTTGTACATTACTCTTTGGTTAAAGTCTGCAGAAGACATACAGCATAAAACCTGTCACCATCACGAGTCTGATCAAAGTTTCAGATGAAAGTAACATTCTGTTGTGCAATCCCATATACATCAGCATAATAACTGTCTGTTCAAGAGTGAAACAGTGGTTCAAGAAGAAATTATTCAGAAGTAAGCATGCCATGTTGCATAAGAGTTTTATTAAGCCTCTAACCATATTAGCATGACAAAAGTGTTACCCAGTCCAGCACACAAATAGTCACTGAAGGGAAAAGTTAATTCCTATTGCATTAATATTGATACTGATGTGTTGAACAGTAAGGTTAACTAACCATACTAACTCTAAAAAACTGCTGCCCTTCCCTGGATACCATTTACTTGTTCTTTTCTAAGAATCTTTGTTACTCCTGCAAAATACTAAGGGTTTATCTCAACAGACATTTCAGTGCAGCTGTCCAGACTTACGAGGAATGTGTAAGATCCAACCCAGTTAAGTGCTTAAAGATTCATTTAACTTAAACATCATAGGTAAACACATTCATTTGGGATATTTTGCTACTGTATAAACATGCTTAAATCCTTTCTGCGCCTGTGTTATTCTACTTTTGGTCATAAATATTCACTAAGGATTAGCACAAAGTATTAAAACATTGTGACACACATTCCATGTTCTGTAGAAAATGCAGTTTGACACCCATAATTAGAGAAACTCTCACTGTTGTGATTTTATTGCTGAGCTTTTGAAAACGTTGAGCTTTTAGGGTAACATAGAAAACAATTTCGGTGCCTGAGGTTTCCTGAGAGCAAGTTATCTATGAAGGACACACTATCAGCGAAAACTGAAAGCACGTCAAAACCAAATAGAAGCAGGGATAACTTGATGGAAATAAATGAATTCAACTTTTACATTAACAGGATTTTTAGCTCCATCTAATGGTCAGAAAGCAAAAGATTTCCTTGTTGCCTCCTCTGTGCTATATAATCACTATTTGAAGACACAACTGAATAGGGTACAACAAAGCAATATACACAAATGTATCAAAATAACATTAAAAGCAGGACTAATAGCAACCATAGCCAAGAAACACCATCCACCTTACCCCATGAAATCAACAGCTGATGGATATTTGTTATCCTTGAAGCTAAAAACAATGTTTAGCATGACCGTTTCCAAAGAATAGGGCGTGCTGACTGTTACTGCATGTGTACATTAGATAATGAAAAAAATCCTTAGTGGGAAAAGATTGATAGCACTTGCAGGTGCTGTGTGAACTTACATTGGGGCAGATCTGGTCATTATGTTCTGCTTTATTTGTTGAAGCTTTGTTCCCATATTGTATTGTAACCTGCATTCTCTGGATAGAAGCAAAGTCCTTCACTCCAAGATCTACGTACTCATCCATTACATTCTTGCAGGTTGTTTTTTTCACCAGGCATGATCTTGGAGCATAGACCATCAAGTCAGCAACACACTGTGGAATTTTTTTTTT
>VXBW01007902.1:298979-313950 GCA_013400375.1 Thinocorus orbignyianus | reverse complement strand
GGACGTGTCCTTCAGTTCGGGGCTGGGGGGCTGCGGAGGGGGCACCTCCGCCGAGGGCGACTGCATCTCCTGGGCACTGCCTGCGAGAGAGAGCAGGGGATGAGAAACCATGGAATCACAGAACTGTTTGGGTTGGAAGGGACCTTCAAGATCATCCAGTTCCAACCCCCCTGCCATGGGCAGGGACACATCCCACCACACCAGGTTGCCCCAAGTCCCCTCCAGCCTGGCCTTAAACCCCTCCAGGGATGGGGCAGCCACAGCTTCTCTGGGCAACCTGTTCCAGTGCCTCACCACCCTCACACCAAAGAATTTCTTCCTAAAACCTAACCTCAGTCTCCCCTCTTCCATTTAAATCCGTTTCCCCTTGTCCTGTCACTCCACTCCTTGACCAAGAGTCCCTCTCCAGCTCGGGCAGGAGCAACCTTCTCTCCTGCCCGCCCCATGTCATTGTCCACCTTCCCTGTCACCCACCTGCGTTCAGGGACATCTCGGCCAGCTTGAGGGGCAGGTCGGAGGGGCTGACACCGGCCGGCGAGCCCAGGATGTCGGGCAGGGCATTGCGCCGGCCTGTTCTCCCAGAGGATGCGAAGTCCAGCACGGGTTCCACCTCGGTCATGCTAACCCTGAAGAGACACGGTCCCCTCCTCGTGAGCACAGGGGGGAAAGGTGTCCTGGCTCCAGTCCTGGCAGGATGCTCTGGTTGAGGGTGGGCAGCACCCCACCCTGCAGCTCCCCCGGAGCAGGGCTGAGCCCTCTGCCCACCCTGACTGGGCTCTCCAGGAGCCACCCTCCCCACAGGACTCCTGTCCCTGGTGTTCATAGAGTCATAGAATGGTTTGGGTTGAAGGGAACTTGAAACCCACCCAATTCCAACCCCCCTGCCCTGGGCAGGGACACCTCCCACCACACCAGGGTGCTCCAAGCCCCATCCAGCCTGGCCTTGAACCCCTTCAGGGATGGGGCAGCCACAGCTTCTCTGGGCAACCTGAGCCAGGCTCTCACCACCCTCACGGCAAAGAAGTTCTTCCCCAGATCTCATCTCCATCTCCCCTCTTTCAGTGTCAAACCCTTCCCCCTCGTCTATGGCTCCCCTTCCTGACCCCATCTCTCCTGGAGCCCCTTGGGGGACTGGAAGGGGTTCAAAGTTCTCCCTGGAGCCTTCTCTTCTCCAGGCTGAACCCCCCCAGCTCTCTCAGCCTGTCCTCCCAGCAGAGGGGCTCCAGCCCTCCCAGCATCTCTGTGACCTCCTCTGGCCCTGCTCCAGCAGGTCCATGTCCTTCTGCTGTTGGTGGCCCCAGAGCTGGAGGCAGCACTAGGGGGTTTTTCCCCAGAGCGGAGCAGAGGGGCAGAATCCCCCCCTCACCCTGCTGGCCACGCTGCTGGGGATACAGCCGGGGATGTGGGGGTTTTCTGGGCTCCAGCACATGTTGCCGGGGCGTGTGGAGCTTCTCACCCCCCAATACCCCCAAGTCCTTCTCCTCAGGGCTGCTCTCCAGCCAGCATTTTTGGGTGCTGTGATCTCCACTGGTCACAGCATCCTGGAGGAAGGGGGTTCCTCAGGGGTCCCACCAGCACCCCCCACCTCAAGCAGCCTTACCCGGCACCCTCCAGCCTGGCCTGGTGCTGTGTCTCCCACTCCCTGGGCTGGTGGCTCCCCCTCCTGACGTCTCCCAGCCAGCGAAGGACCCCAACAGGAGACGGGGGGGCTCTGGGCTGTGACCCCTCTGGCTCCAACCTGCAGGAGGCAGAGCTGAGGGTCAGTGATGGCTTCTCAGGCTGGTGCCAAGGGGGTGGGAATGAGGAAACCAGGGGCAAGCCCAGGGGTGGGCCCCATGCAGGGCACCCATAGCACCCAAGGGTGCTACACAGATCCAGGCTGTGAAGGACAGGGACCCCCCCACCGTGGTGAGCAGGCCGGAGGAAGGATGGATGGAGAGCAGGGATGGGCACGTGGAGGTGGGACAGCAGAGCTAGGTGGAGTGCCAGGGGACATGGACACATCATCCCCAACCATGGGATCCCACCTTGCCCCTCTTGCTGAGCTAGGGTGGGTGGTGGTGACGCTGGGGTCCCCTGGCTGGGCAGGTGGCTCTCCCAGGATGTCCCCAGCACCGGGCAGGTCCTGCCGCTGTGGAGCCAGCCCCGATGCACACTGCTGTGGGTCCTTACTGGGGTGTTTGCTCGGCACTGGTAAACATTTTGGACATTGGCAGAAGGTTTTGCAGCTGCAGGCGGGGTGGTGGCACAGGACCTTGCGGGGACAGGCATGGCCTCCACCCCCTCATGGGGCCATCACCCCAGTAGCCCTGTCCCCTTCAGCCCAGGTGCTGGTGGCAGTGTTGGGACTGTTGTCCCCAAGTTGGTGGCAGGGGGAGCTTGTCCTGCTGGGTGGGGGGGGAGGTATGGGGAGGACATGAACTCACCAGCGTCCCCCTGGGAATTGCTCTCCGGTGGAGGACAAGTCAAGGTCCCCAAGTCCTTGGGCCCAGGTGCTGTGTCAAGCGGGACGAGTGATCCTGGGGCTGTTTGCGAGGAGGAGAAATGAATGATTAACCCAGAGGTAATTAGTCACCGGCAGCTGCTGTGTGGCTGGGGTGTGTGAGGGGGGCAGGACGCAGGTCCTTTTCAGGTGGGGAAACTGAGGCACGGAGCAGCGGCTCTGCTGTGCCGTGGTGGACACAGCAGAGGCATGATGGTCCCTGTGCGGGTGTGTGTGCATGCCTGTGGCATCTGGAGCTGTGTGTGTTGGGGTGTGCACCGGTACACACACACACACACCCCTCCGCCCTCGTCTGGCTGCCAGGCGTGAGCACACGGGTATGTGCGGCGGGAGCAGGGCCCGATGCTGTGCATGCCTGGTGCCCCCTGGTGCACATCATGGAACCACAGAGTTTTCACGGTTGGAAGGAACCTCTGAGATCACCCAGTCCAAACATGCACACACACCCCCCAAAAAAAAAAACCCCCAAACCCACCAAAACCCNCTTGTTCTCCAGACCCCTCACCAGCTTGGTGGCTCTCCTCTGGACATGCTCCAGCCCTTCAATGTCCTTCTTGCAGTGAGGGGCCCAGAACTGGACAGAACCCTCGAGGGGAGGCCTCACCAGTGCCCAGGACAGAGACGCCATCACCTCCCTGCTCCTGCTGCCCACGCTGTTCCTGATCCAGGCCAGGATGCTGGTGCCCTTCTTGGCCACCTGGGCACTCTGCTGGCTCATGTTCAGCTGGCTGGCCACCAGCACCCCCAGGTCCTATTCTGCTGGGCAGCTCCAGCCACTGTTCCCTGAGCCTGTGGTGCTGCAGGGGGTTGGTGTGACCCAAATACAAGTTCACATCCCTGGTCTGGCACCACAGTGACATCCACTCACCCCACGGCAGCCCTCGGCCCCCAGCCCCTCCTCTGGGCACCAGGACATGGGCAGGTGGTGTGTGGCATGTGAGGGCACCAGGGCATCCACTGTGTCACCTGGGGAACCCTGCAGGGACAGGGAGTGAGGTGAGCTGGGGCTCACACGCCTGGTGTGCATGGTGGTGTGGGCACATGAGCGTGCACAAGCATGCACATGGACACACGTGTGCACACTCACCTCCACACACGTACATAAAGTCATGCAAGCACACGTGCAGCCAGACATGCAAAAGCACAGGAGTCCGTGTATGTGGGTAGACAGACACACACGTACAGTCGCATATAGACATGAATCCCTGAGGAGAAGGACTTGGAATGCTCCGGGATGAGAAGCTCATCATGAGCTGGCAGTGCGCGCTGGCAGCCCAGAAACCAACCCCAGCCTGGGCTGCAGCAAAAGCAGCGTGAGCAGCAGGGCCAGGGAGGGGATTCTCCCCCTCTGCTCTGCGCTCCTGAGACCCCACCTGGAGTCCTGTGTCCAGCTCTGGAGTCCTCAACACAGGAAGGACATGGAACTGTTGGAACAGGTCCAGCGCAGGGCCACCAAGATGCTCAGAGGGCTGGAGCACCTCTGCTGTGAGGACAGGCTGAGAGAGCTGGGGCTGTTCAGCCTGGAGAAGAGAAGGCTCTGGGGAGACCTTGGAGCAACTTTCCAGGATCCGAAGGGAGCTCCAGGAGAGCTGGAGAGGGACTCTTGGTCGGGAAGTGGAGTGACAGGACAAGGGGTAATGGTTTTAAATTGGAAGAGGGGAGATTTAGATTGGATATTAGGAAGAAATTCTTTGCTGTGAGGGTGGTGAGAGCCTGGAACAGGTTGCCCAGAGAAGCTGTGGCTGCCCCATCCCTGGAGGGGTTCAAGGCCAGGCTGGATGGGGCTTGGAGCAACTTGGTGTGGTGGGAGGTGTCCCTGCCCAGGACAGGGGGTTGGAACTGGGTGATCTTTAAGGTCCCTTTCAATTCTAACTGTTCTATGATTCTGTGATTCTATGAATGCACATGTGAAAACACACACGTGCACACACACACGTGCAAACATACACACGCATGCACACACTCACGCAGACTGTTCTTTGCACACCCCAGCAGGAGGGAGCCCTGCAGGGCTGGATCAAAGCTGCCTCCCCGTCAGCTCCTGCTGGCTCTGGTGCTGGAGAACTGGGCAAAAACCAGCCTTGAAGACCAGGCTGGATCCTGCCCGTCTCCTTCCTGCATCTCCAGGGATGCTCAGGATGGGGTGCCCAGGACGCAGACAGGGGTTACCCCCCCAGTACATTCACCCAGTGCCCCAAAAAACTGTGCAGAGGGATCAGTGCTTCCACACTGGCACAGATAGAAAAGCTGCTGGGATGGGATACCCCCAGGGGACCAAATCCCTGTCATGGGGAATCCTGAGCACCCCTGGTGTGCTGCCACCCAGCAGAGTGTCCCTTGTCCCCTTGCATCCCTGGGCTCCGTTGGGAGCAAGGTCTAAGGTACCAATGCCCACCATGTTCTCCCAGCCCCAGGGGCACAAATCCAGCCCCATGGAGGGCAAATAACGTTGCATAAACCCCAGGCCCTGCCTGGTGAGTGGGGATTTCCCTCTCTAAACAGGGACTGGTTCCGGGAGGCTTAGCATGGTCTCAATTTAAAAAAGCTCCTGAAGTCACATGGAAGATCCTCGGGGCCACCAGCTCCTGTTTTAATGCCCCTAATGGGATATGGGGAGGTAGGGCAAAAATAAACCTTAATCCCTCCTGGAGATGGGCTGGGGTGAAAGGTATTGGGAAGAGGTGGAGGGAGGACACGGTACAGGGACATTTCATAGAATCATAGAGTGGTTTGAGTTGGAAGGGACCTTAAAGTTCATCAAGTTCCAACCCCTCTGCCCTGGGCACGGACAGTCGTGTCATGTCCTCTTGGTCAAGTCCCTTGGGAACAGAGCCAGCCCCCACCACGGTGAAAGCCACCTCTTGCACAGAGGCCACCAGGAGACAGGAGAATGTCCTGCAAGGCCCTATCCAGGCTGGGATGCCCCCAACCCTTGGGCATCTTCATGCAACACGACGTCCTTCCAACACAAGAGCTCTGTCCCCTGGCGCTCTCATGAGAACCATGGGCACACACCGAGCTGCTCAGTACAGTCTGGGGATGCTCATTGACACAATTTGGCCATGGTGGTGATCAATTAAAGCAGAAGAGGGGAAGGTGATGGTCTGGCTGAAGGCTGGTGGGTGAGATAGAAAGTGATGAGAAGATGAAGAGAAGAGAAGAGAAGAGAAGAGAAGAGAAGAGAAGAGAAGAGAAGAGAAGAGAAGAGAAGAGAAGAGAAGAGAAGAGAAGAGAAGAGAAGAGAAGAGAAAAGGAGAAGAGAAGAGAAGAGAAGAGAAGAGAAGAGAAAAGGAGAAGAGAAGAGAAGAGAAGAGAAGAGAAGAGAAGAGAAGAGAAGAGAAGAGAAGAGAAGAGAAGAGAAGAGAAGAGAAGAGAAGAGAAGAGAAGAGAAGAGAAGAGAAGAGAAGAGAAGAGAAGGGCTATCCCACCCCATGCCCACTATCCAGGCTGCCTGAGCACCTTGTGTAAGATCAGACCTTGCCTTCAACATCTAAGCTCCTTGCAGGATGATCTGCTGCAGAAAACATTTCCTGAGCCATTTTTCGGTACTGCCCCGTTGTTTGGCTTTAGTGTTTGAAGCTCCCACTCTTGGGAGCTCCTGTGCCCGCAGGCAGCAGGAGCAAGGGCTCCTGCCCCAGCCCCTGCTCCCTGCCTGCCTGCTCTTTGCTCCAAATCTCCTCACCCAAGCCCAAGAAAGCCAAAATACATGGCTTGTGAAGGAGGTGCTACAGCTGGAGATCTCTACGGAGACCCGGAGCATCAGCCTTGGGAGGGAGGGTGGTTTGGGGTGAAAATTAGCCTACCCCTTCTTCATCTCCCCCATCTTCCTCCTCCTCTCCCAGCCTTGGGGCAAGGAAGGATGGACACAGTCCAGGGACAGACCTGGGTTGGAAACAGCTACCCCTTTCCTTGCCACCAGCAGGCAGGGACACCAGGCACAGGCAGGGACAAGCAGGGACATGTTATGACCACCCTGTGCCCAATGGGAGAAAACCAACCATGGGCATCAGGAGCTTGGTCCTGTCCCACTGGGGTTTGGGTGGGATGGTCAGCAGGGTTTGGTGATGGAGGTTGTCCCTCTGCCATGGCATCATTCCTCCTTGAATGCTTGACCTAATCTCACATTTCCCTGAATATAAAAGCCCCAAGAGGAAGGAAAGAAGATGCTGAATGGGCTGAGAAAGGTGTGGACCACCCCAGGGATGGAGCAGCTGAAGACAGCAAGGGTTCAGCTGGGTTCAGACACCTCCATGGGCAGCAGGTCCATGAATTGTCCTCAGTAATGGAGGCAGAGATGTCCCCTCTGACAGAGCTCGGGGAGGGACCAGACCATGCTCACGGGCGTACCCAAACCAGCATCTCTGCCTGCTGCCACGGCCAGTGCCTGGGGCATGGGACATCTCCCCATCCCCACCACCACCACACAGCACTGCCCAGCTTTGCCAAAGGCGTTCTTCCACCTCATGAGCCAGAAAAGCTCCAGGGTGTTTAGGACCAGGGAGATGTTACAGTGATGGCTGTGAAGTTTTAAGGATTCATTTAAACACAGGTGTAAGGATGTGTTTTTTCAGCTTCAGGGGGGTTGCTGGGCTGTTGGCTGATTTGGGAGTGTGGCTTTGGACCATTTATTGTCCTTGGTTTTCTTTATAAGGGGGCATGTTTCTTCGTGCTCATTTAATTCGATGTATTATGGGGTCTGTGCTGTGCCCTGCTGATGAAAACCCAGGAAATGCTGCAGCCCAGCATGAGCTGCCTGAAAATCCACAATGTTGATGTTATTAAGAGACTATGAACGTGATGAAAAATGGGGAGGATTTACCAAAGTGTAACCGTAATTAAATGAGCGTTGCAAGCCGGGAGGGGAAGAGCTGCCCCAGATCAGAAAGGGATGAGAGCATCATCCAGGAAAATCAACAATGAGTCCCACACTGAGCGGGGGAGGGAGGGATTGAAAATCCAAGGAGGCTGCTTTAACTAGAGACCAACAGCCACCAGACAGACCAAGCAGCCCCTGGAGCCTGGAACAGCAGATGGCAATAATTAAACACAGGATAAAATCTGGAGAGCTGAGAGATCTCCCACAGAGGCAGCAGGTTTGGTCCCGCAGTTTCATTTTGAGGGATGTGGCTGCCGGTGCCGGAGCCCAGGAGATGCTGAGCAGGAACCCACTGCCATGGAGAAATGGGCTTTGTCAGCCATCAGCAGCCCATAAACAGCTCCTAGGATCCAACCGAGAGGGAAGGATGGGAATAAATATTGTCCCAAACTCATCGTCTCCAGGGCAGGGGGAGAAAATGGGAAAGGAAAAGGCCCCAGGGATGCTGGCTGGGGCAGGAACATTTAACGTGAAGATGCAGAGTGAGATGCAGAACGGGTTTTGCTTGAAGCCCAGCACATGGGGAATTCCCAGCCAAGTGCCTGGAGATGCTGATCCCTGTGGGAAGTGGTGCCGGGAGGGAAGCAGAGGCCAGAGCCTGGCACAGAGGTAGGCACGCACTCCACTGCCTGCCCTCTCCGATCATGGAATGGGTGTTTTTGTCCCTAAATCGCCAGCTTTCCAGGCAGGCTGGAGATGCCTTGGCCAGCTCAGATCCTGCCTGGCACCTTCCAAGTGACAGTGACACAGCACGGAGCGAAGCAGCGCAGGGACCCAAGTGAATCTGTGTCTGGATGTTTGGATCACCATTGAGATCTCATGCTATTTTTTCCTCCAATTTTCCCTGGTTCCTCCTTGCTGTGTGGCCTCAGCTCCTTCCCAAAGCTTCAAGGAATCATTCCAGCGGGTTTTCAGAGAGGAGGTTTCACTGGCAGCTCCCCAGATCTCTGGCCCAGTCCGAAAAGGGACCATCCTGGTACCCATGGGGTTGGCACCTCCACACGAGACAATTTCCAGCAAACACCTCTGCCCAAAAGGCTTCCACCACGTGGGCTCCCACCACCCCCTCTCACCCCTGAGCTGCAGATCTTCCTCGTCAGGCTAATGTACTTACAGCACTAATTCTCGTTGCCCTCTAAGCCCCTTCCCGTGGTGTCCTGCTTTGTGCTTTGACCTTCCTCCCTGCTCTTGCTCATCCATCCTCGAAACCTGACCTGCTTTCCCTCCTCCCTGTGGTTCCTGCTTGTGCTTGGGTTGCCTCATCCCTCTGCTCGGGGCACGGTGAAATGTCTTTTCCTCCCCTCCATCATCCTGACATCCCTTTCATCATCCTAATGCCCCTTTTTTCCCTTTCCTCTGCTCCCTCCCTGGTCCCCATCACTGCCTTGCAGGCGGGCAGGTCCAGGCTCAGTCCCATTCCTGCTCACACCCCCATCCTGAATTATTCCACCTAAACCTCTCCCTGGGTTACACAGACACTTTTAAACGTCATCCTTCACTTGCCTTTTTTGTACCCTCTGGTTCCTTTTTGCTTGCTTTAGGGCTGAGTCAAGTTCCAAGGATTTTTTTTTTCTCCAGCTGTAGGGCACAGGAATTTCTTTTTCATGCTAAACCCTGAAATCACAGAACCATAGAATGTCCTGTTGCCAGCGCCGGCCCAGACTGAACATGAACTGCCCTTCACTGGCTCACAGCAGAGGTTGTCCAGGCTTGGTAGATATTGGTACCTAGATTCCCATTCAAGGCAAAGAGTGAGAATGAAGGACACTGAAACAGGATGCTGGGAATCTTCATTCCCCACAATTCTGGATGTCAAGCGGGAGATGAGCACCAGAGGTGGGTTTTGCTGCTGAGATCCATGGAGTCGCTGGGAGAAACAAAGGGTGTGTTCCTGCTCCATCAGCCCTGCTCTTGTCACGTGTGGGGGTGACGGCAGAGTTCAGCTCTGTTTAATACCCTCCCCAAAGCCAGGGAAAAAAAATAATAATAATAAAATCCAACCTGAGTCTCTCCAGACAGGATTTCAGGCTATTTGTATAAACTGTCACTTCGGCTTATAATGCTGCAAACACAAATCAGAGCAAGTCCTGCTCGAGGGGAAGAGCAAAACCAGCTCATGCTCTCGCTGACATCCAAACCTAAAGCTTCCTCGAGCATCCGCAGGGCAAACCCAAACGCTGCCAGCCTGGACCCAGGCACCTCCAGGCCTTGAGGTGCTCACCACAGCATGGCTTGGCTTCTCCAAAGGGCAGTGACTGCAGAGAGGATCCCCTTTTGATCCCACAGACCTGGACTGAGCTGGGAAAAAGTGCTCTGGAGGACTCAGCAGTTTAATTCCATCAGAGCCCTGCTGAGCACTGTATCTCCGACAATTCCATGCGTTGAGAAAACTGAGGCATCCTTTCCCCACAGGAGCAGTACACAGGGCATCCCAGGCAGATGCTGAAAGCACTGGGGAAACCTGAGTCTGTGTTGGCCTGTGGAATGTCTTATTTTCATTCCTGGACAAGCCCGAGTTGCTCTTATTAAAGAGCAAAGTGCTAAAAGCTCAGCGAGCAGAGGCACAAGGACATGGGGTGACAGTGCAGCATCGCTGAGGCCTTTGCTGGAGACTTCTCTGCACCCCAAAGCTCCCAAATCCCAGCAGGGGGGATGGACAACCTCAGCTGTGCTGACCATGGAGTGTACATTGGGTCCTGCTCCAGAGAGGGAACAACCATATCCCAGGTCCTCTTCTCCATCCTTCTGAAGCTCAGGGCACACCACTGTTTCCCATCCCGCCCTATCTAATTGGGAACCCAGGGGGACCTCTGGCTTTTTACCACCATCCAGAGCAGGGCTTTGCTCCCTGGCAGCTGGAGGCGTGAAGTCCCTTTGCAAAGATGCAGGCAGGGCTTGGAGAAAGCCTCTGCTGCCAGGGATGGAGCCACTTTCCGATATGGCATCCCCAAGGAAGGAGCTGGCATCTCCCTCACTGAGGTCTGACACATGGGCTGGGCAAAGCACCTTGGCAGGAGCAGCTCTGGGACAGCAAAACCATCCCATCCCTCTGCTGCAGCCACCACCAGCCCTGCCAGCCAGGGTTTCCCCTCATCGGCATGGGGAAAACAAAAAGCACCCCCAAAAATCACCAGCGATATTCCGCTCCTGACAATTTACTGTGGAGAACATGGCAAATCCTTTGGGCTGGCAGCACTGGCAGCTTCTGGCTTCCTGGTGACAGCAGAGAGGTGGCATCTACATGACCCACCTCAGCACCACCACGTGGGAGGATTCATCCAGCATTAGCACAGCATCGAGCGAGGCCCTCACCCACACATCAGGGCAGGTGCAGGCTGGGATCACCCGTAAAGCAGGAGCTTCCCTTGCTCCCACTTGTCTCCCATCCCACACACCAGCAGCCTGGACCATGGGCTTGTGCTCCCCTGCCCAAACTCCCAGTTGGGAGATGCTGTCCTGCATCCCACCACATCCCAGGAGGGTCAGAGGCATCCCAGGGAGGGATCCCACTGCATCCCAGGGAAGGGTACAGGAGGGTGTAGAAGCATCCCAGGGAAGGATTCAGGGATGGATGGAGGCATCCCAGGGAGTGATGCAGGGAGGGATCCCACCACATTCCAGGGAGAGATGGAAGGACGCAGGGATGGATGGAGGCATGCCAGGGAAGGATGCAGGGAGGTATCCCACCACCTCCTAGGGAGAGATAGATGGAAGCATCCCCAGGAAGGATGCATGGATGGATGGAGGTATCCCAGGGAAGGATGCAGGGAGGTATCCCACCACACCCCAAGGAGAGATGGAAGCATCCCAGGGAAGGATGCAGGGATGGATGGAGGCATGCCAGGTAAGGATGCAGGGAGGGATCCCACCACACCCCAGGGAGAGATGGAAGCATCCCAGGGAAAGATGCAGGGAGGGATGCCACTGCATTCCAGGGAGGATGGAGGCTGCTCCAGCCTCTCCCAGCCCAGCCCAGTGTTTGCCAGTCTGTGGGCTGTGACCTCTTCCAGGGCTTGCGAGCCTCCCTGCCTACACCCTTCCAACAGTTAATTACCTTTAATTGTTGATGTGGTGAGAGGAGAAGAGGAATTTCCCCTGAGGGGTTTGGGTGCCCATCAGGGAACCTGCAAGGGTGCTGGGGGGTGGGTGCTGAGCCCCTCTACCCCGTGCTCCTCACTCCGTGGGTCTGCTCAGTCCCACATTTGGGTCCATTTTTGAGTCCAACGGGGAAAATACAACAGCCCCTTTTGCTCGGGGATGATGGATGGAAGCCCACCCTCAGCCCCTGGGGAGAGGGACCTGGCGCTGTGGGTGAACCAGCGCTTGCACCCATAGCCAGGGGAGGTGAGCAGGAGCTTCCCCCACCTCCCGTCCCCGTTGCGGAGTGGGTGATCTAATGGGAGGTAATTACAGTGATTGAGCCCTGGGTAATCCAGCTTCCACCATAACCTTTAGTTAGCTGCTCCAACCACAGCACAAACTATAATTTTGCATAATAAACGTGTCACCCACATCCAAACGGGTTTCGTTTGGCAGCAGCTCCAGGCTCCCTCCTCCCCAAATTGGCTTTTCGTCAGCTGCTCCAGCCCGAGCATCCTGGGTGGGAGCCGACGGTCCCAGACTGAGACGCAGGGGACGGGGACATCCTGGATTCTCCTGGCCGTGAGTGTGGAGCGTGTGGGTGGCAGAGGGACTGGTGCCAGGGGAAACCCAAGGAGCTGTGAGGATGCTGCCACGTGGGGGCTGGGAGACCTGTTGGGGCACAGAGTGGCACCAAGCAGAGGAGCCCCGTGGGCTGGGGGACACAAGGCATCAGGGATTTCTGAAATGCCCCAGGCTTGGCTGGGCACTGTGGGATGCCTTTCTTCCCCAGCTCAAGGTCCTTTTTCTCCATCTGCCACTGATGGGGACCAGGAGATGATCCATGGTCCCCATCATGGTCCAGCTGCTGGCATTGGGGGGTGGTTTTTTGCCCCCCATAGCCCTTTCTTGCTCCAGACAGATCAGGGTGGGTGATGCCCATCCTGGAGCATCATGTTAGCACCACATCCAGAGTCCCATTTCTCCGGATCTCCTCCCTCCAGGTCCCTACCTGCCTGGTGAGTCCAGGCTGATGCTGGGGAGTACTGGTCCCACCAAAAAGGTTGGACTGGTCACACCAAGGAGAGCCCAGCTCAGCCCATGGGTATCCAGCTGGATATGGCGGAAAGGACAGCGGGGTGTCCTCTGGAAGTGATGCTCGATTCAGAGGAGGGTCCCTGGATCTGCCCAAGCTGCAAGACATGTGCAGGCACCAGGATAATTAATTTTGGGGAGCAGAGCCAGCTGATGGCTTCCCAGGCCACGATCTGAAGCTGGTACCTCCAGCTCCCCAGAGAGCTTCGCCATGTGCTCCCTCCCAGGGCCCTGGCAGATTTTCTCCTTCCCACGGCATCTCATCCAAGAAGGAAGGTGGAAATCTTCCAGGGTGTCCTGCTCCCCTGGCAGTGTCCCCCAGGGAGGGACAGATGGGCTTCCCCTGTGGTGAGGCGCTCCAGATGTTCTCCCCCATCCCTGCACGGATGCTGGGAGCATCATGGGGATTCCCTGACGTGGTGGCACCTTCCTGGCCACTCGGTGACACCTGCCTGGCCCCTTGGAAAGGGACTGAAAGCCACGGAGGGAAGAAATCTGTGCGGTCAGCCCAGGACCAGAGGCATGGCTTGAAATCCCCAGCCCTGATGGAGCAGAGCTGGATCCATCACCCCTTGGCTAAGCCAGCTGGCCCAAGGAGCTGAGGTCAGAGCAGGGCTGGGGTCCCTGTCCCCATTTTTCATGGATTTTTGTCCCCGCAGGGGATCAAACCACTCCATCCTGTGAGGGAGTTGGTCAGGAATGGGTGCCAGAGCTGCACAGGCTGAACTGGGAGCAAAACCCCCAACCACAGCCCCCAGCAGCTTCCCACCGAGCATCCCCTGGCTTCCAGCCACCTCCTCTGTCTCTGTCCTCCAGCCCACTGCTTGCCATCTGCCTTTGGGGACACTGGCACTGGCCCCAGGTGGGGGTTGGCACAGCCCTCCACAAGCCACCAAACCCCCCAGCAGCTCCCAGCATGGCTGGCAGGGGCAGGGCTGGTAAGGGCAGTGCTTTTAGAGCTGAAAAAATCCCAACATCCAATTTCGAGGCTTGTGAGGTCTCTTTCTCCAGCCCCACATCATCCCCCGGGGCTGGGGAGATGGGACGACAGCTTCAGCACAAGCCTCCCGGCAGCCCAGTTTTGGACAAAAAGCTGTGGCTCCCCCAGTTTAACAACGTGAGG
Source organism: Thinocorus orbignyianus (assembly GCA_013400375.1). Classification (NCBI taxonomy): domain Eukaryota; kingdom Metazoa; phylum Chordata; class Aves; order Ciconiiformes; family Thinocoridae; genus Thinocorus; species Thinocorus orbignyianus. The sequence goes on along the minus strand of VXBW01007902.1, from coordinate 300,273 downwards.
AACCCCTGGCTCTGCCACCACCTCCCCTCCTTGAAAAACTCCTGCTTTTGGGGGAGGATGAAGCTGCTGAGAACATCAAGGGTGGAGAAAGTGGTAGGGCCATACTCGCCCCACCTTGCCCTTAGATCTCCCACCTCTCCTGCCTGGCTGTGACAAGGGGGGACATCGAAAGAGGAGTCCAGGCAGCCCCCTGTGACAGCAAGGGTTGAGTGTCCCCGGGCTGACAGCCCCAAGGTCACGGGCTGTGAGTATTTGGGGTGAGAACAGGTCACCCCTGCCTCTGCCAACCCTCTGCTAGGCACTGCCACCCAGCCAGGGGACACAAGCCAGTTCCAGGGACCAAAAGGGACCTGATCCAAGCATCTGCAGGGGCAACCTGCCAAAATAAAGCCCTGAAGGCAGCGAGGAGGGGTTGTCCCCGGGGAAACCCTTTCCTCTGGAGAGGATGCCGCCCTGGGAGGAGGCACAAGAGGAGCGTGGTTCCCGCTTGGAGCGGTGCTCAGCCCCACGTCAGTTCTCACTGCCTGGCCCCCAGCTCCCCAGGCCCGAAATCATCCAGGAAGCTCTCATCTGGGAAGCTGAGGGCTGGAGCTGGAGGGGTTGGGGGTGTTCAGGGTAGCTGAGATGAGGACGGGGCAGGGTGGAGGGGACAGTGGTGACTCCAGGAGCTGCCAGGGAGGAGGGGGCAGGGGGTGTAGGGGCCAAGGGTGGGTGCCAGGGTGGGATGGAAGTGCCACCATGGGGGCTGACCTGAAATGCCCGCCCTGAGATGGACAACCCTTGCTCAATGGCTGACCACTGCTCATACCAACCCCCTCCCAGNAATGTGCTGCCATGGAGGTGCCCAGGGCGGGCACCCCACGGGCGCAGGGCACCCACTGCCACGGCCCAGGGCCTCGGTGGTGACCACATCACTATCACCCACCAGCNCACCTGCGCTCTGCTGGAGCCGGTGCCGGTGCCGATACCGGTGCCGATGGTGCCGGGTACGGGTGTTGATGCCGATTCGGATGCTGGTGTTGATGCCGGGTGCCGATGTTGACGCTGATGTCGGTGCCGGTGTAAAATGCCGATGTTGCTACCGGTATCGATGCTGCTGCCGGTGCCGATGCTGGTGCTGGTACCCGGTGCCGGGGTACCGGTGCCGCTGGCGGGGGGAAGGGGGGATGCAGGAGGCAGAGGAAGGATGCTCCGCGCTGGGCGAGAGCCCCGGCGATGCTTCCTCCTCGCAGGCAGCCCTTGGGGCACCCGGGGCCGAGCCGCCCAACGCCGCCCGCCCAACGCCGCCGCCCCC
>VXBW01007902.1:238854-296588 GCA_013400375.1 Thinocorus orbignyianus | reverse complement strand
CTCATCCCGTTTATCTGCCCCTCCATCCCCTCTACCCACCCCTCCATCCCCTCTACCTGCCCCTTCATCCCCTCTACCTGCCCCTCCACTCCTTCTACCTGCCCCCCCAACCCCTCTACCCAGGCTGGGGAGCTGCTTGCAGTGGGGATGCCAGGGAGTTGTTTCCCTCTGCCATGTCCCTCCCCACCCTGAGACATTTTGGGGGCAGGGTGTGTGTGTGACATCCCCACTCCGAGGGCACATCTCCCCCCAAAAGTCTCCCTATGGGTCTGGGAGGACCCACCCGCCCTGGGGGGCTCGTAGCCCGGTGTGGTTGGCAGCCCCACTCCGGCCAGGGAGCCTGACCAGCCTGTTGGGTGCAAACCCCCACATTTCTTCTGAATTAGGGTCTGTGGCTGCAGCCCTGGGGAAGGAAACCCATAGCAGGGGGGCAGAGAGGGCTCTGCTCGCCTGCAGGGACAGCTTGGCCTCAGCCCACACCCCGACCTGGGCATTTATTTGGGACAAAACCAATCTCCAGGCTCAAAATCTTGGGGGAAAAATAGAATAATTAAAAAATAAGTGGCTGCAACCCCTGTAGCATATGGTGCCCCGAGTGGGGGGCTGGGAGACCCTAATTCTGGCTGGTAAATCCACCTGATTGTGTCACGGTGTCACAGCCCCACCAGGACTGTCCCCATGGCAGAAGGGCACTGGGCAGAGCAGATGCCACCATCCTGGGAGCCCGGGATGAGCTTGTCCTGACACCAGCATCACCTGGAGGAGGGGGGGATATGGTCAACACCGAGCATGCGCTGTGGGGGGCATTAAAAGCACCCCCAATTTGTAAGCAGGAATGATATCCCACCCCCCCTCCCCGGGCTGGTGCTCTCGCCTGTGTGTGCCACAGGGACACGGCACGATTTTGATGAGAGGCTCCTAAATATCCCCTCCTGGCTCTCGGGGTGCAGGGATGATGTCTCCGGGGCTGGGGAAGCAGGGTGCACCCGGGTGATGGCATCCCTGCTCCCCCGGCTCTGCTGTCCCCCGGGCCTGGGGGGCACATTCCCATGTTCCTGGCTTTGCCGATGCTGAGGGGCGATGCTCAGCACCCAGAGCTAGGTCCTCATCCTGCCCCTTCCCTGGGAGACCTCAGTTCATGGACCACGGGGAGAAGCCGGTGACGCCCCCAGGTCCAGCTGAGGTTACTGACCCGGGAAGGACGATGCTTTCCTGACCTCTGGAAGGCAAATCCAGCCATGCCAGGGATGTAGACGGACAGGAGCCACTGAAACAGGGAAGCCTTCGTTGGTCTCAAGGCGTTGCTTGTCACTGGCACCCCCAAAAGACTGAGGACAAGGGGAGACCTGGAGCCAGCCAGCGGGAGGGACATTTATCCTGCCTGCTCGCTCAGGCGTGGTGACGGGCGACTGGCAGCTCCCGCGTGGCCGGCGGGGAGGGGAGCCTTCACCAGCTGCTATTTTTAGCTCCTCACGCTCCGTTTTTTTCTCCTTGACTGTCTCCCCTCGACTGGAGCAGTCTCGGGCCGAGCAGAGCATCGGCGATGTTTATCCCGCCTGGCACCTGATGGGATGTGACACTGGCGGGCGAGGGGGTGGCATCCATCCCTCTGCTGCAGGAGACACGTGGGACAAGGGAGGAGATGCTGGGAGTGGGGGGTTGGGAGGGAGAGGAGGGGAGCCCAGAGTGGTTGGGGAGGGTCTTGTTGGAGCATCCTTGGGAGGGGGGGTGTATCTCACTTCTCTCACTTCTCCCACCTCCCTGGTGCCCCCAAGGGATGCTCTGTCCCCATTTGCACCAGGGCTGGGTGCTTCCCTCCGCCAGTGTGACCCTTTGGGGACAGTTGGTCTAGGGGGAGTGGGTAAACTGAGGCATGTAGGAGGTTCCTGAGTCCCTCCGTGTTCAGCCAGGACATTGCTGGCACCAAATAACCTCCCCAAACCAACCTGCATCCAGGACACGCTGAGCATCAGGAGCCCAAACTCCCAGATAAAGGTTGTAAAGCCTTTGGGGACAAGCCCCAGTGATATAAAACCCCAGCAACGTGGCAACCAGGAAGGGGAAAATGATTCCTTTATCAGGCAGCCCCCAGGTGGTGTTGGCACAGGGCAGTGCCACGACGCTGGGTGCTGTGCCCACATGGGAGCAAAGGTTGCTTCCAGCGCCTGCTCCTGGCCTCTGCAGATGTTGAGATCCTCTTCCCAGAGTGCTCCCAGCAGGATGAAAGTCCCTGCTAGTGGGGGACCTAAAATGTACTGTTTGTGCCCTCCCCAGCACCGGGAGAGACCCTGCTTGATCCATCAGGGAGGTGAAGGCAACGAGGATGGGGTGGAACCACTCCCTGCGCTGCCACCTGCTTTAAATCCTGTTTTCTCCTAGAAACAAGGGGTCCAGAGCAGGGAGGAAATGGGCTTGGGAGAGTCTATTCTCCTCCTGCTGCTGCTACCGAGCTGCTTTATTCCACGTGCACAGGAAGGTCCTTAAAAGCCACCAACCCTCCAGCTGCCCTGGGGCTGGGGCAGCTCCCAGGGATGGAGGTGGCTGCCCCCCATGGATAGAGGTGGCAGCCCCACAGGGATGGAGGAAAGAGGCCCCCAGGGATAGAGGCTGCAGCCCCCCAGGAATGGAGGCGGCAGGCCCCCAGGGATGGAGGTGGCAGCCCCCCATGGACAGAGGTGGCAGCCCCCCAGGGATGGAGGAAAGAGCCCCCCAGGGATAGAGGCTGCAGCCCCCCAGGAATGGAGGCGGCAGGCCCCCAGGGATGGAGGTGGCAGCCCCCCATGGACAGAGGTGGCAGCCCCCCAGGGATGGAGGAAAGAGCCCCCCAGGGATAGAGGCTGCAGCCCCCCAGGAATGGAGGCGGCAGGCCCCCAGGGATGGAGGTGGCAGCCCCCCATGGACAGAGGTGGCAGCCCCCCAGGGATAGAGGCGGCAGGCCCTGCCCGGGGGTGCAGGCAGGGGCAGAGCAGGGCTGTTTTCCACCGCGGGCTCGGATCTGGGCTAAAAGTCACCTCCGAGGGAGAGCAGCGCTGTGCTGTTCCTCATTTAGATGCATCTGCCCAATTTCCAGCCCAGTTTAGACCCCGGTTTCTCGCCGGGTACGGAGGTGACGCGGAGGAAAGGTTTTTCCTGAGCTGAACTCGCCCCTGCACTGCGTCAGTCCCTCCGTTAAGGTGTTATTTTGGGACACGGGTCACAGGGTTTGGGGACCTGCAGGTCGTTCCCTGCCTGGGGACAGGGACTTCCCATGAGCCTGGGCAGCACACAGCCCCGGGGGCCAGCCCTGGAGCCATGGAGATGGCTCCTGTGGGATGGATTTGCAGAAAATGTGGGATAAACCATCCTGCCCAAGGAAATCTCAGAGGCCAAAGGCAGCGAGAGCATCTCATTGCCTGGAGGATTTAAAACCAGAGGGAAAACGCCAGCAAACACCTCCTGGGGAGGCACTTTGTCACCAAGTGGGGTGGAGCGTCACAGCCAGACGAAAAGTCTGGGCATCTCTGCCTCGATGAGATAGAAATGCCCTTCCTGGGTGTCCTCTTTGCTCCTGGGACTCAGCTGTCTGGACGGGAGCTTGCTGCACCGTCCTTCCCAGGACACATCAGTTATCCAGCATCCTGCGTGATGGAGGTGGTGGAATTCTCCCCCCAAACCCACACCCTGGGGTGCACACTCAGCCCCACACATCCCTTCCATGGTGGGGGGACAGCACAGGAGCTGCTTTTTGTGTTTCTGTGGGCCGAGGCAGCCTGAACACCTGCCACGGGTGGTGCATTTATTTGTAGCTCGGCTGCAACTTCACCTTTCCCAGCAGAATGGGAAATTTCCACCCAAATAATGTCAATTTTTTGTTTTTTTTTTTTTTTTAAGTTTTTTCTGCAGCAGAGGCTCTTTCCTTACCCCAAGACGTGGTGGATGGCGCAGCCAGCTGCAGCCACAGCTTGGGGCTCGTCCTGCTTGTTCACCACAAGAGCTGTGGTCCCACTGGGGAGATGAGGTTCCCATCGAATGACTCGAGAACTGCTCTTGGGATCCAGCCATCGAAATATTCATCACCTGCCCCAAGGGACAAGCAGAACGTGCAAATCATTTCTGGGACAAAACAGTTACCATCCAGGAATGCCACTGACTTCTATACTGGCTAAATTCTGGCTGTTTGCGGGCAACAGCCTGCTTTATGCAGGCAGGAGGTGACCCCAGGCAAGGTCAGGGCGATGGGAAGAGCTCAGGAGGGTTTGGGAGGAGCTGGGATGTGGTGGGATTTGCCCCGTTTCTGCTTTAAGAGAGGACACGATTGGGGCAGCAAGGCGAGGCTCTGTGAGAAAGGTGTGGTGGAGTTCACTGAGCAGAAATAAAGCATCCCCCAAAAGATGCCTTCAATGGGCAAAACCAAAAAGAAAGCTCAAAGCTGTTGTTCACGCTCCAGTAACTTCCAGATGTCTGGATGGGGACACGGGGAGCCTCACAAACCCTTCCCAGCTTGGGGGAGCAGGTTGTCCCTCCTGCCTGTCACTGTCCCCTGCCTGCCCCCAAAACTCTGGGATTTAACCCCAAACCATCACATTTCAGGTCCCCACTCTCCCCGGACAGACCTTCACCGCCCAGCCCAACACCAGGATGCTGCAAAACAACCAAAGCAGCCCCAAATCACCACCTGGGTGGAGAGCGAGTAGCTGTCACCCACTGCTCCCACTCAGGGGGTGCGAGCCCTGCCTGCAGCCCTGCCTGCAGCCCTGCCTGCCTCCACCTCCAGCAGCAAGAGGGATTTATGCAAAGCTCCCAGCCGCCCGGGTTGGGCTTTTTTTATCCCTGGCTGCTCTTACGTTGACATTCTTAGCTGTGCCACTGGCTCCGGAGCTGCTCGCTAACCCCTTTTACAGGCAGCTAAATATAGCCCAGGCAGCTAAGCAAAATCTGCTCGGCAGGGCCACGTGGGGCTCGGCACCTCTGCCGCAGCCACCATCGGGGCGTTGGGGTCCACCAGCACTCAGGAGGGGGCAATGAGGTCGTCATTTGGTGGTATCTTCCACCCTGCCCTGTCCCATCCCCACGCGGGTGATCTTTGGTGCTCCCAATGGCATCTCAGCGCTTCTCCCCACCGGGGTGCCTCCCTTTCTCTCCCACCCTGGGGTTTCCTGGGGTCCTTCCACTCGAGTCGGGCCTCTTTGATGCTGGAGAGCATCTGGACTTCATTAGCATCCTTCATCCTGCAGAAACGTGGTGTAAGACCCCAGCTCGCTGCTGTGCTTAATGAAGAAAAGACCCAAAGCTGTGTGGCTCCGGGCATCCATGATGGTGTTGTGCACAAATCCCAAACCCGGTGAGACACCCTGCGGGCTCACCTGCACCCCACAGAGGGTCTGCAAAGAGGGGGGGAACACGGCTCCCACCCCACAGCAGGATCCTTTCCCACCCCATGGGTGCAGCTTGGGTTCTGCCTCTCCTGACAAAGACAGATATTTCCGCCGGAGCCATGAACTCATTAAGGAGACACTGATCTAATTGTCTCCACGCTGGCGCTTGTGGGTTGGTTTTTTTTGTATTTTTTTTGTCTTTTTTTTTTTAGCTTTTGAACGGCAAGGAGTGAGGCGAAAGACTGAGTGGAGAAACCTAATTGGATCCCCACGGCTCATTAGCCATTTCTCCGAAAGGAAGAATTGTTAAGGCTGAAAACGAACAGGCTCAAAAGCTGCCTGCACCATATGTAGCTTTCCAGGAGCATCCCGAATTTGCAGTCCATCCCTGTCTGGGATGCCCAGGTGGCACTGGGGACACCCTGTCACCCAGGAGATGTTGGGAAACGCAGGATGGGAGGCTCCTGCTGGAGCACGGAGGAAGGCTGGAGCCTTTGGGTGCCGGGAAAACAAACTGGGAGGGCTTAAACTGGGACAAGTGGCAAAGCAGAAGCACCCAGTGGTGTGGAGGCTGCTCCGGGGATGAAAGAAGAACCAGATCCTCTTACCAGGTGGACCAAGGACACCTTCAGATGAAGGTCTCACCCTGCTTCTTCCTCCCCAAGTCTCCTTACTCCACCACCTCTCGTGACTCAGACCCTGGTACCTCGGGGAGGACATTCAGCTCACAGCAGAGGCACCTCCTCCCCAAATTTTCCAAACCCATGGAGAAACCCAACAGCAGTGACAGTGCAGAAGCTCCTGAGTGACACTCCCATCCATCACCAGCCAGGCATCTGGCCACTGCCACCAGAAAGACAAACAGCATCTGTCCAAACTCAGCAGGGAAATGCCGAAGCTTTTCCAGCCGGTCGCTGTGCCGACAAGCCCAGGCTAAATCCTTTCAAGGACAGAGGTTGGCCAGTGTTTTCTGGCCTTACGGTCAAGAAACAGCTCTTCTGGCTGGGAGAGGCTTTGGGGAGCAGACCCTGGCCTGTGGGATGACAAGTGATGTGTTTGGTGATGGCCCATTGTGGAAACCACCAGCTGTGTCAGCTCCGCATCACCCCACAGGCCTTTGGGACATCTCAAACCGGCAAGAACTCCTCAAGGAGGGTCACAAATGCAAATCCCAATGCTCAGTGGGTTTCCCAGGAGGTAGGACACCCACCATTGTGTTCAGAGGGTTTTCTTGGTCTCAACCAGACACCTCTGTCGCACTGGTCTCAAAGGCTGATGCTTTTGGGATGTATTTGGCTGCCAAGCCCTGCGGTGCTGCAGGCTAGGAAGGTCCTGGCAAAGAAAAGAGACAAAATTAGGAGCTCAAAGACAGAAAGTCCTTGCGATGGTCCTCCTGAAAATCACTCCCTGCCTTTGCACTGGGCTCGAATCCTGGCTCTCGTGACCCTGGACACCCTGCCTCTGCCCATAATTAAAGGCCATGCAATCACCCATCGCTGGTCCTCCCGCGTCTCTGATTATTGCAGAAGAAGAGCTTAGTGGAAAACTAATTCCCTGACTTGAAGGCATCCTTGGGTGTGGGGGAAGGGAGATGCTTCAATCTCAGGACTTTTGTATTTGTCCTTCCCATCCCAGGCTGGCTTGGTGCCTGTCCCCACTTTTCTTCTGGGGGCTGGGAACCCCAGGAGAGGCGGCGCAGCTGAGAAAATATACAGTAATACACCCCTAATGGGGGTGGCTTCATTTCTGGCACCCCATGTTGCTAGGAAGGGCAGGGGGACTCCCCCACACCTCCCAGACTGGATGAGCAGCACCCTGAGATCTTGGGGCACTTCCCCAAAGCACCCCAAACACAGGGCTGCGGCATCCTTGCTGTCCCAGAGGAAGGGTCCTGGTTGCTCCAGAAGCCCCATCCAGGAGTGGGGTCAGCCCCCCAGGCACTGGGAGTGGGACAGCCCCCAGGGACCAGGAGTTTGTCAAACCCTCATCAACCACACCTTACCCCATCCCTGGAGGAAAAGTACTCATTGGGTTTAACTGTTTTTTCCAGAGACGGTCTCGATTATTAATTATTATTAATTACTGTAATGTGGGTTTATCCGTGAACAGCATCTCCTGGGCTCAGCGGGAACCCTTCTGGCTGCACCCACCACTAAGCCGGTATTGTCCCAGATACAGCCAGATGAGATCATTAGTTATCCCCCCAGGTCCCCGGGCATCCCTGGCAAGCTGCACTTGGCCCTGCTTGCCACCAGTTTGCCACCAGTTTGATGCCACCCCCAGCCCTGTGATACCCTGACCACTAACGAATCAGGCACTGGGGGGAGGAGGAAGAAGATGTGCCCTGGTGCCTCAGGGTTGCCGAGTGATGAAGGAGAAGGAGCAGGGGGGGAACCAGAGCAGGAAAAAATGGTTTTATTAGGGGTGCAAGGATGCTCCCGGCCCTGTCGAGCAGGGGGACACAGGTTGGGGGGTCTGTTGCAGGGCGGGGTTGGAGGCAGCCACACTTCCTTGGGGTCTGACAGCATCCTTCATCTCCCATTCCTCCTGTAAAACCAGTGTGTCCTTTGGTGGACAGGGGACTGTCACAGCTGTCACTTGTGCCATCATTCTCTGCCTTGCTGGGTCCTGCTCTGGGCCAGGGCAGCCACCTCCTGAGAAGGGGACAGTGAGGGGATGCTGCTCTGGGTGGTGGTGGGGGCGTAGCCTCTGCTCACTGGGTGTGGGGACACCGCTGTGACACGGGCGAGGAGCCCTCTCCCTCCTTCCTGGCCATCCAGAAGCTGGCAGGGACCGAGCCCGGCCGCTGTCCACACTGTCCCCACTGTCCGGCAGCCGTGTGCGCTGGTCTCATACCGTCACTGCCATCTGGTGGCACCATCAAAGGGGACAAGGGGACAGCGTGGGCAGGATTGGTCCCTCCAGGGTCCACGGAGCTGGTGGGACTTCTGCTCCGGTCGTGCCCAAGGGGTTAAGGTCACAGGGGGACAGCAGGACCAAGGGGACAAATACCCCTCTGGCTGATTTGCCCTTCCTGGGAGGATAGGGATTGAAGGACACTGCTGCCGTGAGTGTCACCCACGGTATCCAGCTGGGATGTGATAGGAGATACCACAGCCCCCGCCTCCCAACCCGGGGTGCCAGACCCGTGCCAGGCTGGGCACGTCCCCAGTGCCCACCCCAGCCACCTCAAGGAAGGAAAAGCAACCTGAGCCAGCTGAGATCAGCGAGCAGTTTATGGGCACTGACCTCTCCTGCTGCGGGACCGCAACCAGCCGGCAGCTTCAGGAGCCCACGAGGAGCTTAGAAAAGCTTTTTTTCTTATTATTTTAAATTTGTGCCAACTGCTGATAAGAAGCCAGACCCTGGAGCTTTACCTCTGGAGCAAGGAGAGTGACACCTTCCTCTTCCTCAAGGACACAGAGGGCAAGTGGGTTCCCCAACTGCCCTGTGCCCCCAAAGCCTGCCGGCTGCCGCAGAGTCATGTACTTTCCCCGCTGTCTAAATTTAGGGTCTGGAAGTGGGCTAGCACGTCCCAGCTTATCTCAGCCCCTGAATTATGCATGCCAGTGGCACAGCAATGCTCACCGCTCCAGGCAGACATGCCAGGCTCTGGCTGAGCAGGCAGAGCAGGAAAACCCATTGCATGCCCAGCCCCAGCTCCCACCCTCGGCTCTGTGCGAGCAGAATCCCCTTGGTCCCCTCGTGTCAGGGCTGGCCCTGCAGATGGAGGGGGTTCAGGTGTGCTGGAGCTGGTGGGTCTGCTGGAATTGGATGGTGTGCTGGAGCTGGAGGATCTGCTGGATCAAGAAGGGCTGCTAGAGGTAACTTAAGGAAGACTAGGGAAAATATGGGTCCATTGCTTCATGAGATGGGGGACCTGGTGTCACAGGAGTCACAGAATCACAGAATTTTCATGGCTGGGAGGGATCTCTGAGATCATCGAGTCCAACCATGCACACACCCAGAAAAGAACCCCCAAAAAAGCCCACCATAAAAAACTGAACCACACAAAACAAATCACCCAACCCAATAATCTCAGCCACTAGAGAAGTGGCACTAGAGTGCCCTGAAGTGCCACATTTACATGTTCCTGAAATACCTCCAGGGATGGTGGCTCTACCACCTCCCTGGGCAGGCCCTTCCAGTGCCTGACCACCCTCTCAGTGAAGTCATTCTTCCCAATATCTAATCTAAACCTCCCTTGCCACAACTTCAGGACATGGGAGGCTGAGGAACTGAACGCAATCTTTGCCTCTTCGCTTGCAAGATTGATCCTCAGGAATCCCAGGTCCCAGAGACCATGAAGAAAGGCTGGAACAAGGAAGATGTGCCCTTGGTGGGAAAGGATCAGGTCAGGGGGACACTTAAGCAAACTGGACATACATAAATCCACGGGCCTTGCTGAGATGCACCCGTGAGTGCTGAGGGTGGGTGCCGATGTCATTGCGAGGCCACTCTCCAAAACCTTTGATTGATCATGGTGACTGGGAGAAGACCCTGATGGCTGGAGGAAATGTCAATCTAAGAAGGGCAAGGAAGATCCAGGGAACTATGGGTTCCTCAGCCTCACCTTGATCCCTGGGAGGGTGATGGAGCATCTAATCCTGGAAACCACTTCCAGGCACACGGAGGATGAGAAACCAGCATGGTTATAGTAAGGGGAAGCCATGCTGAACAAACCTGATAAACTTCTACAATGAAAAGACTGGTTTGGTAACAAGGGGAGAGCAGTGTCTACCTGGACTTCAGGGAGGCCTTTTGACACTGTCTCCCAGGAGATCCTCACAGAGAAGCTGTTGATGCAGATGGATGAGCAGACAGTGAGATGGGTCAAAAACTGGATGAATGACCGTGCCCAGGGGTGGTGAACAGTGGCACAAAGTCTGGTTGGAGGCTGGTCACTAGAGGAGCACCCCAGGGGTCTGCACTGGTCCAGTCCTGTTTAACATCTTCCTTAATGATCTGGATGATGGAGCAGAGTGTCAGCTCAGCAAGTTTGCAGATGACACGAAACTGGGAAGTGGTGGCTGACAGAGCAGAAGGTCATGTTGCCACCCAGAGTGACCCTCTCAGGCTGGAGAAACGAGCTGACAGAAACTTCATGAAGTTCAAGGGAAAGGGAAAAGTCTTTCCTGCCCAAGGGGAAGAACACCCCCCGGCACCAGCACATACTGGAGGATGTCCAGATGAAAAGCAGCTCTGCAGAAAAGGATCTGGGGACAGATATCAGTGGGGACCCAACTCAGCCTTTCCAAGGAGACCCAGTTCACAGCAAACACATACAAAACAACTCTGGGGACCCTGAGATGCCTTCAGAGGAGCCAGCCCCTTTCCTTGTGCTGTGTCAAGGGGAGGGAAAGCCCTGACAGTGGGGGCCTGGCACCCACCCCCCACCTCGCCCGCCCTGGGTGCATCCCGGAGTCCCTGTTTTGGACTGGGTGGATGATGTTGGTGGGGTCTCCTTGGCAGTAAATGAGGAAGGGTCTGCGGATGCTGCATCCCCAGTCCAAGGGGCTCAGGGAGGAATGGAGGGGCTCCTCTGGGGTCATAGAATCACTGAATGGTTTGAGTAGGAAGGGACCTTAAAGAACATCGAGTTCCAAGAACCTGCCCTGGGCAGGGACACCTCCCACCACACCAGGTTGCTCCAAGCCCCATCCAGCCTGGCCTTGAACCCCTCCAGGGATGGGGCAGCCACAGCTTCTCTGGGCAACCTGTTCCAGGGTCTCACCACCCTCACACCAAAGAAGTTCTTCCTAATATCCAATCTAAATCTCCCCTCTTCCGATTTAAAACCGTTCCCCCTTATCCTGTCACTCCNCCGGAGGAAGGTTGGGGGAGGCCCCGGGAGGTGCGGGGGATACCCCGAGGATGTGCTGCCATAAAGCCAGGGAGGGGCAGAAGAGACGCCGGGGGGGTTGCAAGGGAAAACCGGAGAGTGAGCCGTGTTTCCCTGGGGGATGCGGGGAAGCGGCGGGGGATACACCCCGCTGTGGCTGGGGGAAAGGAGGGGACCCCCGCAGAGGTTACACCCCTCTGTGCCTAGGGGGATGCAGATGGCATCCGGAGGGATGCAGGCCTGTGTATGTGGGGGTTTCAGGGGACCCCTGGCGTTCTGCACCCTTCTGTGTCTGGGGGAAAAGAGGGGAACCCCCTAGGGGCTGCATCCTCTGTGCCTGGAGAGGATCCAGGGGACCCCCTGGGGAATGCACCCCTGTGTATCCAGGGGGATTCAGGGGACTCCCTGAGGGTTAAACTCCTCTGTGCCTGGGGGGATGCAGATGGCACCCGGGGGGATGCAGCCCTGTGTAACCAGGGGGATCCAGAGGACCCCAGTGGAAGATACTCCCCTCTGCGCCTGGGGGATGCTGGGGACCCTCTGGAGCTGCACCCCTCTGGATTGTCCCCAGAGTGATGCAGGAGGTGCCTGGAGCAGAACATCCCACTCTACCTGGGAGCGCTCAGGGCAGAGCTGGTGAGTCTGCCTTGGGGGACTGGGGGGGATCATAAACGTTATGGTCTGAGGGAACCTAAGGTCCGAGGGTGCCCAGGATGATGCACCCCAGTGCAATCGGGGAATGTGGGCAGCTGGGGCAGTCCTGCACCCAAGGGCAAGGGTGGTCCTGGCCACCCTGCTGTGGCACTTCCACCCCACCCACTGCCGATCCCCAGAGTGGGCGGCTGGGGATGGAGTTAGAAAAGGAGATGGGATATTTGTGACTCCTGCACCAGCCAGGGGTGCAGGTTTGTGGGTGCTGTGACCCAGAAAGGGTCTGTCTGTGTGACTCGGGGTGCCGTGCCCGGTGACGCAGGGTGTGTGACTTGGGGTGCCGTGCCCGGTGACGCAGGCCGCTGCCCACGGCCGGTGGTGCTCTTGTTCCTGGTGTTGCCTCACCTGCGGGCACGGGGCCAGGGCAGGGCTGTGGAACCAGCCCGGGAGCCGCCAGCCTAGAAACCTGGAAACCTGGGGCCAGTTTCACACCTTGACCTCAGAGTTTTGGAGGTTTAATGAGCAGGTGGTTTGGAAACGTCAGGTTGTGCGGAGGGCGGTCTGCAACACAGCCGTTACTTTTCCTTATGGACAGGTATTGGAAAAGCCAGGGTTTACCCCTAGCAGGCCTGGGGAGTTTTCTGGCCTAATTGTGGATATTTTTTTCCCCCTCAAAAAATCTATTCTGGCTCAGGCTGTGTTAACGGGCCACAGTTGCTATATAGATTTAGTTCTCCTTTTCCTTCCAGTGGAGCTGGTTGACTAACGTGGTGTTTCAACTCAGTTCTGAACTGAGAAACCACGACAGGGGAAAACTAACCAGCCCCAAAATCAAACAACTCCCTCCAGTCTTTGGTTTTCTTTTTTCTTTTTTTTTTTAATTTTCAATTTTCAATTAGAAGATCTGAACTATCTCCTTGTGGCCAGCCTGCATCCTTTGGCACAAAGCAGCATCAGATTGCCAAGCCTTCATCACAGCCCCGTTAAAACTCTACAGGCTGTTCCCAAGTGAAATTTTGCACCAGGAAAGGAAACAGTTCCCTTTCTTTGCCCCCAGCAATTCTCCAGGCCCTGCCCACTACTGCCACATGCCGTGTGGTCCTCTCGAGTGGCCTCCCTTGGGGCACGGGGTTGGTTGCCAGCAGAAGCTTACCCAATCCAAAGCAACCCCCGGGGGTGTGTGGCATGATTTGGGGACCTCGTGGGGACTATATCAGCTGCCTTGTCCCCATGCAAAGCCACCTACAGACGTGAGAGTCACTCGCCTGCCAAGCCTGGGCCTGACCCCGGGGGTTTGGTACTAATTAACCAGCCGGGTCATTTATTTAGCAGGAGATAAAGACCGGTTGCTCAGCATTGCTTTTGGTTGACTCAGTCTCTGCATCCCTGGGTTTGCTGGGGCGAGGGTGGCTGCAGGAGATGTGGTGTTGGGTTGGTGCGTTGGTTGGTCTTATGTTGGACTGGTGGTGTTGGGGTGGTGTGGTTGGATTGGTGCTGTCAGGGTGATGGGGTTGATTTGGTGTAGTTGAGTTGGGGTGGTGTGGCTGAACTGATGTAGTTGGATTGGTGTTGGGGTGGTGGTGCTGGGGTTGGGGTAGTTGAGTTGCTGTAGCTGGGTTGGTGTTTTTGGAGTTGGTGTGGTTGGGCTGGTGCTATTGAGCTAGTAATGTTGATTTCATGTGGTTGGACTGGTGTTATTTGGGTGGTGTGGTTGAGCTGATGTAGTTGGACTGATGATGTTGGGCTGGTGTTTGAGTGGTGTGGTTGAACTGATGCAGTTGCATTGGTGTTGGGGTTGTGTTGTTGAGGTTGGCCTAGTTGGGTTGGTGTTGTTGGGCTGGTGTAGTTGGGTTGGTGTTGATGGAGTGATGTTGTTGGAGTTGGGTTGGCATCATTGGGCTAGTACCATTGATTTGGTGTAGCTGGGGTGATGGTATTGGTATGGTGTAGCTGGCATGGTGTAGTTGGGTTCACGTTGTTGCGTTTCACCATATTGGCCTGGGCGGACAGTGCTTGTCCTAGTCACCAGGCGGGGAGGCCCAACAGCCCATAGGTGTGAGTTGTGCCAGAGACGAGATGGATTTAATGAGGAAGTTGATAGTGAAACCGGAGAGCTTAATCTTTTATTTGCAATGACTGAAAACCGATGCTTCCTCTTTAATCCCCCACCCTCCTGCTGCGGCTGCTTCCCTCCACTGGCTTTTTCCATCCTGCTGTTTGGCCGTTGGCCACGTTCACACTCGCCTCCTTTGAAAGGAGGTGTACCAGAGCGTGTCCAGCGCTGCCTTAGCGTGGGAAGGCTTTCCTTCCTCTCAACCCATATGATTTGGAAGAGGGGAGATTTAGATTAGATATTAGGAAGAAGTTCTTTACTGTGAGATTGGTGAGGCACTGGGACAGGTTGCTCAGGGAAGCTGTTGATGCCCCATCCCTGGAAGTGTTTAAGGCCAGGCTGGATGGGGCTTGGAGCAGCCTGCTCTAGGGAGAGGTGTCCCTGCCCAGGGCAGGGGGGTTGGAACTTGATGATCTTTAAGGTCCCTTCCAACTCTGACCATTCTATGATTCTAAGATTCCATGATTTTTCAGGAAAAAGCTGAATTCAAGTGGTGCCCGGACAGCAGATCAGGTTAGCACATGGCACAAGGAATCTGCTCCCTACCCCCTGTAAGAGTCATCCTTGAAAATAAACTTCCTACAGGCTCCAAGGATGCTTCAGGCTCCCCAAAAACCTCAAACTAGAAGCTCCCTCATGCAGCTGCAGCTTTCCCAGGGGTCAGGGTTTGGAGGCTGCACGTGGAACAAGGGTTTCCCTTTATATCCCGCTCCACCACGGACACCCCTTTACCCTCCTCCACCTGCCCTGAGCCCAGTAGTACCCAAGGCTGTGCCTCCTGCAGGTCTTTGGTGATGCTTGGACGTGGGGCTGGAACCACCTCATCCAACAACCTCCTAAACATCAACAAACCTCACGATTTTCTAGGCCTGTTTCAGTGATTTTTGGGACTGGTGCTTTTTGGCTTCAGTTGGCACTGAAAGGAGAGAAGCTGGGGGTGTTGGTGTGCTAGGTCAGGTCAAATAATGCAGTAATTCTACATTAAAAGTGATTTTTGTTGTTCTTTAATTATTTTCTTTGATTTGAAGGGGAAGTACAGCACTGCTGGCACATTTCAAATGCATTTTTGTGCTAGTGATGCATTTAATGAGCCTGAAAGGAAGTGATCTCTATTTGAAGCCCATTTTTTCCTGCTTTCTGGTAGAAAAGATAGAATGACGTCCCTTGAGCAGCTCCTGGAGAGGTGGGATGAGGGTCCCTGTGGGATGCTCTCTCACCCACCCCATCTCCTGTGGGTACCATCAGCCTGGCGGGGTTGGGACATGGGGCTGGGATGTGGGTAGAGAGGAATAAGTCAGGAAGGAGGTGACTTTTCTCAAACAGTCACATACTTACATTAAAAAAATAAATTAAAAGCCACTTTTGGTGGCTTGGGGATGTCAAGGTGATCATGTATGAGCATCCGTGAGCATCCCTGATGAGGGAGCTCTGGGTTTGATGTCCTGCTCACACAGCAGCTCAGCATCTGGTTTTCTTTTCTGTCACGTCCATTTTTTCACACTAAATTTAGCAATGAGAAATGTATATTTGAGTTGATACTGAGCAATATTTAATTAATATTGTTTGCTGGGCATAATAAACAACACCACGTGCACATCCCTTAATGGTGCATCTGCTGGCTGATGGGTCTCAAGTACAGGAGAGGAAGAGCTGTTCAAAGAGAAGAAATGAAGTATTGAAAATGAAATAAATCAGTGAAGTTTGCTTGGAGATAGAGGGAAAGTAGTTTACTGAGGACCAGAGATGGTCACAGGATTTCCTGGGAAGAAGCTGGCTCTGATACAGGAGTTAAAAACACCCAATGCTGTGAGTTTTGAAAGAAGTGGGTTTGGGAATGCACTTGAGCTAGAGAAAAATATTTGGAAAGCCAAACTGTAGTATTTAAAACCAACTCCAAATATTTAATTCCCGTTGGTCTCTGGGCAATACCTGTAGCTGGAAGCCAGCACCTCATGGGGGATTTCTCATTCTCCCTGGGCTGGGGTGTGGGATGTGGGAGGCTGTGGGCTTGCAATGGCTTCAGTCAGGTGCTAAAAATAAAAAAAAAAAAGGGGAAATAGTCTCAAGTTTCCCTGTTTTAGAGGACTTCAGGTGTATTTTGCTGTTGTGCTGCTTGGCTGTCTGTCCTGAGAGCCCCACTGTTCCCACTCACACCATGGGGAGTATGGCAGAGTTGGGATTTTCGTTTTAATTTAGTTTTTGGGTCCTTTGATCTTTTATTTAGCACTTTAGGCCATCTGTTCTCTTACACGGGGTCATTGCTTTGCCTAAGTGTGAGATATTGGCTTTACTTCCCCAACCAACCCTGATAATTCCTGAGAGTGCAGCATTTCCAACGCAAACCCAAGAGACACCTTATTCCCCTATTCTTTCCCCAGATATTTAACATGGGACCTTCTGCTTGGATTAGTGATCCAGCAGGGATAGGCCATCCCATCCTAAAAAGCTTTTTCAGTTGTCTTCCCTGAAAATGTCCTGTTTATTCTCCAATTTCACCCTGCTTTGGGGGAAATTAGCGTTTCCTGATGTGACAATGAGCAGGGAGATCCTCGGGGGTGGTGCAGGTGATTAAGAGGATGAAAATCTTGCCCATCCAGATCAGGGATGCCACAGTTGGGGCTGGCTCTGGCCGTATCCCGCATTCCTGCCCCATCATGGGCTGTAAAACCAGTTATGCAAAACCCTGCAGACATTCTTCCTCGGAGGCAGATGATTGGGGCACTCCCATAACTTAGGAGTATTAAATAAAGGGGTGAAATATCTAAATTGTTGGACAAATTGCTGAGAATAGTGTATACTGGAGCAGGAAAACTCAACTCAACTCAACTCAACTAGTTCAGCTCAGCTCAGCTCAACTCAACTCAACTCAACTCAACCCAGCCCAGCTCTTCTACTGGGAGGAAAACAACGTGTCCCTAATGGTCCTCTCCCAATGGCTTGCAGGAGCCAAGGCAGTCTGAGAATAAACTTTAATAAAAAATTCCTTTTTCTCCCTGCAAGCCTTATTTTACACAATCCTTGCACAGGAAACCCCCATTGATGTTTTGCTAGGCAGTGAGGTTTTGTTAAACTGGTGTTTCCATGGTTCCCAGTTCTGGCACAGCGATGGGAGCCCCTAGAGTGAGGGTGCACTCAAGAATGCTGCTGATGCTAGATTTGGAAAGTTGGACCCTCTGTGGACTCCCAGGGATGGTGTGCCTCAGTTTCCCCACTTCTAAAGCAGACTTTGGGCAGGGGGAAGGACGACAGAACAAGACAGTTTCTCCCTGATGCTGATATCAATGTTTTCCCCATCCTGGATTAGACTGAAAGGGCAGCCTGAAATTATTTTGCAAACTCTTTTATGTTCTGAAGGAGGCTCCTGCAGGGCGGTGCTTTATTTTGGTCGGAGCCTTGTTTTGTCTGCAGTTCCTGGGAAGCAGAAAGGAAGATGGGGGTGTCTTCAGGACTCTTGGTGTCATTTTCCAAGTTGGTTGGTTATTGCAGTGAACCTGTTCCCATGGCTCTTTTGGGAGGGATTTGGGGCCATTTCATGAGGTCCCATGGGCTGCAATGCTGGCTGGCGAGAAGCTCTGAGCAAAGCCTCCAGCACAGCAGCGTGGATTCCTGGGAGGTCTCCTGAGGGTTCAACCTGGGCACATGTTTTTGGACCAATTTTGAACCCTTCTGACACGGGGATGCTCTCATTGCAGGCGTCTTGTCTCTGCGGCTCAGCGCCATGCCTGCTCTGCGGCTGCTGCCCCTCCACCAAGAACTCCACCATCTCCCGCCTCCTCTTCACCTTCTTCCTCTTCCTCGGCACCCTCGTGTCCATCATTATGATAATCCCTGGCGTGGAGAAGGAGCTGCACAAGGTAAACAAGTCCTGGAGGTCGCTGGGCTTGGTTACCACAGGGAAGAGGTTTAGCTGAACGTGAGGCTGAATCAGAAAGCGAATTTTTGGGGCGGGATGTTGCTTCTGTTCCATTTTCTCTGAGCATCACACTGGGAGAAGGTGTTATTGAGCTTGGTTTTCCACAGAGGGGAAAATGCAGCGGAATGATTTCGTGCATTATTTAGTTTTCTCAGATATCTCTCAGGAAGGTGTCTCTCTTACCGTTTTGAGGGTTCAAGTGGCCAAATGACTTGCAAGTCGTGGAGATGGGACTTCAGATGCAGGAAGCCGAGGTCTGCAGCTGAGCTAATGCAGAGGCTGGACAAGGCTTTTTGGGAAATGCTGATGTTGCATTTCCACTGACCTACAGGGTGTATGTCACCCCACCAGGGGTCAACTACTTGCTTTGTGCTCCTACTGCATCGGAGCAGTGATGAGCTGGCCCAATTTTGGTGACACCAGGGTTCATGGTGAGTTCAGGATGCTGGGGTGACGCTCACCTTCCCCTTGCCTTTGCAGCTCCCCGGCTTCTGTGAAGGGAGCGGGTCTGTTCTGGGGGTCCAGACCCACGTCAACTGTGACAGCTTCCTGGGCCATAAGGCCGTGTACCGCATGGGCTTCGCCATGGCCGCCTTCTTCTTCCTCTTCGCTGCAATCATGGTGTGTGTTCGCAGCAGCAAGGACCCACGATCCGCCGTGCAGAACGGGTGAGTGTTTGTCTCTGGGAGTGGGATGCTGGTGTCAGGGAAGACCTCCTCTTCCCCACTGCGTTCCCCCTTGCAGACCAGGCCTCATCTTTTCTCCTGCAGCTTCTGGTTCTTCAAGTTCCTGGTGCTGGTGGGGATCACGGTGGGGGCCTTCTACATCCCTGATGGTACCTTCACCTCAGGTGAGGAGCTGCCCCTGTTTTCCTCCTTATTTGTCCCGTAATCTGCATTATCCCTGCTTTTACCTGTTTTTTCTCTTCCCCTCAAGTCTGGTTTTACTTCGGTGTGGTCGGCTCCTTCCTCTTCATCCTTGTCCAGCTCATCCTGCTCATCGACTTCGCCCACTCCTGGAGCCAGCTGTGGCTGCGCAACGCGGCCGAGAGCAATGCCAAGGGCTGGTACGCAGGTCAGTACAGCTGGCAGAGGGTTTTGGGCTGGGGACACTCTTCCCAGGGGTGGGTGACACTGAGCCAGTGGGGACACAGGGCTCTTCTCCAGCCTCTTCTCTTTTTCACTTTGTCCCCCCAGCTCTTTCCATTGTCACCTTCATCTTCTATGCCACCTCCATTGCGGCCATAGTCCTGCTCTACGTCTACTACACCAAACCCGAGGGCTGCACAGAGGGCAAGGTCCTCATCAGTATCAACCTCATCCTCTGCTTCATCGTCTCTGTCGTGTCCATCCTGCCCAAGATCCAGGTGAAGTGGCATGGGTGGGTACCTGAGAAGGCTGGTGGCCCTGTCACCACAGGGTAGGTGACACCACCAGCCCTGAGTACCCAACTGTTGTGTTTGCAGGATGCTCAGCCGCACTCGGGGCTGCTGCAGGCGTCCCTCATCACCCTCTACACCATCTACGTCACCTGGTCCGCCCTGGCCAACATACCCAGTAAGCAGGATGTGGCCTTGGGTTTGGGTTGGGTGCATGAGGCAGGACCACACACTGGGATGGGAGCTTTGCCCCCCATCATCTCTGGAGGCTGGGGAGCAGTGCTGAACCCCCTGTGTCCCCTCCTTGCCCCCCGTAGCCCAGACCTGTAACCCCACGTTGCTGGTGAGGAACAGCACTGGCTCAGCAACGGCCACCCAGCCCCTGACAACCTGGTGGGACGCCCCGAGCATCGTGGGGCTTGTCATCTTCATCCTCTGCACCCTCTTCATCAGGTGAGAACTTGGCTTATGTCTCTGGGGTCCGCACCATCCCTGGGGTCTGCACCGTCCCTGGGGTCTGCACCGTCCCTGGGGTCTCCACCATCCCTCTGCCTGCCCAGGGCACAGAGCCACCAGGTGGCTTTTGGGGAAGGATAATACTAGAAGGAGGTCAAAGCTTGCTCCACGATTTTTGTCACTAAATGCCTCTTGTCCTGGTCCCTGGGGACACAGGCGGGCTGCCCGGCAGGGTCAGGGTCCTAGTTTTTAGGATGTCTGCACAAGCTGCATCCCCCAAACTGCCCTGCCTGTCCCAGCGGTGGTGGGTGGGCATGGGTTGGGGGTCATGCTCGGGCTGGGGTCAGCCCTGAGCCTGCTATCCCTCTGCCCACAGCATCCGCTCCTCGGACCACCCCCAGGTCAACAAGCTGATGCTGACAGAAGAGAGCACGGCCGGGGCGGGGGGTGACGCGGGGGCCCTGGAGGGTGGGCTGCACCGCGCCTACGACAACGAGCAGGACGGCGTGGCCTACAACTACACCTTCTTCCACCTCTGCCTCCTCCTGGCCTCCCTCTACATCATGATGACCCTCACCAACTGGTACAGGTGGGCAGAGCTCCCCCAGGGAACCGGGGACTGTCCCCCTTCCTCTGCAGCCCCTTCTCCTGGTGTTCTCCCTGCTCATAGAATCACTGAATGGTTTGAGTAGGAAGGGACCTTAAAGAACATTGAGTTCCAAGAACCTGCCCTGGGCAGGGACACCTCCCACCAGAGCAGGTTGCTCCAAGCCCCATCCAGCCTGGCCTTGAACCCCTCCAGGGATGGGGCAGCCACAGCTTCTCTGGGCAGCCTGGGCCAGAGTTTCACCACCCTCACAGCCAAGTTCTTCCTAAGATCTAGTCTAAGTCTCCCCTCTTTCAGTGTCAAACCCTTCCTCCCCCATCCTGTGGATACTCTCTCTCATCAGAAGTCCTTCCCCAAACTGTAGCCGGATGTGTCGGGATGTGGAGGGAGCAGGTCCTTGGCCCCTGGTGGGCTGTAGGCTGCAGCAGTGGGGTCACATCCCTGGGATGAGCTGTGGGGAGCTGCAGGGACAGGGATCCTCCACGCTCTTTGCCTTGCACCCAGTCCTTGGTGCTCACAGCTTCCATCCCTCCCCAGCACAGTTGCAGGGGATGCACAGGGTGGGTGCCACCCCGATGCACAGGGATGGGTGCCAGCCACGTCTTTGCTCTTTCAGACCAGACGAGAGCTTGCAGGTGCTGACGAGCCCCTGGACGGCCGTGTGGGTGAAGATCTGCTCCAGCTGGGCTGGGCTCCTGCTTTACGTCTGGACGCTGGTGGCTCCACTGGTGCTGCCGGACCGGGACTTCAGCTGAGGTGGCCTTGGGCGTCCCAGTGCCAGGCTGGAGCCACCGCAACCTTGTCCCTCAAGACTGGGGACAACCCTAGCTCTGCCTTTGCCTTGGGTTTTGCACGCAGGAGCAGCTACTGCCGGGTTGTGCCTTCTTGCAGGTTTTCTGTTTTAATCGTCTGGAAGGGATGAAGTGCCAAGCAGGGAAAATCCTTGAGGGCTGAGAAAGACTTGAGGATGTTTTTATAGCTCTTACCATCTCCATGTTTGTCTAGTGCCTTTGGTGGTGCCTCCATGCCCTCTTCTCCTAGCAGAGACCACTGCCTTGCCTTGGGGGGGTTTGGGTTTCACCGGTTGCTGTTGTCTCACTTGGTGCCCCGGGACTGTGGTGCCTTGTGGAGGAGCTCTGGGGACCAGCCGTGTGTCGGGTCTCAGGACCCGGCTGATGTTGCCGCCTCCAACCAACCAGAGGACAACGAATTTTGGGAATTTGTGGCTGGAGGCAGATATCCCACTGCAACCCCCCAGCCTCAATGGTGGCCCCAGCTCCTCAGGGGCTCTCCTGCCTTCCCGTTCCCTTGGGAGGATGGGTCCCTGGTCCTCGCTGGAGCACAGCTGGACCTGCAGGCTACTCTGGCCTGGCCCCTCAGTAATAAAGTATTGTTTGGAATAAACCTGCCAGATTTGTCCTTCTGGGGTTTTTCCTGATGTGTGTTCGGGAAGGGGGGTGTATTAAACAGCCCCAACGCTGGGGTGAGGGCACCCACCCTGTATATGGGTGCCATGCAGGGGTGGCATCGCTTTGGGGCATGGTGGCTTGGAGCCCTGGACCTCGTTGCCAGCTGGTGGCACCACTGCCAGAGGGGGGACACTTTGCTTGTGGGCAGTGGTGGTGGCAAGCAAAGTGGGGCGCACAAATGGGGTGCTACTGACCTGTTAAGGTGCACAACGTGGTAGGGTTCAGAGAGCATAAGGTGCACGCTGTGCCCAGGGATGGGGTGAGCTGATGATGCCTCCTCAAACAGCCAGAGGAAAACGAATTTTGGGAAACTGTGGCTGGAGGGCAGATATCCCAGTGCAACCCCTCAGCCTCATCGGTGGCCCCAGCTCCTCAGGGGCTCTCCTGCCTTCCCATTCCTGGTGGGTGAGGTACCCATCGTGCTGGGGTCCCTAGGCTGCACATGGGTGGGAGGTGATGGGTGCCCATCTCCCGGCTCAGAGCCCCGTGCTGGAGCAGCCAACCAGCCCATCACCGTGGCCAGGCACCCTCTGGGCGGCAGGAGGAGACTGGGAACGGGCACCGGACCTTCGGGGCAGGAGAGGAGGCAGGAGCGGCAGGGCCGGGGCCAGCGGCAGCCACGAGGGGGTGCTGGCAGCACGCGCTGCAGTACCCTGCATCCCTCATCCTGCATCCCTCACCCCGCATCCCTCACCCTGCATCCTTCATCCCAATCCCTCACCATGCATCCCTCATCCCGCATCCCTCATCCTGCCTCCCTCATCCTGCACCGTGCACCCCTCATCCCTCACCCTGCATCCCTCACCCCGCATCCCTCACCCTGCATCCCTCANTGATGTGTGTTCGGGAAGGGGGGTGTATTAAACAGCCCCAACGCTGGGGTGAGGGCACCCACCCTGTATATGGGTGCCATGCAGGGGTGGCATCGCTTTGGGGCATGGTGGCTTGGAGCCCTGGACCTCGTTGCCAGCTGGTGGCACCACTGCCAGAGGGGGGACACTTTGCTTGTGGGCAGTGGTGGTGGCAAGCAAAGTGGGGCGCACAAATGGGGTGCTACTGACCTGTTAAGGTGCACAACGTGGTAGGGTTCAGAGAGCATAAGGTGCACGCTGTGCCCAGGGATGGGGTGAGCTGATGATGCCTCCTCAAACAGCCAGAGGAAAACGAATTTTGGGAAACTGTGGCTGGAGGGCAGATATCCCAGTGCAACCCCTCAGCCTCATCGGTGGCCCCAGCTCCTCAGGGGCTCTCCTGCCTTCCCATTCCTGGTGGGTGAGGTACCCATCGTGCTGGGGTCCCTAGGCTGCACATGGGTGGGAGGTGATGGGTGCCCATCTCCCGGCTCAGAGCCCCGTGCTGGAGCAGCCAACCAGCCCATCACCGTGGCCAGGCACCCTCTGGGCGGCAGGAGGAGACTGGGAACGGGCACCGGACCTTCGGGGCAGGAGAGGAGGCAGGAGCGGCAGGGCCGGGGCCAGCGGCAGCCACGAGGGGGTGCTGGCAGCACGCGCTGCAGTACCCTGCATCCCTCATCCTGCATCCCTCACCCCGCATCCCTCACCCTGCATCCTTCATCCCAATCCCTCACTATGCATCCCTCATCCCGCATCCCTCATCCTGCCTCCCTCATCCTGCACCGTGCATCCCTCATCCCTCACCCTGCATCCCTCACCCCGCATCCCTCACCCTGCATCCCTCATCCTGCACCGTGCATCCCGCATCCCTCACCCTGTATCCCTCACCCTGCATCCCTCACCCAGCATCCCTCACCCTGCATCCCTCATCCCTCATCCCACATCCCTCTCCCTGTATCCCTCATCCCGATCCCTCATCCCACACTCGGCACAACACTGTTTTTATTCTCTTTAATGCACGCTCTCCCTTGTTTGTTTTTTTTTAAATTTTTATATATTTTTTTTTAATTTTTTATTTTATTCATGGGATTAACACATCGGGCAGCAGCCGGACTGGCTTTTGCTCAAAAGAGGAGGGGAAAAACTTTACATAATTCATTGAAATGATGCACCCGGGGAAATCCAAATTGGACTTGCAGCATATTTACAGTGCCACGCAGAGCCCCAGGATCCGCATCTGGAGCCGTTAATGCCTCCCAGACGGACCACAGAGCATGTATAATTAATTGGGGAGCAGAGGCATTGCCCAGCCTCCAATGATAACACTTGGAGGCAGAGAGCATCTCCCAATGCTGCCCCCCCCTCCCGAGGCATGGATTATATCTCAGTGGGTCTTTTCTCCTCCCTAAGAAGTTCAACCAACCTTCTTGGGGTGGGAAGATGCTGGGGAGTCGGTGGGGTTAAAGCAGCGGGAGGAGTAAGCAGAGATGGGGCGAAATGCCAACTGCTTGGCTGGCTTTGGGGGTGAGCATCATCTGCGAGGGCTCCTTGGGGTTGGGAGTTGGGGTGGGAGGTGAGCCCCATGGCATTAGGGCTGAGCTCTGCCCTGAGGAGGGGGTGAGAAAGACCCCTTGGTCAGCCCCAAATATCCCCATTTTGTTTTACAGAGGCACGAACCAAGGTCCGCCTGGGTCTGATGGGACCATTGGTCTCCTCTCCAAACCTGGAGAGGTTTGGGGCACTGGGGGTGCCCCAGGGGAACTGGCTCTACGCTCAGCACCCTCCCTGCCCTTGGGGAATTGCTTCCCCCAGGCTCCAGCTGGTGAAAGGGGGCTGATATTGCTCCCGTGGGTGTTCCCCAGCTGCAGTGATCAGAGGCAGAGCCCGCTGTGACCCGGGCTGGCTGCCAGCCCTGACCTCGGGTGGCCGTTGGTGGCTTTCTGAGAAGGTGCCCCCGGCCTTGAACGGGGACTCAGGGGCACCCCAAGCCACCAGGACTCTTCTCTTTCTAAAACTCTGGAGCAAGGAGGGACCCCTCTGCCTCCCCAGCTTCCTTCTCCAGTTTCAGCATTGCTTTGAAGAACAAAGGGGAGATGCAAAGAAAGGCAGGGAGTAAAAAAAAAAAAAATTAAATAAAAAAAGTCAAGCTTGAACCCTGCTGCTCGAGAAACATCTGTATCTATAAATATCTGCCGATGTGAGTGGGAACAGGCTGTATCTCTAGCAGCTCCCTAAGGTAGCGGAGCAACCTCGCCCTGGCTAACCTCATTCCGATGCACACAAGGCACTGCAGCTTTGCAGGCAGATTTTGGGGGGGATAAAAAATACAAACCCAAAATTGGTCTTAAAGAAAAAAAAAGAAAGGAAGAAAGAAAGGAAGGAAGAAAGGAAGAAAGAAAGAAAGAAAGAGAGAAAGAGAGAAAGAAAGATGGAAAGAAATGTTGTCTTCTTGTTTGCAACTCGGTCACGAGGAGGGTGAGCTGCGGCCCTGGGGGATGTGACTGACTCTGTGGGGCTGGTCCTTGCTAGGACACAATGTCCCACTGCTGGTCCCCACCCTGCTGTCATCCCCTTCAGTGACCTTCTCAGTCCTACCAGCCAGGCTCACGTGTGCTCAGAGAAACCCACGCTGAGTGCAGACTCACTTCTTCACCCCCCTGCAGCCTTGGGACAGGGAGATGCTTCCCCAGGTAGGAAACCACAGAGCTCCTGGGTGGGTCCATACCTGTCCTGACTCCCTGAAGGAGCCCAGCACCAGCCCTGAGGCAGGCAGGATGGGATGGTGGCCAGGAGGACACAGCCCACCATGGTCTCAGGCTGGCCCATGGACATGTCGATGCTGAAGAACTTTCTCAGCGGGGTTTTTCTCTGCAAGTGCTCACCATCACCACTCCAGGTTGGTCCCACTGGGTAAAGGATGTCCCTCACTGTTTTGTGACAGGAGGGTGTTGTTGGAGGCCACCAACTCTACCAACCTGCATTGGTCAAGATTTCCCATCAGAAGTGCTCTTAAACAGGTATTTCTCACACCTCAAAATGCTGGCATCACACAACCTTCAGTGGCTCCTGGGAGTCTGTGCCCTTCCCAGATGTGTGTGTGTGAGACCTCCTGCTGCCCACCAGCCGTGTCTGCTGGAGCATGAAAGGGCACAAGACATGGACCTTTCCCTGGTGTGGGACCTGCTGTGAAGAGATCCCTGCGAGCTCTTGCTGGCGCTGTGGCAGATTTTCACATAGCACATTGATGCTTTCCAGATCTCAAACTGAAATGAACACTGAATTAGGCCCAGAGACATGGAACCAGCTCTGAACACCTCCAAATCCTTGTTTAGACCACATGGGATCAGTGAGATGAGTTTGCTTGGGCTCTGCAGTCCTCTCTGCTGTCCATGCAGCTGGCTGGGGGAGTGGAGTGCATATGGGACACCCCAGAGCTCCTCCAGGCAGCAGCCACAGGGTCACCCCACATCCCTCAGTCCCACAGAGCAAATCCCATCCTTAATCTCTCCTTGATGATGATAGCCTGCGTACACACGGACTTTGGGAGGTTAGAGAGTGCCTCCTTTCCCGCCTCCAGCAAAACTGCTCTCTTCCAGTTAAATTCTGCTGTCCCGCTGCCTGGTCTGGGGCTGCCCAGCTCCTTGTGACGCTCCATGGAGTGCCCACACTGGGCTGCTCATGGGATGTCATTTCTCCAAGCCACGCAGCACCGCTGTTGTGCTTTTTTCCCAGCATCATCTATGTTATCTGGGCTTGGACTGGGGCCATAAGTTCCCAAGCATCCCCTCAAGTGCAGCATCATTTGGCTCAAAGAAGGGGGAAGCTGAGTTCCCCAGCTCAGAAGATCCCAGGGGGCTGAGCAAGGAGAGGAAACATTTGCTCTGACAGATGCTTGCACCAATTTACACTTTTTTCTGGCTTCCCTCTTCCCAGAATGCCAGCAATGTGACGCATCACGTCCCAGCTTTCCAAGGACTAAGCTTACTCCAGGTCCTGGAGAAACCCCATCCTGGGGAGCATCCTCCCACCCGTCCCTCTGCCTCCCGTCACGTAGGGCTCTGCAGATGGGCAGCTGGGGACCCACAGCACTGGCTCATGTCTCAGTGATGAAGGCAGAGCTATGGGAAGTACAGGCTGCCCCCATATCACCCTCTTCCATGGGGTTTTCCTGGGAACACCAGGCAGTTCCAGAGTTCTGGCTTTTTTTTTTCCTTATTCCCTTCTTTCTTTGCCCTTCCCCCTTTCTCCCCATAACAGCTAGGACTTTTCATGAACCACCTCCCTCCCCCTCTTTTCCTCTCTGACTCATTCCCTTCTGCCCTTGCAGCTCCCCATGTCCTTCTGGCTGCAGTGGTGACACCAACAACACAGCCCTGGAGGGGCGATTCCTGGGTGAGGGACATCAAGGGGCTTAATCCAACAAAGTGAACATTTCCTTCCTTTTGTACTAATTCTAGAAGTGAATTGTAGGAAATAAACCACTTGCTCATCTTGATGATGTTCATAAGGAGAAATCCCCCCGATCCCAGCAACAGAGGGGGTTTTCAAGGGGCACTGACATAGCTGGGAGATGTGACAGCATGTGGACAGGCTGGCCAGAGTCTGGCCACCGAGCCAGCCTGTCCCATGCCATCCCCCTTCAAGTCCCACTGATGGCTGAGGAGGGTGCGGGCTGGATCACCCAATGTCCCTCGGTCCCTGCTGGACTGGCTGCTGATCCTGGAGCAATGGCTCCATCAGCCCTGCTGTTTGTCCCTGAAATGGCAGCCTGGCCTCACTGGCAAGGGCTGTCACACAGCAGCCACGTGCTTTGTCCTTTCCCCACACTGATCATAGATTAGAATCACAGAACCAACTAGGTTGGAAGAGACCCTTGGGATCATCAAATCCAACCATCAGCCCCGCTCTACAAAGTTCCCCCCTACACCACATCCCCAACACCACATCTAAACGACTCTTAAACATGTCCAGGGGTGGGGACTCAACCACCTCCCTGGGCAGCCTGTTCCAATGCCTGACCACTCTTTCTGTGAAAAATTCTTTCCTAACGTTCAGTCTAAACCTACCCTGTTGGAGCTTGAAGCCATTCCCTCTTGTTCTATCACTAATAACCTGCGAAAAGAGACCGGCACCAACATCTCTACAGCGTCCTTTCAAGTAGTTGTAGAGAGTGATGAGGTCTCCCCTCAGCCTCCTCTTCCTCAGACTAAACAATCCCAGTGGCCTGCAAAGCCCAAGAAGCAAAAGCACCTGAAGGTCCTCCTTCCGTCCCCATGGGTCTCCAGCTGCTGCTCCAGCAGTTTTACTTGGGCAAAACCCACAGAGAACAACCTCCTGCCCAGTCCCTTTCACTCACCTCCCCTTGGCTGTAAAAGATGCAGAGATCCCCAACCCCAGCATCACACCCCAAACACTGACCCCATGAAGGGGAGTTCATCAACCCCCATCAAAGGGGGTTAAGCAGCCTGGAGAATTGCCCAGTGTTGTAGTGCAAGCCAGGCCAGTGTCAGGATTATAAACCGGTATTTGTGACACCCAAAATGAGATGGGACACCCGTTCTTGTGGTGTAGCTCACCCTGGAACCCCAGCGGTGGGAATGCGCTAAACTCCGCCTTGCAGACGTATGGGTCCATTGCCCAATAGTGCCTCAGCCTCAGCCCGGCACCCAAATCACAGAATCACAGAATTTTTGAGGTTGGAAGGGACCTCTGAGATCATGGAGTCCAACCATACACACACCCAAAACCCCAACAAAAACATACCCCCAAAAAACAAACCACCCCACAAAAAATGTAACCTAACAACACAAATCACCCAACCCAACAATCTCGGCCACTGGAGCATGCCCTGAAGTGCCACATCTACCTGGTTCTGAATAACCCCCAGGGATGGGGACTCCACCACCTCCCTGGGCAGACCCTTCCAGGCCTGACCACCCTCTCAGTGAAGTCATTCTTCCTGATATCTCATCTGAACCTCCCCTGCCGCAGCTTCAGACCATTTCCTCTGGTCCACAGGAAAGACCCTTGGGAGAAAAGGCCACCACCCATCTCTCTGCACCCTCCTTTCAGGGAGCTGTAGAGGGCAAGGAGGTCTCCCCTCAGCCTCCTCTTCTCCAAACTCCACATGCCCAATTCCCTCAGCCTCTCATCATAGGACTTGTCCTCCAGACCCCTCACCAGCTTGGTGGCTCTCCTCTGGGCACGTTCCAGCCCCTCAATGGCCTTCTTGTCGTGAGGGGCCCAGAACTGGACAGGCTGCAATCTTGTAGGAGCGGGCACCACCATAGCACCACGGTTCATCCTCCCTGCATGCTGGAGAGCACAGCCTGGAGCTTCACCCTCTCCAGCACACCAGAAAAGACTTCTGTGCAGAAGAAGACACAAATGACACTAATGATGATCACAGCACAGGAGCCCCTCTGCTGTGAGGGGTTGGACTCGGCAATCTCAGAGGCCCTTTTCAACCCTGAAGATTCTGTGATTTGCAGAAGGATTTAAGGGCTTAACTTCCACTGTTCAGGCACCAAAGTGCTTTTGAGGGTTTGGGCTGGGGGATTTAAGTCCAGTTTCCCACTGTCGTTTTATTATTTCCAGTGGAAACAGCCGGGAAATGAAGAGGGGCAAGGCCTCCCCTTGCAGTGATGCCCTGACCTCTCTGACCACAATGACCATGGTCCTGTCTACTGGCTGCAAAAGGACCCCAGACCTGGCCGCTGGTGGTGTTGGCTTTGCCTTGCTCTTCCTCAGTGCCAGATTGCTTTGCCTCCTGGATTTTTTGGGGAGGAGGAACTATCTTTTTTTTTGCCAAATCACTTAGAAAAGCTGCAAACACACAGATTTGTGTGTTGAAGGATATGAAAGCCCCTAAATCTCTGCTGTCGGGACCCAGCTGGGAGGATGCATGAGCAAGATGTCACACAAGGAAATCTGTTGCGGTGAGAGCCGAGGTCCCAGGGGCTGCTGTCAGCCATCCTCCTCTTGTCCCCTGCTGCTGGGGGGCAGGCAGCAGAGGGAGTTTGGGGTGGTGGGGTGGGGAGGATGTATCCCCACCTACGGCAAACCATCTGGGGCTGCGATGAGTGAGGCTCAGCTGACAGCGAGCGATGCTTCCAGCGACCGTGGGCGCGGGGACCGGGGTGAGGAATGCTTGTCTCCACAGCCCCTGCTTCCAGCGATGCTGCTGGTGGCTGGGAGGGTAGCTGGGACTGGGAAATGAGGAGAAGTCTGGTTTTCCAGGAGGTAAATGCTAAGAAGGAGGTAAGGGAAGGTGTTCTATTAAGCTGGTTGCTCCAGATAGTGACCTGAAGAAGGAAAGAATTCTGCTGGAAGAGCCTTGTCCCCGCGCCAGGCGCCCGGGTGGCTGTCCCCGCGTCTCCCCAGGGATGGCAGCTCCTTAGGCAGCCTCTCCCTTTCTCACAGTCTTGCACTCCAGTTGTCATGAGGACATCACAAACAAATGAGCAGCTAAGGCTCTCACCCAGGGAGCTGCAGCCTCCATGGCTGGATGTGGCCATGGTCATGCTGCACCTGAGGCTGGTCCGGCTCAGCCAGCATGGGAGCATCCAACTGGTGATGGGGCACCCTGAGCACACCCACCACCCTGGGATTCCACACACACACAGCTGGTCCTGGATCACATCAGGGATGCCCAAGGCTACAGCAGGCACAGGAGCACTGTGGGCATGGGAGGTCCCATCCTGCTCGTGCTCAGCCATCCTGGGATGTCACCCAGTGACTACCCCGAGAGCTCAGGGGTGTATCTGGGAACCTGCATGAGCCCATGGACAACCCTAAATACATCATTCCTTGTAGATATTCCTCTCTCCAGGCCTTCAATCCTCTAGAGAAAAGTTAAATCCCTCCATCCCTGGGGAGGCTGCATCCTTCTCAGGCAAACCCCTCTGGGGCTGGCCATGGTCGAGCTGTGTCCTGCAGGTCCCTTGCTGCATCCTGCGCTCCCCATGCAGCTCCGCAGTCAGGCAGCACCCCCTGCCCCTGCCCCCTTACACCCACTGCCTGGCACCTTCTGCTCCCTTGCAGTTATTTTCATGCTTACACATCTCGAAGCGCTGTTCATCCGTTGTGACAGCTTGACACAGTTGACTCATGATCGGCTCTAACCCCCCGGCTCTTCTTCTCGCTGAGATTCCACCAGCTCCTTGCACCATCCTGTGTTTCTCCCCCCGACTCTGAGCAGCTCAGCCTGGGCAGAGTGGGGGGAATTTGTGCTTGTTCCTCCTGTGGGGCTGCCTGCTTTGTCACAGCAACCTCTCCCGGTTTGTAGGAGTGCTGTGAACACCAGCTCTCTGTCCTCCACCGTGGTGGTGGTACTGCTCTGCTGCAACCTGGAAAATAAACATATTCCTTCTCTGCTCAGAGTCTGTAGTCATGAACAGGAGTGCTATTTAATAATGCTATTTAACGCTATTTATTTAAATGCTATTTAAATGTTAATGAGCTTTATTTAATCAAATTTGTATTGTTCAGTCTGGAGAAGTGAAGGCTCCAGGGAGACCTCCTGGTGGACTTCCAGTATCTGAAGGGGCTCTACAAGAAAGCTGGGAAGGGGTTTTTTTACAAAGTTGAGGGGGAATGGTTTTAAACTGAAAGAGGGGAGTTTGAGATGAGATCCGGGGAAGAACTTCTTTGATGTGAGGGTGGTGAGACCCTGGCCCAGGTTGCCCAGAGAAGCTGTGGCTGCCCCATCCCTGGAGGGGTTCAAGGCCAGGCTGGATGGGGCTTGGAGCAACCTGGTATGGTGGGAGGTGTCCCTGCCCAGGACAGGGGGGGGCACTGGGTGGGCTTTAAGGTCTCTTACCACACCAACCACTCTGTGATTCTATGAAGATACTGGGCTTTCATTGTCTTTCCTTTGTCATTATTTACAGTAGGAGACACTGAGCCACAATGACTTTCTCAAGGTCATCAAGGTAGCCTGCTTAGAGCAGGAATTAAGGTGTTTTGGTCCCAGACTGATTCTCTGCCTTCTCTTACCGCCCTCTCAGCTCTCTGCTTCCTCCTCTCCATCCTGCACTGCACTTCTTGGCCACAGGTAGTACCAGAAAACAAACAAAACCCAGCCATTATCCGAGCCTGGGGGAGGGGGTGTGTGTCTTCTTCTGCCATCCCACCACCAAATAGCTGCATAAACCCATTCTCTTTATGCAACCAGACTAACAGAGGTCACCAAAGAGAAACGCTCGTGAGCACTGCAGCCTGACACAGGAAAGGTTCCAGGTGAAGACAGTTTCATGACTGACTGTTTTCCAGGATTTGCTCCACTCTCTGCCCCGTGCTTTGGTACCCAGGCATCTTCAGGGTGGGAATGTGCCAGTTAATTTTCCCCTCATCTGTCTCAATTTTGAGCAGCTTGATCTGGGCTGAATTGCAGCACTCCCATTTCCTAAGCAGGGGCAAGACATGGTCTCAGTGAAAGTGAATCGCACAGATTTTACCCCAGATGCAAATTCCTGGGGCTGCGAGCATCAGCTGCAGGCTGCCAGTTACCAGTCTGTGACATTCCTGATGGGCGCTATGTTCTAGAGAGGATGAGATGGGCCTTAATATGGTTTTGAAAAATAATGCAAGCTATCAGGAGGGATTGCTGGATTTTATTTGAGATGTTTCGAAAGGAGCCTGAACGTGGCCATAGCAAAACTGTGCTTCTTCCCAGGGACAAGGAGCATCTCTCAGCAGAAGTCCCTTGGCTGGGCTGTCCAGCCTGAGGGCAGAAAGATGAACAAGGTCTTGAGAGCAAAGGAGGCTGAGTGGGAAATGAGGTGCAGGAAGGAGTGGGAGGTAGATGGGAAGAAATCCTTAAGTGTTCATGTAGCCGATAGTTGGGCTCATCAAAGAAAGGGCTTCATTAAAAAAGGCAGTGGAAAAGACCATAAAGACACCACTTAAGAAAGCTTTGTACAGGCCAAGTGTTGTTAAATGATACAAAGTGATATAGAAACCGCCTCTTTTTAGAATAATAAAGCTGTTTTCTGTGTGCAGGGACTGCCGAGAGAAGCAGCGGGGCCAGACCCATCCTGATGGGTCAACCCAGCAGCCTCTGCTCTGACACAAGCACTCACAAGAATTGTGAAAACTGGGGTGCAACTGACCCTGCCAGGTATTCCAGTGGGTATCTCATAGATCTGTTTCAGGTTGAAATCAAAGTCATTTCAGCATTATGGTGTTGGTTTTTGTTTGTTTATTTGTTTGTTTTTTCTTCCTGGGGAATGTGGCTGCAAGGTCTCCTTTGTTCATATATTTTGATGTTCTACAGCACTTTGAATGTAAAATTTGAGGGGGAATCATATTTTCACTTTAAATAAAACTCCTTCCATACTTAAGAATGTGTTTCTCATCGATTTTGTGACTTCTGTGATTGAGCGGCAGTTAGAAGAAATAAAGCAGCCAATAATTATCCTTAAACTCCACCAAGGAGTGCTTTATTGAGGAAGACGTAATGGAAGAGGCAATGTTTGTGGGGAGAAATAAGATTTTATATTAAATCAAATGATATAGCTGGAAACTGAGGACTAGCTTTTAACCACAAATCAATGTCCATGGACAACAGCAAGTATGTCCGTTTCTTTCTCTATATGCTTGTTAATCTAGTGATGGTTGTGACTCACCCCCGCAGACTTGCCTCCCTCCCATCCCCAGGCAGGCAGAACTGTCACAGCACCTACAGGAGGACAATAAAAGTCATGTTCTCATCTGCCAGATGGATGAATTTGTTAAATGATTTTTGGAACAGGTGTAGACACAGGGAAAAACCAGTAATATTACATACCCTTGTTGCGTATCCCATCTTCATCTGGTCGGTTTTCTGCTCTCCCCTTGGGATGCTGTACCAGGAGACCAGGAAAGCGTCAGGTGGTACCTGCAGCTGGGGCTCTGCTGGTCTCTTGCCCCATGTGTGCTTTGGTGGCCTTTTCTCCATGAAGTGTCACAATCCTTTTTTAGGTAACAGAAAGCAGTGCAGTGCTTGCCTGGTGGATGTGGGGCCCAGCATAGCTAAGTCCAGGCTGAGATCCATTGCTAAGAGCCAGCCCCTGGAAGCTGGACGCTGGGGATCATGTCTTCTGTGTGATGCTCAGATGGGCAGAAACTGTTTTTTTTTTATTTATTTTCTCATTTTATATTGCGTACTCCCTTCTTAGACCCAGTTGAACTGTGACCCAGGGACAACGCATGTCCCCTCTCTCTTCTGTGGACCTGTGGAGGAGAACAAATTCAGGCAGGGAAGGAGGATTTTGGTGACACAGCTCACACACAGTTCTGAGATCCCCTCCTGGATCACAGGAGAAGGTTGCAGCCTCTAATTAAGCAGCCAGGAGGAGATTAAAACACTCTGTATCTTCCCCTATATGGCCATAGCCACAGGCACTGGATCTACAACTGCTTCAGGCTTAATCAGGGATGGAGAAAAGCAGAGAAGAAAGAAAATAGGGAGAAATGGTGCCTTCTCAACCCTGTGAGGATGCTCTGACTTAAACCCAGGTTTTCTCCCTGAACTATTTCTTCCCCCGGTCGTTAGTAGCATGGACACCAATGCTTGCTGTGGCTGGCTCCCTCCCTGGCACCAGTTGTCCCCTGGGGACAGTGGACACATCCTGTCTCCCCGGTGGCTGTTGTTAGCAGGAACAGATGTGCCTGGGACATGGGTGCTGCATGGCTGAGGTGTGATGTGCTGTTGCAAGACCAGCCCAGCACCTGGCTGCTTGGAGCTGTGTCTCTGGGTGCATTTGCTCACACCAAGCTGGACCAACTCCACCGTGCTTTGCTTTGGGAAACTGAGGGGAGCCCACGGTCCACAGGGACCCAGACTGAACCCTGTAGACCAGGTAGGGCAAATATTGTGTCCAACCACAGCTTACAGGTCTCTAAGACACGCAGTAATTTAATAACCACCCAGTATCCCTCCCCTGACGTGCCTGAGTATGTCTGCAATTGGTCCCCACTGTTTTGGAAGTGCATGTCAAGCATAGAGGACACACAGCTATGAACGTTGAGCAGAGCCAAGAAAACGACTGAAGTGGCTCTGAAAACTGCCTGGAATATGAACTGAAATTACAGTAACAAATTAGCTGTAAGCCTGGTGGCTAGCAGCCTTGACAGGGATTTACCACGGGCACCCTCTGGGGAGAAGGGAAGGAGCAGCCTGGAGATCCTGATGTACGGAGAGTTGGGAGATGCTCTGCTGGCACGCTGGGGATGGCTGTATGAGCCAGACCCCATTTGCATGGCTGTCCCTTGGAACAAATTAAAATCGAACCCAAAGAAATATGTTATTGCAAATTGAGGGAACACAACATCTGTATTGGAAACATCTGGAGGAGCGAACAATGTCTGCATTCCCCAGGGGGCAGGTGGGTGGCAGACGAAATCTATGGAAGCCTACATTACGTTCCTTGGAAGAAGAGGTCATGGAGACTCTCTGGAGAGAGCAGATATCCCCCCCCCCGCCCTCCTTCCCCAAGAAAAGAGTGACAGCAAACTTTTGGGATCCTGCTGAGGTCTGGCAGCTCCACACTCCAACTGCAAAGGGAAGGCTCTGGAGCTTGTTTAGTCTAGTGAAGAGGAGGCCAAGATGGGACCTAACAGCAGCCTAAGCTCTTTGAAGGGCAGATAGAAATGATGGATGACGGACACGAGTTCTTCTTGGTACTGGCAGAAGGTAAAACCAGGACCAGTGGACACAGTTGTGGCTCAGGAAGTACAGGAGGTCCTTCACTGGGAAGGTACTGCAACCCTGGCTTAGATCACACACCCATAAATATATCTATACTCCCCTATATATACCTTGTTGTGTCTGTGTATAAAGCAAGCAGCCAGCTCACTGAGCACACACTGCACCAGGATCTTTCTTCCAGCAGCCTCAAATCTGGACATCAGCAAGGGCTGAGTGACCCATCCCTGTGCCCCCCTTGATGGGGTGATGGATATGGATACAGGGAGGGCCTGCAGACGGGGAGGAGGACCCAAGGAAGGTCCTGGTCTGGTGCATTTTCAGGAGCTGGCAGGATGCAGAGAGGTGATGCTGTGCATGAACAGAACATGTTGAGAGACAGATGTTTGTGTTGGCAGCGCCATGATCCTTTCCAGGTCTCCACCTGCCTTCAAGCTATAGGTTGCTCAAGCAAATCTCCTTTTCACTCCTCATCTTCATGGCTCCCAAGTTCTCCAGACATCTCTGCCAGGCTCTCATGCTTCCCTTGCCAGCTTTCTGGTGAGGGTGACACCCGGGTTATCCCAGCTATAGCACAGCTGGATCTAAAGACAGGACAAACAAACCCAATACTTGTCTGTAAACCAGAAAAATGAATCCATTGTTTCTCAGACAATTTTGGGAAGTGGTCTGGAAACTCCAGTGCTGTTCAGTGGTGGGAATAGGCTTTGGAGTCTTGGAGAAGGTGGGATGCTTATGACTGGAGGTCTTCTGTAGCCAAGCAGAGGGATTTTCCCTCCCTGCTTGGCATCACTCTGCTCATGGCTTGGTAAACAGGTAGGATTTGGGACCATCCAAAGCCCCCAGGACCTTTTGCCCAGTGTGTCCAAGCCATGTCTTTGCTCCTGCGACCATACAAAGGACACCTGGTCCCATCAAAGCTGTGACATGTGGAGAGGTGGCTGGAGGAAGAAGGTGGCATGTTAGGAAGCGTCCTTCCTCGCTGCCCATTTTTCTGACTGCAGGTAGCTCAAACCCTGCCCAAAGCACACAAACCACTTTGCTACACAGGGTTAACCCTCCTCCTCCTTCCTTCTCCTTGGTTCTGCCGCCCATGATCTCCACCACAATGTGATGCAGGTGTCACCCCCATATTCCCCTGGGAGGCTGCCATGCCCCATGCAAAGCTTAATTAGTCCTTACAAATGGCATCCTAATTTCCCTCCAGTTTAGTCTGGTTTTTGTCACTGGCATGTTTTTAATGACTCCCATTTGGGGTTATTCTTGGCTCCTCTGGCGGGAGGTGGTGAAGGATCAGACCTCAGAGGCAGTCATGCCAACACCACGCCATCGCCGGAGAGGAAATCATGCAGAACCCACTGTTTTTGACAAGTTATTTGAAAAGCAGTTGCTTTCCCTCACTATACTCTTCTTCCTGTTTTTTCTGCCCCTTGAGAGGCTCTTCTGCCCTGCTACAGGGCAACTACCGACTGGGGGAAGGCAGCTGCAGGGCTGGGAATGATCCAAGCCACTTAATTCCCTGGCCAGACCTAGGGAAAAAACATCTCTCCTGGTAATATACTTTCCAATCTTATCTAAATGAGGTCATTCTGGGGAAAAAAAGGGGCATTTCTCTGCCACACTGCAAGCCCTCTCCGAGCGACCTGCGGAAGATCTTCTCCCAGTCATCTGTGGTTTAAGAAATCATGAAGTCCTTGCTCCCCTGCCTTGAACTGAGCTGTCACAGCACAGGGCACGGGGCCACCCATGGCACCTTTGCAAATGTTTTGTCGTAACGCCCAAAAGCAGGGGAAATCTTTCTAAATAAGTCTCATTCTCCCCAGGGCAGTGGGAAAGAGTGGGTGGGTAGGAATGATCCCTCCCTGCTCAGCGCTAAGAGCTCTACAGCAGACACTGCTCCTGCCTGGTAAATGGGGAAAAATTATAAAATCAGGGAGGTTTGGAGGAAGGGACCTTAAAGATCACCTAGTTCCAACCCCCCCACCATGGGCAGGGACATCTCCCTCTAGACCAGGTTGCTCGATTATACATGAATGACTTCCTTCATCTCCCTCATTTTTTAATAGATTTCCACGTGGCAGAAACAAACCTGGGATATGCATGGGCTTCTTATAAACGTGATTTTTCTCTGGCATGTGCCACAGGCACCCTCATTTCAGTCACTCTGGGCCAAACTTTCCCTGTGGAAGGGACAAGGAAGAAAGCACACAGCTATTTTGCCAAAAGATGAACCAAAAACTTGACGTCTCTCTATTACTGTCAATCTCCATATATATCTTCCTCTCCCCATACTGCTCTACCCACACGCAATCTGCCACTCCACAAGCTATCTAGGTTTCCATGAAGTCCCTGGGGCAATAGTGAGGAGCTGTTCTAGTTTTTGAGTCTGCTGAGAGCCTCTTTTATAGCTGGGTTAAAATCCCTGCTGCTCCTTTTCCCTTTCCAATTCCCCACGTCCTCCGGGGACACCGGGGGAACCTTTCCAGCCAGTGAGGAATTTTCCAACTAAACACTTTTCTGACCTAAGATCACTTCTTATCTTTCCAGCTGAAAACAGTATTTCCATAGAAAATGACTGCTCGCTCAACAAATAAAAACCTTGAGTTCTCAGCTTCCAGAAAAGAGTCTTTATCCTGCTTGCTGAGCACTAATGAGTATTTTTAACTAAAAGCCCCCCCCCACACCCCCTATTTTTTTTTTTGCAAATAACCTTCCCTATTATCTGTCCTGAGAGGCCCATCCCCAGCATTTCCAGACCCCTCAGATGAAGGCTGGGAGCCAGCAGCACATCAGCTTCCTGCAGAGCTGCTCAACTTCTTAAAACCACCCACACTAAGAAGGAAAGCCAAGGAACCCACCCGACCCAGCCAGCGAGACTTGGCTGCCAGGGATGGTTGAAGGCTGAACACACTTCTGACGATGCTTTTGGCAGCTCTGCTTCCCTGGGCTTTGCGGACCAATCCTTGGAATTACTCCTGATGCTTAATAGCGAACACGTGGGCATCTCAGCCCCTTCCCATTCCAGCGCCGGGGTGCAGAGTAGGGATAGAGGGCAGTGATGCTTCATCTCTCTCCTCTGCTGGATCCACAGGACCAACTGCCCTTCTACTGGGCTTGGCAGCAGATCACAGCCTGGCTTCAAGTGCTTGTGGCAGAGGAGCTTCTTCTAGGCTAAATGAAGGGAGAGCCAGTGTCTCTTTGTGGTGTTGTGGGCTATCATCAATGTAGGAGAGAAACCTGGAGGAAGAAACCTTGGGAGATTTCTCTTTGCATTTTCCCCTCTGCTATACCCACCTTCAGACACCTCTGATGCCCCTGGGCTTAGAGTAGGGGGTCTCCTGCAGCCAGGAGGGATTTCCTTTGCAGATGAACATCTATTCCTCCAATGTCTCACTGCGTTGCCTCATTTTTGGCCACAGTCACAAGGACTGGAATTGTTCCCGGAAGACTGTTCTGATCCCAAAAAGTGCCTTGAAAAATACCCCTGGGAGCTGCTGTGGGGCTTGTGGAGTGACTGGGGCCATCCAAAAAGGGACAGCTGAGGCGTGAAACCTGGCCACCGCTTTGACAGCACAAGCCCTGGCAGCATCTGTAGGTTGTTTTCTCTGGATGCACCAGGGAAGTTCGTGTTGCTAAAACATTCCAGTGTGGCATGATGGCAAGGACTGTTTCTAATGCATTTTGCCCTGTCCTTTCCCCATCCTCCTTTATCTCGGCTGGTAAATCCCAGCAGGAGGATTTGGCTGTTTCCTGCAGACCCAAATCCTCTCGGCAGCAGGTCTGTGACCTGCCACAAACACCAGGGATAACACAGGAGTTTCTGCACTCCCTGACAGGTTCTTCAAAGGCAAACCAAGCCCTCAAACATAAATCCATCTGCACAAACCTTTGCCTCTGTGATTGTCCAGAGTGAGAAAATTCCTGCTTATTTTCCTCTTAACCGGAGCCAGTTTTCCCCAACACATTACCTGTGACTTGCTTAGATTAATTTAACAATTGAAGGAGAGTTTGAAGGAGAAAAGCTGGAAGTGAGTTCCAGAGATGAACTTGCAAAGAACTTAAGCACAGGAATGGGTTGATGAGTGCACCCCACGAATGGGTGTACATGGAGAAAAGCGTGTCTGTGAGGTGTGTGGCAGCACATTTTGCTGGGAGTGGGATGTGGATGATGCCTTCCCTCCAGCAGTGTCAGGCTGTCCCTGCCTCAGCCGCCCTGGAGTGAACTCAGGCATAGAGGCAAGGAGCTGTACTCCCACTGCTGGGACTCTGGGGAGGGATGGGGGCTTTTTCCAGTTAGTTTTTTTACTTTGAAAGCAGTTTAAGCAAAAAGCAGAGCTGGCCCTGACCTCAGCTGGGAGCTGCAGTTGAGCAGGGCATGCAGACTGTGGTACCATCAGCCAGCCTCTGAGCTGGAGGCTTCTCCTTGCAGCATTCATCCATGCTGGATCAGGACCTGGCAGAGGATTTTCCAAGCCAGGCATCCATAGCTGAGAGTATTCAGAAAAACAGTTTCTCTTACCTGCTCCATTTCTGTCGGAATTGTGCTTATTTTCCATATTATCTCAGCATTCAAATTCCTGAGTTATCCCTTTTCCCCAGGTAGCACTTGGGAGGCCAGAAAGCCGAGGCTCTAAGTGATGGAGAGAGCAGAACAGCTTAAGTTTCGTGAAAAGCAGGGAGATTTAGGAGCTTTACTCCCGAATGATCTGAGGAGGACTGGGAATTTCCAGGCTGTGGCTGGCAGGTCCAGTCTGGCAATTCCAAAAGTCCAACAGCAGGGCAAAGGGCTGCAGAGGGTGTCATCTGTCGGGGATGAGAGGGTTGCCCAGCCATCTGTGGGAGAGAGAAAGAGAAGGTTTGGGGCCACTGGGGTTTGAGGGATACCCACATGGAAGCAGGAGGCTTCCCGGAAGTGTGATGTTTTGGTGGTTTCCCTTTGCATACACAAACCACAGAAGCAACAACACTTTGGAGCATAAGTGATAGCAGGTTTTTCAAAATAATTTTTCTCTCTTGAGATATGAGAGCTCTTGAGGGGGGTGGGTCTCAGCTGCCCTCTCCTCTCTGAGCTCTTACAGGCACTAGGAAGATCAATGACTCACTTAAAGACATCAGAGCCTGCACCCTCAGACCCACCTTTGGTGGTCATGCAGGTCCCTGTGCTTCCTAAATCCCTCCAAATGTCACGTCAGGTGCCTACAGGCTCCGTTACCTTTTATCCAGAAAAACACCCATTTTGCCTTGACTCCCCCACCCATAAAACAAACCACTTCTTGCATCTCATCTAAATAGGCTGCCGGATCCATCTTCTGCTGCCACCCTGGCATCCCAAGCTTGAACTACACCCCTGGACATGGGACTATAGTGCTCATCTGATGAAAACAGTCTATACGTTAGCAGAGAAGACAGCCCTGCCCATACTCAGAAACATCTGCACAGCACGCTGACCATGGCTTGCAGGAATACAATATGGGACTGATTATTTGAATGGAAGCCCAGAGATAATATGTTTAAAGGGTTGTAAAATCTGACCCGAATTGCTTTTTGATTATTATTGCAAGTGGATTTAAGCTTGGAGTTGCTGATATAAAAACATAAGTAACGTAATTAGTAACAAACATCAATGTGGTGAGGTTTCTTTTACTACTTCATAATTTGAAACAGAAACTGTTTGCAGTATCTTCTGGGATAAAAAAAAATGCACAGAACGTCTGCTCCAGACGGTTTAAGACAAATATGCTGGATTTGATGAAAATGAAGGAACAGACTCCAAGGTCTGAAGTTTGTTGATTTCTCTCTGCTGCTGTTATTTCCAGTTAAAGTGTCATCTCACTTGAATTTTCTATCAAAACTTTTTTAGACAGATTTGGAAATGTGTGAACCTCGGTCCCATCAGGATCTGTCTTGCACAGTGTGTTCCATGTAAAGTAGCAAAAGCCAGCAGCGTGAGTGCCTGTCTCACAGCTTTTCCTGAGGCAGCTGCTGGAAGTGGGTACCTTCCCTGTTCATTTTTTCTGCTGAGAAAGAGGCCAGCAGCAAAACTGGGCAACCCCAAACTCAGCACTTCAGGATGTGCTCCTCCAGATGACCGCAGCCTTCTATCTACAGAATA
Organism: Thinocorus orbignyianus; assembly: GCA_013400375.1. Classification (NCBI taxonomy): domain Eukaryota; kingdom Metazoa; phylum Chordata; class Aves; order Ciconiiformes; family Thinocoridae; genus Thinocorus; species Thinocorus orbignyianus. The sequence goes on along the minus strand of VXBW01007902.1, from coordinate 255,151 downwards.
ATCTCACAGCTTCAAAGGAAGAATGGGGATTTGTGTATCCTGTGCCATTTACAGGGATTTGCCCTAATTTAGTGCTTAAAAACTAGACCACCAAATGTTAACCAGCCCCCTTGTCTTTCTCCAAAGGCAGTGGAGCTCCCCTAAAGAGCAATTCATCTCCTCCTGGTGGCCTTCTAAGGCAGGGCAGATGCCTCCCCACCTGGAGATGCTCCAGAGGCTATCTGGGGTGACATTTAAAGCTTAAAGCTTGGTCAGAGGACTCTCACTTTCAGGGTTTCTCAGCTAGAGGATTTAGCACATTTTCCAGCTTCTGTTTTCTCAGTCACATGAAGGAGTGGGAAGAAGGAGCAGGGAGCTGCCAGTTCATCCTCTGTCCTTGCCAGTGTCCTTAGACAGATCCTTATCAGGGAGAAAAAATGGCTCTAAAGAAGATACCAAAGCTGATGAACTAATTGCTGGCTTTTTCAACGATTATAGAAAAATCTAGTGCCAGTGCATCCCCCGTGTGGTGTGTCAAACGAGGACAGATGCAGGAGAGCCAGGAGGATGTGGAGCAGGGGTTTCCTGAAGAACATTCCATAGAAGAGACACAGGGAGTATAAAGTCCATCAGGACCAGCCTGAAAGATATTCCTGGAGAGTGAAGGCACAAACATGTGGAATAAAAGCCTGGTGAAGGCTCAATGAAACCAGGCTGAGCACACTCAGTAAGGATTCTTTCCATGGGTCAAGTCAGTGGAAGATGGTATCTGGGCAAAGTGATGGTCTGTGCAATAGAAGGCAGCCTGGATAATTAAGGGTACAGCAGAAAAAGGAGATGAAACAGTGTTGGACAAAGTAATGAGAGCAAAATTCACGTACAAAATTTCAGCAAATGGGCGTATTCCACTAGCATGAGCTAAATCCACATGAAGATGTGAAAGACCTCAATCAACTGTTGTCCATCACAGGGAAAAGTAGCAAGACCTGGAGGCAGCAGGGATGCTACAGCTGGAAGCAGTCACCTGAAAGACGAACATCTCTTGGAGTTTTGCGCTCTGAAGAGTTTTGTGAGTTAGCAAAACTATTCAGTACTTGCAAGTCACATCAGGACACTGACAAAGATTACAGATGCAGCTTTATTTGTGGGTCTAGCAGGGAACTTTCACTTTGGCAATGCTGATTTCTCTGCTCCTTACCAGCACCCAGAGGATATAATGTGGCAAAATGGAGGTGTTTGTAGATGAGAGATAACAACTGTTGAAAAATTAAATTAAATGTCCTTGGAAAGTGTTAGCTGAAGTGCAGAAACACAACAGCTGTAACTGCAGCACCTGGGAAGCGGAGTGTGAACCTGAGGAATGCAGGAGGGTGATAATATCTTGCTGTTTCACCCAGCAACAGGTCCTAGAGGTAAATTGTCACCCGGCCAGGGAGAAGGAACTGGCCCTTGGAGACATAAGAAAACAGGCAGGCAGGCTTCAAGAGGCACATATAGTCTTGCCAGCCCTTTTATCTGTGTTTTCAGTGCATGTGCTAACAGCTACCTTTCCAGGACCAGTTACGCCTTCATTTCAAACTTCTGTTTTGATTCAGGTCCTTGGATTGTGTCTGCCAGCTCAGGCAGAGGGAACGGGGCACTGAGGAAACCTTGATGCTTGGACCAGCACTGCCAGCAGTCCTTCCATCCTGGTCAAGTCAGGTGGAAACTGTCCTCTAGACACAAGCATGCACACGCCAAAATAATGTATTTGGTTTCTCTGGGGTGGCTGGAGAATGGGCAGGAAATTCTGCTTCTGCATTCGAGCTCCCTGTTGACCAGGTGATGGAGGTGCAATGGGAATGGATGGCTTGGGATGCTGCAGTTGGTATTTATTGCCATGGATGCAGGACACTCCGGGTCCATCTGGAGCCCAAACATGTGCTACAGACACAAGGGCACATGTTTGGGGGTGAAAGCTGTGTGATGTTGCAGGGCTTCTGGGGATGACCCAGGTCATAAAGCAAATGCGGCCTACACTGGGGTTCTGACAGTGGCCAGAGGGACAGTGGAGATTCTGAGAGGCCGGAGCTTCTTCAGGAATCTCAGACTTGGAGTGCTCTTTGCAGTCACACCTCAGAGCTTACCACATTGATACCTCCAGATACACACTCCTGCGATGTTGAATTCTTACCTGTCCGAAGGGAAATGGCACAACAAGGTCATTTACCTTTTTTTTTTCCTCAAATGGAAGCAGAAAGACAAACTTGTTCTTTCACATTTTCCAGACAGCCCAAGTAAGGCTGTTAAAGTAATTGCAAGGCAACCATCCTCCCAAGTGATTCTCAGCCTCACAGTCTTGGCCAAAAGGGTCGCACAGCAGCCTGTACCAACAGCGGTTAAGGGAGCTGGCGAGGAAGCTTTCATGTGCACAAATATCAGTTTCCAACTCAAATTGCTTGAGTAGACAGCCCAGAACACACTTGACCCTTGGAAGCGTGGCATATCATCTCTGTGCTGCAGCAAAATACACAGCACACTGGCTTTGTGGGGATGAGAGAGCAGTGTGTGGTCCTGTCCACAACCAGAGTCTCACAAGCGATTTGATGCTGGTTGTAGCTGGAACTGCATATTCTGCTGTAGCTGAAGAAGTAGAGGCCCATGATGTCCCAGTATGGGATGTCTCGTCCCAGCTTGCTGGAGTGTTGGGAGATTGATGTAATAAATGTGAGTGTTGTTTGTAGAGACCAGATTTGGAAAAGAAATCTTGGAAAAGCTAAACCCAAGACTGTCAAGAGAGAAGTGGTTTCCTTTCCCTTTTTCTATCCATCACACCTGCCAAACACTAAAGGCAACCCCAGGAGAACACCCTGCATTCACTTATGGAAAAACGAGTTTCAGGTTTGTAGGTGTTCTCCACTTGCTGCCAGAGGAAACAAAGCAGTGAGAGGACTTTTACTCTCCAGAGTGTGAAACGCGTGGCACATTGCACCTTAGTTCTGGCCACGCTGCAGCTGTAGCAGAAGGAAGGCTCAGGCTTGGATTGTGCTGGTGGTTGAGTGCTTTGAGAGGCAGCCCTGAGCTCTGAGGGGTGCATAGTTTGTCCTGTCTGTCCTGTCTTGCACGGTCCATGGGAAGAGCAGATAGCTGGTGTCTCCCATGGGTGTCTGAGCACACAGCTACTTCTTCTTGTACCAAGGGTGATCAACGCTGCAGTCAGTGACCATGTGGAGCTAAATCCTTGTTCCTCACGATCGCCAGGTCAAGTTTGGGTATTTTTCTGGTCAAGATGCTTTAGTCAAATGGAGCTAACTGGATGAAATTGTATACCCTCCGTTTTCTGCCAGAGGTCAGATGAGATGAGAGTATGGTCCTCTGTATCCCTGAAGTTCACACCTCCCATCATGGGGTGGTATCATTCATAACATCCAACCTGGAACACCACAGTGAACAGAGATCCAGACACCAGTTGTGCAGTGTTGTGTCCAGAGAGAGCCTTTTTGGACATGATTGTCCCATGCTATGCATCCGGAGAAAAAGCTGCCTTTCCCTTAGTGGGCGACCAGAAAGATCAACACTGGTCATTGCCTTGGCCGGCTCCTTCTTAATCAGTGGTGTTTGTCCCCGGTTTCTGTCAACAATGAATTTCAAATCCTGGATCCGTGCTGTGTACAGAATTATTTCCTGTAACTTTAAGTTCATTGGCAATTAACTGCCACTACCAGAGATCAGGATAAGGGGAATTTGGAAATGATCTTCGGAAAAGATCTCTTTGCACTTAGTATTTGACCACACAAGCACAGACCCTTTAGATGGGTAGCATTACACCCTCGGCACGGCCATGCAGAGCCCCTCTGCTCCTCAGATCTATCTCTGTAAACCCAAATCAACACTATAAGAATAGTTGTTTTTGTGGGGTCACACCACTGTGAGGTGGGTACAGGTCAGGTCCTGCATCAGCAGAAATAAGTGCTTTACCTCTACAACTCCCTTGTTTTCCCTATTCCTAATAGCCTCCTCAGGGTAATTCCACTGGCATCTCTCCTGGGGCTCCTCTTGCTGAGGAGCAGGAATTGCCAAGAAAGTCACAAGTGGCCTTATTACCAGGTCCTTGTCTCTGCCATGGGACAAGACCATGCCATGGGCACTTCCCACCTTCTGAGCGAGAGCAGGACACAGACTCTTGGATTTTGCAAATATGAATTTAACAGAAATATGCCTTTCCTTCAAATGTTTATTTTCATGACCCGATAGGTCAAAAGGCCCAAAAGTACAGAGATATTTTCTCAGTAGGCTTCGATTTGAAGCAATCCAAGAATGCTGGGAATCTTCCGTGGAGCTGAGTTCGCCGTCTCGATCCTGGGCTAACAACACAGGATGCGGCTGAAGGTCTGTGTGAAACATCCACCCTCCACAGCTGTTTGGTTTTAATCGGAGATTTATTATGAACAAAGGCAGTTCTTGGAAGAGTTACTCTTCTCTGACATGCCTGCCTGGCCTGTTGGACCAGATGGATAGAAATAGTTTCACATATTAGTCAAATTCTGGATGGCTACTCACCATAAACTACAGGCAGGCATGAGCAGAATGGACATTATACTGTCATTGATTTATAGACAATCACAGAAAATAAATTCTAGCCTTGTATGGGGATGTTAGCCACTTAAGTTTCAGTATTGAGCTCCAAGCCAAGAGCCTGAAACTCCAAGTTTTTGTAGCCCCAAAGCCAGTAGCAGTAAAAGTTTATATTATCCCCGGTGAATTCATGCTGCACAGTGAATTGGAAAACTGATCTGAGGAGCAGAATAGCAGATTAAATTGTTACACTGGAAACCAGGGGATATATTTCCGAGGCCACAGTTCCAGGGCTTTGCTTCTCTCTACCTGGTTTTGAACAATAAATATTTAACAAGGCAGATTTCTCCTCCTGTGCTCATAATTAAGGGGAGATAAATTGCATTCCTAATTATTCCTAACAAAAGGAAAAGCAATTTTCTTCGAGATCAGTGAGAATTCCCATATCTCCTCAAGTGAAATGAGAGCATGTAATGAATTAGGTGAGGTACCCATCTAAATCGAAAGAGGACATTTAGCATCTGATGGAAGATTAAAGGCAGTGCTTATCTCTACCGGATAGTCTTTCCCAAGGACACTGGGTTAACAGAAGGGATTTCTGGGCTCCATCACTGGCTCACTAATGGATTATGGGAAACTCCCCATTTCTGTGCTTCAGTTTCCCATTTATAATTTGAGGATGATATTGGCTAGAGCTCACAAGGACTTTGCTGCTGGAACACTTTTCTTCATGCCAAGATAGAAATTGCAACATCTCGTGGAAAAATACTTTCAGAGCATACTTGTTGTTGGAAAATATTGGGTTTGGAATTGTCAAATATTGCTTCATCTTTTATGAGGTTTTTTCCCCCATAATTATTTTTGTCACTTTTAAGGATTTCTCCTAACATGCCTCAGCTGTTAACAAAGTGGTTTATCAGCCTGCCACAGGTGATACCAAGCAAAGGAAAATGCAGATGAATACCATACACAAACACAGAGGTGGCATCCCACCTCTCTCCTGACCTGGTGCCTGAGTAGTGCTGCCCTAACAGAAGAGCAGTTGTTGCCCATTGACAACCTCCACTGCCCTTGGACAGAGAAGGGATACGGCTTGGACCGTTCCTGATCCTCGCTTGGTTGCCTGCAGCATCACTTGGGGAAGCCACTCAGTTTCCCACTAAATGATCCTGTGAAGCTCCAGCCCCTCAGTCCCACCTCTGCCATGTGATTCCTGTCCCGTCCTCTCCCCTTGATGCTAGAGCAGACCCTCCAATCCCTGGCACCTTTTGCACTCATCAAGGCCATCTGCTTTCCTCGGATGCTCCCTCCCTCTGTAGAGGCTCCAACTCTCAGAGCTTCTTCTTTTGCACTGGCTCATCTCTCCCCGTCCCTTTGGGCAGCTGATCCCGGGCATCCCGAGAATCTCTGGGTTTCCTGCTCACCCCACCAGTTCCTACCCCAATTTCAAATCACTTTGCCTTTTCCCATATCTTTGGCTCAGTTTCCATGCCCCAGCTTACCCCTGGTGCTGCCTCTTGTCGCCCTTGGATCTGATGCAAGAAATTTTCACCTCCAAGAGCTCAAACTGATGAATCATAGAATCATAGAATGATTAGAGTTTGAAGGAACCTTAAAGACCATCGAGTTCTAAACCACCTCCCATGGGCAGGGACAGCTCCCACCACACCAGGTGGCTCAAAGACCTATCCAGCCTGGAGTTAAACACTTCCAGGGATGGGGCATCCACAGCTTCTCTGGGCAACCTCTTCCAGTGCCTCACCACCCTCACAGCAAAGAAGTTCTTCCTAAGATCTCATCTCCATCTCCCCTCTTCCAATTTAAAACCATTATCCCTTGTCTTGTCACTCCACTCCCTGACCAAGAGTCCCTCTCCAGCTCTCCTGGAGCTCCCTTCAGATCCTGAAAGGCTGCTCCAAGGTGTCCCCAGAGACTTCTCTTCTCCAGGCTGAACAGTCCCATCTCCCTCAGCCTGTCCTCACAGCAGAGGTGCTCCAGCCCTCTAATCATCTTCCTGGCCCTCTGCTGGACCCCTTCCAACAGGTCCATGTCCTTTCTATGTTAAGGACTCCAGAGCTGGAAGCCATGGCTTTGCTGTTGGCTGCAGCTTCAGCAAGCCCCACTGGAGAAGAGGAATGGAAACACAGAGAGATCCTCACACATGGACCATCTGTGGCCTGTGCGGTTGGGGTCCTAGGGGCTGTATCCATACAGTGTACAACTGAGATTTGGTGTTAAACACAATCCAACGTCAGCATGGGCTGCTGCCAGCCTGTGCTCCACCTCTACACCGCAGCAGCACACATGTGCCTCTTCCTGGCACTACTCTGGTGATGGACCACAGTGCAGCAGATCAGCTCAGGTCACTGATGTGGTGGAGGACTAACCCCAACCCCACCACGGCTGAGCAGAGGGGAGGCTGGGGCCATGGGGAGCCCAGGGAGGTGGTGACAGGGACATATGGACAGGATGTGGCAGCATCCAAGCAAATCAGTTGATTAAATAAAACTGCTCTGGGGTGGTCTAGTGGGAGGTGTCCCTGCCCATGGCAGAGGTTTTGGTACACAATGATTCTATGACAAGCTGCTTTGCTAGGCCCAACCTTCACAGCAATTTTTTTTTTTTTTCCATATAATTGCAACCTGGATTTTCTTGGTGGTAACAAATGCCATCTACTTCACCCAGAAATCAACCCACAGGGTCCTGTAATGAAGTATGGGGGGAGACACAACTTTTCAAACAAAAGTTGGCCAAAATTAACAGGCCCAGGGAAATAATATGTGGTTTTTTTCTCCAACTTTATTCTTAGAAACTGCTGAATTGTTTTCGCTGAAGTTCACTCCCTCCCTTGCCCCCTAAAAAGAAAATCAGCCTGAGGTGGATGCTCCATTATAAAAGATTTCAGCACAAATGATTTAAATTAAAATTATAACTCCAAGCAGAGTCTTACAAGGGGAGTTTCAGACTACCTTAATAGGCAATGATGCTATAGATGGGGCTAGTGAATCACTCCTTTTTACTGGATCATATTAATAGGCCTCTTTGCACAATTATATCTAGAAACAGCAATTAAAGTTGACATCAGAAAGGGTATAAACTCTGGGCTGGATCCTCAGACAGCACTAATTGGTACAGCACACAGAAACCGACAGAGCTAAGCAGAGTTACACCAGTTTAGGGCTGCTCCAAGGAACTAGTCATTTCCTGCCACCCTCCTCTTGCATTTATCTTTTTTTTTTTCTCTTGAAGAGCCAAGGGCACAATTAGTTTAACCCTAATCATGGAGACAAAGGAGCTTCTTCCCCACCGAAAATGAAAAATAAGACATCATTGGGATAATTGCTGATTACTTCCAGTTTGGTAGGGGTTTCTTTCTAATAACATTTTTGGTGGTTTTTTAATAATTGTAAGAGTTACAATTATATGCATCCTCCAGGACCATTTCTCTCCCTTGTATCCTCTGTTGAAGAAGGCAATATTAGACAGTTTAAAAATGATATTTTTATTTCAGTTAAAGAATAGGCACTATGTCCTGGCTGTGGTGCCTCTAGCTCCGGGAAGCTCTCTGCACTTGCTTCATGGGTAGAGACTCTGTCAAAATTGGATTACATAAAAATGAGCCTTTTCTGCATCTTCTGAAGAAGATCACAAAAAGCACTGAAGAAATGAAGGGAATTTTAAAATGCACATCTTGAAGTCAACATCTGGATTTGGAGATGCCTGGATCCATTTGCCTACAGATGCCCAAGGAGGGCCAACAGCTTGGCCAGCAGGTGAAGACTTGGGCCATGAACTTCCTTCCTTCATCTCAGAGCCCAGGAAATTGGGCAGGGGGAACAAAGCTGATGCTGAAACTCTTGGTGAGGTTTGGAGACATGCACTGCCTTGGAGCCACTGAATTGCTATACAGAAGCTCATTGCATGCCAGTTTGCAAATGCCTGCATGTTGGACTCAGCAACGGATGGCCACTGAATTCCCAATCTGGATTCAGGAATGCTCAGATCAGGATCAAAGGCAGACAAACAGAATCCTCCTCGGACATAGGCCATTGAAGAAAAAGGCCTTTGATGCCTCAGCTTTTATACTGAGCATGGGACAGTTGGGATGGAATACTCATTACTCTGTCCTGTCTGCTGTTCCCCACAGGTGTGGCCCTCTATGATTTTCTGCTGCCAACCCTCCAACAGGGCAAATAACGAAGTTTACTGACCTTGGTTGTTACAGCAATGAGTTTAAGCAGGAGCCTCTCTGTACACCATTCCTTGGTGACCACAATAAACATCAAGGGTTATCGCTCTGGAAGCAGACACGGTCTGAAGAAGATGCTGTTAAATTCCAAGAGCACAATTACTTAGAACAGATTTAACTGAAAAGTAAAACTACTGAAAAAGATAAATACATAAAATGGTTCTGTTTTACCTCAAACCAGGACATTCCATCCCTTTTTTCATACCATTTAGGTCGTGCTGAGGTCACTCACAGCAGGACTCACACCCATCCCTATAAACCCAACCTTTCCCATCCCAGACTCTTGCGGTGACGGTGCTGCTGTCACAAAGCCACAGCCTCGGTGCATCTGCGTCCTGTGCTTCTCCCCTCCCTGTGCTCTGCCAGACCTGGCTACAAACTGCTGCTGGGGCCAGCACAGAGCACAAGGCTGGGAGCAGAGCCCTGCCATCGACGGATCCAGCTTGACCTACTGGGACCAAATTACGGACAGCCCATGATTGTTGCTGCAGGGATTCACAGCGTCACACAGACACCCACTGCCACCTCCAGCCCCACAATTCACGTCTGTGAGCTGGTGGCCTAGATCCTCATTTGATGCACAGCTGGAAGGAATTGCCAAGCAGAGGGACAGGCTCCTTGGTTTTTATTTCCTTGTTGTACAAATGATGGAATATAAATCGAGACAGGGTTTTCACCTGTGTTACACAGCCCTCCAGCACAGAGACTGGCTGTGGAGCTTGTCTACAGGAGAGGCATGGCTTTAAGGGGGTGATCAAGGATGGCAACAACCCTGGTTGCCATCTGCTGAAAGAAAGGTAAAAACAATCCACACTTCGAAGCAGACAGAGAAAAGATTCAACCTCAGGTTTTCCAGGAGAGGAATGGGAGCAGCTCATCTCATGCAGGCACCTTTTAGGATAAAGAATGACCTGGTTCAGAAAGGAGCAGCGTCTTCTGGATCTAGATGGGGAGGGCAGCGTGGGCTGTGCCCCATAGCAGGATTTCTGCGTGTGGTTTGCATGAAATTTGCATGAAACTTTGCTGCAGGGCAGCAATGCCAGGCTCTGCTCGTGGCCATGACGTGACTGGTGGTGACCAGCCAGGAATCGTCTCCTCCTTTTCATCGCAGCACATAACACTCTTGTGAAATACAATGCTTGGCTCTTCTGCTGACTTTCTTAAAGGCCTCTACAAAGCGTTTTAACCCTGCAGTAAATTCACACCAGGATATAAGTTATGACAATTATTCTCCTCTTGCCGTTTTGAGGCAGAAAGAAGCAAAAATTCAGTTTTTGATGCCAAAAATTCAGAAGTAACGAGTAAGGCACCCCCTCCTACTTAAATATAGTAGGATCAACTTAAAAGTCAAGAACTTTGTTGCTGTTAAAAATAGCTAATGAAGTGACAGGATTTGCTCAGAGGCTGGCTCTCCCGTGTGAGAACGTTGCCAGCCACCACCGAGTCTCAGATCATCAGGAATTTTAGAAGCGACATGCACAACGGCAGCAACCAAGTTTTGGAAGCACAATCTGGGAGAAAACAGCGATTATGCAAGAAAATATGGCAAAATCAACCATCTGTTTTATTTTCTCCTTTTGTTTGCCCATTGGGTTTTGAGGCTGTGAGGCTCAAGTTTTCCACATTTTCTCCAAAACAAATAATTGGCTTTTTTTAATGGAGCTTGAGATTATCACATAATCACCTGCTTCCTAGAGGTGAGGCACAGAGGCAATGGCACAACCCTCAGCACGGTCAGAAAACCCAGCGGTGCTCAGAAATGAGGTGTCTCTGGACACACAGAGAAGGAAAACTCCGACCTCTCCATTTCTAGACGTGTGTGAGAACCAATGAACCTTTCCCTTCTCTCCCAAGACTTGCAATTGTGGAGGCTTGCCATATAGCCTCATAATTAATGTAGCGGATCCAGAGAAATAAAAGAAGCCCCTGGAAAAAAAAAAAAAAAAGAAAGAAAGAAACGTTTTCCCTTTGCATGCCAAAACATATGCCTTTTGTTACACCTCTGGCTTGTGCATCTCCCATGTGCTGCAGAAGGGGAAATAAACTCCAGTTATTTCATTGCTATACCTTGGTTCTGGTCCTGTTCACATTTGAGGAATAATCTCCACACAGATAATGCTGGATTGGAAGCCATCCTGAGAGCCACATGGTGAGAGAGAAGGTGAAAAAACCCCAAATTTGCTGTTCTCTGGTTGCCAATTCTCTTCCTGGGAGATGCCAGCACTTTTAGGTGCTCTTTGCCTTCCAGGCAAGTGCTTTCTCCTTTCATCTCAGAGGAGCTGAGGAAAGGCACATAAACTGCTGCTTGGTGAGGTGCTCCCCTTTATCAAGCACAGCTGCTGGGAGATTCCTCTGCGTAAGATTCCTGTAAATCATATTTAAAGACCAACAGATCATTCTGCACATACACACACACACATGACAAACGGGAGAGTGGAAAAAGAGATTGCATTGGGAAACATGCAGCTTTTTAGATATTTCCCTGTTAAAAGGAAATCTTCCCCATTTCAGGAAGAAATTTTAGAGTCTGAAAATGGTGAGACCCTGGCCCAGATTGCCCAGAAAAGCTGTGGCTGCCCCATCCCTGGAGGGGTTCAAGGCCAGGCTGGATGGGGCTTGGAGCAACCTGGTCTTCTGGGAGGTTCCCTCCTGTCCCTGCAGGAGGTAGCAGTGGATGAGCTTTAAGGTCCCTCCCAACCCAAACTGTGATTCTATGATTCTGTGAAATTGAGCTTTGGGTGTTATAAAATAGGGGAAGCTTTTCCCACAGGAAAGGGTGGTCAGAGGGACCTTCTTGACACAGGGCTGCTGGGGAGAGAGCAGCTGTCTTGGAGCAGGGAGAGGAAGGGGAGTTTGGCAGTAAACAACCCAGGTGGGACCTCTTAAGCCAGACCAGGAGTGTGGTGGGAGGACAGATGGCAGATGCCCTGGGGGTAGAGAGCTCAGGTCATGGTCTCCAAGCCCTGCAGTGGCAGGAGGAGGAACAGGCTGCCTTTTATTTCCTTTCCTTTTTGCATCTCAGCCATCATCTCAATTCCTCTCTCCAGCAGCCTGTTCCTCCTCCTGTTGCTGTGGAGGAGGCTCTTCAGGAGGCGTTAATTCTGTGTCTCTGTCTTGGTAGGTCCCATCCTGGTGTAGTAGGTCCCTTCCTACTCTGTAGCAGGATGGATGTTGCATGCATTCCTCAAGCTCTCTGCCCAAAGATGATTTTAACCCATCCTCACACCTTGTAAACACACTGCAGAAAAGGCAGGGAACCAAGGCATGTCTAGAAATGTGATTTTCGTTATATTCACACATCAAGATTATTCAGTCTCCCAGGCAGGTCTTCACTCTTCAGGGGTCTAATCCTTCACCCAGCTATCTCTATTTTTGAGTCTAGTAAACTGTAGTTTACAGGGTCATATTCCCCAGACTATAAAACTGCTCCAGGGAAGGGGTAGCATAGCTAATTGCCCCCTTTCTCTTTTGCACATGCTGGGTAGCTGAGCAGAGCCTCACAAATGAGGAAGGTCCTGAGAGATCCAGGGGGGCAGAGGAGATAGATTCAAGATGCTGCTGCCACTGGGATAGATGCAGGTGAATTGGGGCTGTAAGACGTCTAACTTGGCAGCAGGAGAGTGATCAAGCAGCTCATCTTATCTGTGGAGAAAGGGAAGGTGAATGAGGGAGCAGCCCACCATCCTCCCCACTTTTCCTTGCCCTTCCCAGGCTAAGGCAGCCCAAGGCTTCCCTCTTTCACGTGTAGGTGAGGGTGTGAAGAGGGGAGGCAGATGCAGGTAATAATAACTAAGGGTTAAGTTAGTAGTTGTTTAGCTTTAAACCCAAACTAAACCTCTTCAGGTTGCTTCTGGCAGCCTCTGAGCCAGGGGTGGTGGGGAATAGTTCTTCACCTTTCAGATCAACTGATTCCATTCTTGCCCACTGCAGAGCTCCAAGTCTACTAGCAGCCTCTGAAAAGCAGGAACGAAAGGAAAAAAGAAAAGGTGTCAAGAAAAATGATACAGACTAAGCCTCACATTGGCTGCTGGTGGAAATAAGCACAAGTCCATGTTCATCAGCAGAGCCAGGCTCATGTGGAAGTACTGAGCATCCAGCCCTCCCGGTCCTCGTTGCCAGCCAAAAACCACAAACCCACTTTAAAATATTTCTGGGTGCCCCCATGGTCCTGGTCAGCAGCAGAAATCTCCGGGATGGTGTTCCCCCAAGATGTCTCTCTGCCTTCTAGAGACCGACTGAGGATAATTAACAAAAACTTCTTCGGGGGACTCATTGCCTGAGCTGGCTCTGGGGCACTAGGGTCTCCCAGAGCTGAGCTCTTTGCTGGAGGTGCTGGGAGGACATGGGGAGATACAGTTCTCCGCTGACAAACAGCCCCCAACCAGAGAAGTGACTCAGCCCTGGGGACAGGGCTCCTCCGTGCTTGCTGGGTCGTGCGTCTTTACTTCCCAAGCTGATGCTGTGTTTATGCAAAAGAAACAACTGCTGCATGAGTGTCAGCAGCCATGGCCGTATTGATGTAATTAGCCTTGTGAAGCACGGTTTGGCAGCCCGAGTCAGCATCTCCCCCGCAGCGACACAGCCATCCTGCGACGGGCAGCTGTGGCCATCGACTGCGGGAAGAGGCACAGTCACGGCATAGGGTCTGCAGGCTCTTCTCCTTCCCCAGGCAGGACAGACCACCCCGAGCTCATCTCCAGGTCATCAGGTGACCATGCTTTATTTTTGCCAGCTAAAAACCATTTATTAAACCAGAGCAGCAAAGGAGACAAGGAGAGGAAGTGAATGAAAAGCCTCGAAGGGAAAACTCTCTGCTGATGGAGCTGGGATGTCAGCACAGCCCACGGACCCCCCTGGGTGCTGCACTGGTGTTGTCCCAGCAGCTCTGGGGTCCTTTCAGCCTTGCCTGGAGCCAGGGATGCTGGAGAGAATGCAGCAAGTTCCACAAATGTATTGGGACAGTTGGACTCTATCCAGAGCCAACTTCCAGTGTGGCTCCTGGTCTAGGAAGGGAGAAAAGCTGGGACGGAGCCCAGGAAAGCCAAAGATGTGATTTTTGCTCGTACCCTGCCAGTGCTCTTTCCAGAACTTGGAGCTGTGACAGCCTGAAGACATCTGTCAGTAATTCATTCCAGTCTGAGCTCCTCGAACCCATTCCCAATGCCCTGTGCAGGGGGAGAGGGGAGAGTCGGGATTTTGGGGCATTTACAGCCCTAGAAGGGCACAGTGGTGGTGAGGAGGTACCAGAGCTTGTGTCCAGCTGCTTTGCCTGGGTCTCTGTTGATGCAGGAGTTTCAGGACTTGGTGGAACCAGTGTCAGTCTTTACTCCCCACCACTCATGGGCTGTGCAGTGCTCAGAGGTTGGGGGGGGAACACCGAGGGACAGATCTGAGAATAGGTTGTTGTCATCTTCCATGTTTTATGGTGCAACAGCAAGGGAGGAAAAGGAGTTAGGAGAGCTACCCTAGTTATTCTCCCAGTAATTAAAATGTAGAATTTATTCTTTCTTCCAGCGAGCCTCATGCAGAGAATTAACCACAAGATTAATGAGGTGCCTAAATGGTTTGTGTAGCCCCACTCAGAAAGAAAGCAACTGTTTGCTCCTTGTGTGACTGGGTGTCTGAGAGCAGCCAGTTTCCCTCCAGATGATGTGCGCTGCTACCAGTGACAACTGCAGATGGATGTTTGTGCTGCTTGCCAAGCTGGTGGGAAAAGCACTGACGCAGATCAGACAGAAACGCACTCAAACTCGCTGCCTCGAGTCACGGGTTCCAGAACAAAAGCTCAGGGGAGGCGCGATCCCCAGGACTCAGCTGCAGCTGGGCTCACTGGACGCCTCTCTCGCGGCAAGGTTCCTCCCATCCAGTTGGGATCTCTTAAACTGAGATTCCACAAAGTTACTGGTCACCCCAGGCACTGTTGCCCAGAGCCACAGATCCATGGGTGGCCGTAACAAGCAGCGTGACTACAGTTGTATAACCACGGCGTGTGCTCCAACTGGACGCGTTATCTCTCGCTCTCCCTTATTTAGGTTTTTTTTTTTTTTTTTAAGGACCACCCAGTTAAGGTCTTGGCTTTCAAAGCACTTGGCCTCCACGTCAAAACCACAATCTCTCCCCAAACACGGGTTCTCTGTGCTGGATCCAGACACTAGTGCTTTCTCCCAGTGAGGGCTGGGAGCAAGTGTTGATCCCCAGAGATGCCCTGCCATGGCTGAGACTGAGAGAGATGAGGCAGGAATTAGGAATGCCAACCTCTCCCCTTTCCAGAAATTTTCAAGGTTTCTTGATATTCTATTCTGTTCTGGTAGTCTACCTTGCATTGCAGTCTGCGTAGACAGCCAGCATGGTTTCAGACATGCCTGTGGGGGCATGTGTGGTGACATGCTCTTCCTCTGCAGCTCCTGTTGCCTTCCTCCCATCAGGAGATGTGGTGGGGCTGGGGCTCAGCAGGTGCCCAGTCCTTGCCTCTGCTCTCAGTCCTTATAAGTCTGTTCATAGGAGGAGATCAGGGGTCTAGTGGTGGTCTGGTGTTCATGGGCATCACAGCAGGGTTGACCTACGAAGCTTTCCAAAGAGGAACTGCGGGCTAAAAGATTTCCACCTGGAGAGCACAGGGAGAGACCCCAGGAGGTGGCACCAGCCATCCCCTTACAGATCATGCCACCCCAGGTTCCCGGCGGGCACAAGCCTGGCAGCCCTCCACCCAGAGACGAATAAAACCCCATACCTCCTTCACTGCCAAGCCTGGAAATTCCCTCCCATCAGGGCGTTATTCCTATGTTACCCTAAATTACCCCTCAAACCAGGACACCCTGGCACCCAGCGACATGGACAAGAGTTTATCCCCTTCCCTCTGCATCAACTTCTTGCATAGCTGAGGGCTGTTATCATGTCTCCCCTCCATCCTTTCTAGACTAAACAAGCCCAGTTCTTGTCATCTTTCCCCACAGGTCATGTTTTCAAGACCTCTGATCACATTCACTGATCTTCTCTGGACTGTCTCCTGCTGAGCATCATCTCTCTTTAAGGGTGGTGCCCCCTGGATGTGGTTTTCTGGCTACATATGCAAAGCAGAAGGATTATTTTGCATTTCTTATGGACAGCATTTGGATTTATACCTCCCATGGGAGGGGAGAGGTGAGAAAGCCAGCCTCCCCTTAACAGCTCCACTAATCACCCATTTAGGATACTGCTTCACAAATCAGGCTCCCAACATCCAAGAATCAGAACATACAGCATTTCAGGCATTTTATTCCTGATTCTGGTGTCTCAGAAATCGCTGGGTTTATCCGTTCTGGTGTTCCCTGCACCTGGAAGGCTGGGAGTCCCATGATCTACCCCAGCACACAGTACTGAGAGATTACAAATGGACAGATAATAGAGCCAGGGAGAAAAAATACAACTCCCATCCCCTGGGAGAGGATCAGGAGAAACTTAACATTTTTCTCATAGAAAACCAAAATTCTGAGAATTCTGGGCTGAAAACCAACAGGGTATTTTGTCTTCCTTTTT
>VXBW01007902.1:151456-238831 GCA_013400375.1 Thinocorus orbignyianus | reverse complement strand
TTTTTTTTTTTTTTTAAATAATATTCCAGAAATGCTCTGCAGTGTCTTGTGCATCTTTCTGGACATTCGTTTCCATTTTCCAGCCAAATCCCATCCCCCAAGACACTCCACTGTCTGCCTTCAGCTGACCTCACTGTTCTACCATAGAGGAGTCTCCATCTACCCTGAGCCATCAGAGATGTCATTCTTTGGCAAAAAGCAAAAAAAAAACCAACCCCAAAATATCCTTTTTTGAACAGAAAAAGCAATCTGTGATCCAAAAAAAGTCCCATAAGTGTCCTAAAGGTGTCAATAAACCCAGGGCAGAAGATACAATGCTCATCAGACAGATGCACCGGGTACTTTTTCTGCAGCAGGTCTCACAACTTTTTGATGAGAGAGGGATGTGCTGATCTCAGAGACAAACTCCCAGGAAGGACCAGGCTTCATGAAGGAGCAGTTGCAAAGGTATGAGAAGAGCATCCCCATCCATACCTGTGTCCAGCAGCAAAGCAGCGTGACCTAAATGACCCCCTGTTTGTAGGACCCAGCTTTGCCCCTTGTCCAGAGAACTTCAGGGACGGCCAGTGGGACAGAACTGGGCATGGGTTTAAATGGAAACACATCCCCAGTGCTAACCAGCATCTCATTTTGTCCCACCTCCTGAATGGGAAACTGTCAGTCCAAGTGTTGATGCTGTAAATCCACTAGGAGCTGTATTTCCTGACTGAGAGGCTTTTACAGTCCTTACAGTAAGTAACAAAACTTCAGGAGGATTTTCTTGTGGTTAAACACTGAGGCCTGTTTTGGCCAAGCAAAGTGGGCTCTGCTCTGTCTTCCGGATGGAGTGGAACTGGATTTATTGGTATTTGTGTTTCAGTTTAAGCATTATTCAGAAGGTAGCATTAGTCATAAAGCTGGCTCCTTGCATGGCTACCCTTGTTTTCCTTGTGTTTCTCTTCCTGCCTTTAGCTGAATTCTCTTAGACATCAGCCATCAAACATTAAACTGCACATAGATCACATATTGATGGGGGCTGGCAGGGTTTCTGATTTGGCCTCTCTCTGCTCTACAGCTGTTTTGCTTTGCTGGAAGGAGGGTGGTCTGTGTCTCCTGTCCTTTGAAGTCCAAGTTGCCCCTAGACACACATTCACACCCTGGTGTGTTCTCAGTTCATCCATGTTCAAACATCAGCTGGATTGTGGCTGCAAAACTACCTCGTTGGATGAGGCTTTTCACTGCGGGGGAAGGAGAAGAAGTGCAGCACTCACCTCAAGTGCCTCATCAGGCTCTACCTACCTGTAGCCAAGGGACCCTCAGGGAGCCTTTCCTCCCACCCAAAGTGCAGCAGGAGAATTGCCTGACAGACCACTCCAGCTTTTTCCTGGACATGGAGGGATCTGAGGGGGGCTGGCTGCAACTCAGGCATCACACTTTGAGATATCTGAAATCAATAGTGCAATCCTACCCTTGTTGTGTGCCTCCTTCCATTTCCGACATAATTTCATCTGCCTGACCACAATTTCTCCTGAACGCTGGCAAATGAACCCATCAGTTTCAGGTCATTCCTCTTCCTGTTTGCTAGCTTCGCTTTACCCTTAAATTCACTCTTTCACCTCCCCCTTGCTCAGAGTTGCCCACATGGCACCTCTCTTCTATCACTGCCACCATCTCTTCCAGTGGGTGAAGCTACTGCTCTTCATCAGCCACAGGTTTCCTCTGTGAGCGCTAAGGACACAGCAGCATCATTGGGTGGAGACCAAGGTGAGCGACATGTCCACCTGAGAGCTGCTCTGCGGACTGAAAATCCTCCAACAAACCTCTGCCCATCCCTAATTCCATCAGACAAAGGACCCTCCACAGGACCCTGGGGGCTACAAGCAGAACCCTGGGGCCAGTGGTTCCCTCAGTGAACTGCACAGGATTAGGAGGTGATCCTATTTTATTGTCTTATCCCTCTTGTAGCTAAAAGGCTTGATCCAAAATACCAGACAAACCCTGGTCTGTGCTATTATTAGTTTTCAATTATAAATTAATACATTAAAAAGTCATGCTGGTTAATTACAAAAGGCCAAAACAGTAACCTGGCTTTACAGCGATGTTAACATGTGATCCAAGAAGTAAAAGCAATGGGATGAGGGCAGGGAAACACAGAGAGGGCAGATCACATTGGAAGGTTAGAGGGAAGGAGATTGTTGTCCTTTTGTTTTCTGCTGAAAGCCCTGGCTTCATCAGCATGAACATGCTGTGATTTGGAGCCGAGGGCTGGAGCTCCCATTCCACACCAGTTCCCAGGGCACCTTCATTCCCAGGACCAGTGGTAGTGCTGAGGTAGAGGGATTTTTGCTTCCAACACCCACCTGCAAAAGCCGTCCTATATTCTCTCACCACTCACAGGTTTTATAACTGTTGATAGCAAACTATAAACAGGCACACCCAAAATTAACAGTGCCCTCATCCGGCTTTAAATTATTTTCATGGATACTCCTCTTGAAATGACAGTAGAGTTTTGGTTCAAAGCTCCGTGGAAAATAAATCATGCGAGGAAGGAGACGGGACAGGCTAAAGTCTGTGCTCCTGCAGCTGGGTCTATAAAACCCTGCTCTGTCACTCGCACACGTAGTGGTTTCGGAGTGGGACAGCTTCTTCTCTCACTGATGTCTGCAAAAGGCATCTCACCCCTTGCAGAGCAAGCTGGATCTGGCCCACAGCTTCTCTGGTGCTTGCCTAAAAAAACAAGCAAGCCCCAGCAAATCGAGCCGTGGCAGCCGAGCCATTAACAACCCCGGCCATGCCTCCTGGCCTGCTGTTGGCTTTCACCACGTCTAGCAGAGGTGACTGGTGGGGACTCGGGGGTGTGGGTCTGTGTCCTGGAAGCTCCAGGAATTTTGGTGAATGGCCTTATCTCTGAAGGCTGGCTTGGGTCTGGGTGGCTGGAGCATCAGGGAGTGAGTGCAAACCATCGTTGGGGGACACATGGAGAGAAATTTCCCCTCTGTGTCTTCTGACGAGCTGTTGCCCCAGGTTAGGACCTTGTCTTCCCAGTTAATGATCTCCTTTTGGCTGCACCAGAGCCGGGAATTGCCTGGAAGAGAGAGGCAGGGCTGGCTTTTTACTGCTGTTAATGAAGAGTGATCCCTGCCTGACCCTCACATCACATGAGTCTTGGCATGGTGGGTCTGGCAACCTTTCATAGGGCAAAGCCTGTTAAAGAGGATAGACTGAAGTTTATTGCCCTGTTTGAATTCCACATACCTCCAGATGAAAAACAAGCCACTTAAAATGACAAAAGGGCCTGCTTTTTATTTACTGGACTGGCAACAAAACTCCTAGTTCCATCTCTCTGGTAGGCTGTGTTCATGCAAATCAGACTCTACAAGGCACCCAGCCTTTCTTGACATAAAGCAACTGCCTGTTTGCAAGAGAGAAACACAGGGTGCTGCAAAAATGCTTATCATATAATGCTTATAATGCCTGCTTATCCCCTGGCTCTGTGGCTGAGATTGACCCATCCTTTGGCCCTTCCCTCCCAGACCTCCTGCTGTGCCAGCATCCCTCCGCTGAGCAGGGCAGAGGCAGGACAGGTGAGAAGGGATGAAATCGGCGGTGGGTGTCCCAGAGGAGCAGCCATACAGGGAGGAAGGTCATGAACAGGATGGGAAGAGAGACGAGGTCTGCTGGAAAGGGTCAGACCGATATCTGAACGCGGTGGAGAAGATCTGAGACAGGAAGAGAGTCCACAACACAAGAGGAAGGTGGAGCAGGGGAGGAAGGAAGGAATGATGGGGACCTGAGCTTGAGAGGGGAGAAGAGAGAACAGCAGAGAGTGGATATCACAGCCAGAGTGAAGGAGGAACAGATCTCCCTCAGGTCATGAGTGGGGAGGGACAGGAGAGAAGGGGTGACACCCTGAGAGTGGGAAAAGCAACCCAGACCCCACAGCTCCTCCCTGGTCAGTCAGAGACCAGGAGGGAAAGAAGGACAGTGGGGGCAGGGTCCTGGGGGGACCCTGCCGAACAGGGTAGAGCCAGACCATGATCTGAGAGTTTAACCATTTTTCCTTACAGAAGCCCCTACTTCAGCTTTGAGGCGCTGCAAAAAGCCTCATTTTTTTAAACGGTTTCCAGGCTCCTGCATCCTCCCAATTTCAGTGCGTTACAGACAGCCTGAGAGACACGTGGTCCCTGAGGACGGGGGGTGCAGAAGCAGCTGAGGTGAAGGTGTTTGAGCAAGAAGCACTTTGCAAGGCAGCACTCCCGCCTCCCCATTTCCCATCCCCCCATCCCTGCACGTGTTGGTGCGATGCAGATGTTTCTGTCAGTGCGTGTGCTCTCTCTGGCATTACATCATTGCAGGGGAACAGCAGCAGGTAGCGATGCAGCAGACTGCAATCACGGGCCAGGGCAGGCTTCTGGCTTCCCCTTCCAAAATAAACCCCAGCAAGCACCTGCTGGGAAAGAGGAGGCTTGCCTGGGGTAGATGTTGGCAGGACTTTTGACCAACCCCATGACATAAACATTTGTGCCACGGTCCTTCAAGGAGGATACGTGTCCATCAGATTTAGGGATGGGTGGGCACACATATTGGGGTGGTGGGACCCCCACAGTGCAGTCCACTACTGTGGTTTGTCCACAGGGTGGTTGAGTCAACATCCCCAGTGGTATTTAAAAGCTGGGTAGACATAGTGCTTAGAGATATGGTTTAGCAATGTTTTTTTTGATGATGTTAGGTTGATGGTTGGACTAGATGATCTGAAAGCTCCCTTCCAACCCAGACAATTCTATGATTCTATGATTTAGAGGCTGCTACAGCAGAAACAAAAGGATCTGTTCAAAGTGCCATCCTTGGATGGAGAGCAAGCTGTCATGGCAACCATATCAGTGTCATTCCAGTGCCAGGACATACATTGTAAAATAGATATGTCTGAAGGTGTCACCCCATGGAGCCAGAGGAGCCTGACAGGAGCTTGAATCCAGATCCAGGGGACAGGCTGTCCCCGCTGGTTGTGTCAAGGCATGGATACTCACCTCTGGGACCAGCAGATGAAGGCAGACACTTATCAGACTATTTGCATCCCATTATCTGTACAGAAAGCATACGGGAATCTCTGCTGGTCCGAGAAGGCAGGTAGCCTGAACCCTTTACCAAGAGGGGTTCCATTAGTATATGAATGGCAAGAAATAATCTCAGCATTTGGGCCAGAGCTCTGAGCTGCAGTGTTTGTGTTGTTGCACAGATCACACTGGTCGCAGAGAAGGTTGTGTGCCTGTTTATAGACACTTCATTATCAAAGTGATGCTGAGAAATTGGAATGAATTCCTGCAGGTGAGATACACCTTTTAAAAGGAAGTGAAAAGTATTAAATGTGCTTAGGATTTACAGAGTCCTTTTACTCAGGTGTCTGTCAGGTAAGAATGGTAAACTGCCTTGAAGGGGGGACATCACTTTGGATGGCTTGCAGAGGTAAAACTTCTTGGGATGAATCCAAGCAAATGAAAATTTAGGCTGGGTCTTGGGAAGTCTAACAGGGTGTTACAGAAAGGCTTGCAGAGGTTTTTTGAATGGGAACTTCATGAAGAACCAAAAAGTGACTTTAGAAGGCAATTAAAAGGAGTGACATTTTCAGACAAGTTATATGGCTGTCACCACATATTTCCTCTCTGTGATCTTCAATGCAGCTACAATAACTACTTTGTTAAATGAAGGGTTTGGCTGTTCTTCTAGACCATCATTGTTCCACATGCACTTTTAGTCCCACGAGTTTGAGTCAGGCAAATAACTTGCTACATGCAGCTTATTACAAAACTGAAAACCTTTTTTCCTGTTTCCGTCCTGTGAACACAGAGCAGCTTATGTGACTTTTTTCACTCTTTGTTTATTTGGCAAGTGCAAACACAGCTTGGTTCTTGTGTCATCCACAAAATTTTTCCATGAGTATTCACAAGGTGTGTGTCAGGCAAGACGCGTAACTGGTTTGCTGACCATTGCTATTCCTGATTTTTGGTCAGCATCTCAAACTTAGCTATACGGGCATTTTTGGTGTGACATTTTGGCATCTTTCTGCAAGTATTTGCTTTTTGCAAAGGATTCCTACCAATATGACACCCTCTGCTTCATTGGATGTACATGCACGATGAGCTGCAAGCACCAGTGGTGTGTTCAAAGAGAATGGACTTCAGAGATTGTGGAAAGATTTATAATTCTGTGCTGTTTGACTGGGTGTCTGCCTGTAACTTTGGAGGAGGAATGCTGCCGTACTGTGCTCAGGGCACGGTCCTTTCTATGTGTGTGATTATATTACAGCTATGGACCATGTCTGCATGAAGAGGTCAGTAGGACTGGCCTGAGAGAGAAGTTTCTTCCTTGAATTCAGGGCTGGCACTCACTCGGAGAAACTGCAAGCATGCTGGCACATGGGCTTTGAATTCAAAATGACTTCGACAATTTGGAGAAATGGTCTGAAATGACGGACTTAATTCAGCAGGGACAAGTGCCAGGGATTGTAGATCTGCAGTTTTACCAACAAGGCATAAAAAGAACAGTTTGGGCAGCAAATGCAGAGGAAAAGCAGAAAAAACAGGAAAGTGGAAGGTGGTGGATTGTAAGGTGAGCGCAACTGGCAATATGATTCTAAAGAAAAATAAACCAAAGAGAGAGAGAAGGTGTGAATAAAGAGAGAAATTAGAAGTTTGGAGACCAGGATCTACAGGAGAGAGTGGGGACTGGAGCTGATGCCTAGCACAGATGGGATGCCCACCAGTCCTCAAACACATCTAGTGTCTGTGGAAGAGAGGGAGGAACAACCTGCAGCCCACAATGTAGAGCAGAGATGAGCTCAAACTGCAGCCAGAAGATTCACAACCACTTTGGGAAAAACATGACCGGCAAGAAAGTTTGAAAAAGAGATATCAGGGAGAAACCTGTACCAGAAAACTCCTCAACATCTTGTCCTGGGTGATTTTGTTCAGCATTTCTACAAGCAGAGCATCAAAGCTACCAGTACATGGTGCAGTTAGAAAAGGCAACACAGTCCTACCCCAACTCCAGCAAATTCCTCCCTGGATAAATCTGGCAGTAGGCTCAGAGTTTCCACTGCCGGCTAATCCATGCCCAGCCTGCCCTGCATACAGCTGCCTGGGTACAGCTGAGATTAGCTCCAGGAGCATGCCCTGACCTTTATCTCCCCTCCTTTAGCCATTTTTGCTTACTTACTAAAAAGATCTAAAATTCTTACACGTTTGAGCACCTCATTGCCTTTAGAGCCATGCAGTACCTGGTGAGTGACACCAGTGACCACCAATGCAGTTGCTGGGATTGCAGAAACTGCCACCAATTCTTCAACATCCGTATCTGATTGGAAAAACAGATGTCCCCCATGAAATCTGCATCACCCAGGGCAGGAGCTGGCTGTGCTTGCAAACATTTTTCCAGCCCTTTGGCACAGTGTGAGCAATTTGTTTTGATGGGTCAGTAAATATTACACCTCGGCCTTATAAAATCAGTTTTTCCTTGCAAAGGAGCGTAATAACTCTGATGAACCTACAGTTCACCAAGGGATTTTCAGATGAGTTCGAGAGAAAAAAGACAGGTGTGTGTAGGGTTAAACGTCTGGGAAAGTAACTCACCAGCCTGAAAATAGACCTTTTCGCTTTTCATGTCCCATTCCGTATTCTCAGGGGGAGAGGTGGCGTGCAGTTCCCTCCAGAAAAGGCATAGGTCCACCTTAACACTAGGTTTTTGGTTTTTTTTTATTTCCTCCTGTTTGTCTAAGTTAGGACTTTTACTGCAATTTTGTTGAGAAAGGCTTCAATACTTAATTTTTAAGGGAAAACTTGCTGCGTCTACAAACACCCACCAGCAGCACTGGGAACAGTTCTCTTTCTTTATCTCATGGTGTTCCCAGCTGGTTTTCCCACTACTCTGCCCTGCTGAAGTTCTGGGGGATGAAGTTCAGGGGCTCAGTGAGCAGCAACCCGTTGTGTGACAGTGACAGTGACAGTGACAATGCAGTGACAACGGCTCAATGGCCGCTCTCTCCTCTCCATACTGAGGGCAGGGTGGCAGGGGGATGCCAGGCTCATAGAAGCACTTTGGTCCTGCAGGTTGTTTGGGTGCTGAGGTTTTGGGTTGTTTCCAGCTTCCTGGAATCACTGCTTTTCCCAATAACTTCTTTGCACCTCCTCTCCTTGACTCTGGGATTGAGGGGCATCTTTGTGGTCAGCACAAATAAGAAATACCAAAAATCTTCTCTCCCGCCTCCTGCTAAGAAATTGTGAGAGCTGCTGAGGTAGCGTAAGTGAAATACCTTAAATATGGGGACCCAAAACCTCATTGTGAATGGAGACAAGATATTAGAATCATAACATCATAGAATGGTTTGAGCTAGAAAAGACCTTAAAGATCATCTTTATCCAGCCACTCTGCCCTGGGCAGGGACACCTCCCACTACACCAGGTTGCTCCAAGCCCCATCCACCTGGCCTTGAACCCCTCCAGGGATGGGGCAGCCACAGCTTCTCTGGGCAGCCTGGGCCAGGCTCTCACCACCCTCACAGCAAACAAGTTCTTCCTGAGATCTAATCTATATAAGTAATACAAGTACTTGATATGTATACATTACGTATACTTGTTATATATAAATATAAATTACACATAAGTATATAATCAGCATACAGAAGCTGTTGGGCAGCAGAGTAGATGTGGAGTTTGAGTTGTCACATTTTGAGGTGGGTTTTCCAAAAACTCTAAGGTGTCAGCCAACAAATTTGTTTTGAAAATCACTGCTGGGGTTTCATTTTGGCAGTGCAAGTCCCTGATGTGGCTTGTGAGCAGCCAGACCATGCGCCTGCCCTGCCAGATGGGTGATCCTTGTCCAGAGCAGAGCCTGGCCCAGCACCCATGTGTTTAGGGTGCTGTAAAGAAGTCTTATATTAACGCAGCCCCAAGCCAAGGCTGAATAGAAATTAAAAATTCAGAGACAGATGTGACTTATGAAGCAGCCACTCTTCATTTATTTCTTCCAGCAGGTTCAGAAGAGGAGTAGGTGGGGGGTAAGCTACACCTTTTTCCACTGACATTAGGCTGTGCCTTCTCTGCACACAAGTGGACTCTGAGATTTGGGAGAACGTAGTGCACGTCTGCCTCTTGTTGTGTGGAGCCGCAAATACATTTCACCTTCGCACTGTGTGTCTGCTTTGTCTGACCCAGCAGTGTTTTACTAGGGCAGGTTTCTACACCTTTGTGCAGTATTTGGGACACTGGGGTTTCTAGAGCCCTAGTAAATCCAGAGGATCCTGTGAATAAACAGCTCTTTCTTTGGGGATCCTGCAAGGTTTGATCTTTCCTTGAGTCTCCTCAGCGGAGAACAGAGCAGACTGATGGCTTCTCACCCCAAACTATGGCTAAGTCGTACCAGTGAGGCTAAGGCTCAGTACAAGAACAAGCAGCAAACCATGGATATTCCAGACTCACCTGGGAGCTCACCATGCTCGTGAAGGACTAATTTCTTCAGGCCCACAAGGGGGTTTCTGGGTGTGCCAACTGGAACCACTTGACAGCAGCAACTGCCCTGAAGCTGCTGCTTTTTCGTTCCTTCACATTCCCCCTCAAGGGAGAAACAGCATTTTTCGCCCAGCTGGAGCACTTTGATCTCCTGGGCAATGAGATTTTTGGCTCTGCAGCCCATCTGGTACCTCCAAGTGGGGTGTCTGCAGGCCAGAGGATTTCCCATTGTCCCTCTGTAACCACCAAGCTTTGCTGCAAGGACCCTTGTAAGTTTTCCTCTCTCCCTCTTTGTTTCCCAAGTTGGATATATGATAAACACCCCAGCAGGTCAGCATCCTGGGGTCATTGTGCTGCAGAAAGGTGGTATATCAGAGCCACGGGTCATACCTGCACTATGGATATGTGGTACCGGTGCCACATCTGCACCATCTGTGTGTGTGCCACCAAAATGAAGATCCAAGTGCTGCAATGACATCCATGACCATACAACAGTTTGGGTTGAAATGGACCTTAAAGATCACCTTTATCCAGCCCCCCACTGCCCTGGACAGGGACACCTCCCACTACACCAGGTTGCTCCAAGCCCCATCCAGCCTGGCCTTGAACCCCTCCAGGGATGGGGCAGCCACAGCTTCTCTGGGCAACCTGTTCCAGTGCCTCACCACCCTCACACCAAAGTTCTTCCCCACATCTCATCTCCATCTCCCCTCTTTAAGTGTCAAACCCTCCCCCTTCATCCTATGTCTGCCCTCCCTGATCAAGAGTCCCTCCCCAGCTTTCCTGGAGCCCCTTTAGGGACTGAAAGGGGATCTAAGTTCTATCCAAAGTCTTCTCTTCTCCAGGCTGAACCCCCCCAACTCTCTCAGCCTGTCTTTGTAGGAGAAGTGCTTCAGCATGTGGATTATCTTTGAGGCCTCCTCTGAACCTGTTCCAAATACATGTTACTCTTGCTCCATGTCCTGCATCACCATGCTGGTCCTGCCTGCTCCTTTTTGCTCTGACCCTGTTCTGTTTTCCTCCTTGTCCTGTTTCTCAGTCTGGGCACTGGTGGGTGTCACAGGGATGGAGACAGGGACAGCAGGGCTGTAAGGATTGGGGAGGGAGGACACGTTGAGAGGAACAGACCTGAGGCATCACTCTCACCTTCTGCATTGTGAAACATGGAGAAGGCACCTCCACGAGAAAACAATCCCCCAGTTCCACCAGCTACTGGCTGCATTGTACAGGGATTGTCTCCAGGGTTTGGATCACAAGTTGGCCCACAAGCTGAGATGCTGAGCTGAATTGCTCTTCCTCCTAAAACCATGGGTATCAACCTAAACAGTGCATCTTCCTGTGTATCCACTGCTCAGGTGACGCACCAGGACAGCCTACCCAGCAGGGCATAATGTGATGTTCCTGTCCTCTTTCATGGGAGATATTTTCCAAGCAATCTGCAAGCCCCGACCATGGCATTTCTCATGTGTAATGTTGGGAGGGAGGAGCGCGGCAGAGCCAAATTTAGTCACACAGCTCTCCTGATGTGTCACTGCCGAAAGGTCACCGCATCTCTCCTTACCCTGCTGGCGCGGCGCCCGAGGGAGAGGGATGCACTGTATAACTGAGCCTTGTCAGGCCCTTTCTGTACTTGGCAGGGCAGCCATACCTCCAATTACTATTTCCTGCAAACAAACATCTTTGGTGCTTTGCACCACCGTCAGAAACCCCTTGTGCCACGGGGCTGGTGTGTAGCTGAGCCTGCTGCTAAGATGCTGCTGCTGCTTGAATGCTCTCCATCTTCTTCACAGCTTGGTCGCTGCCACCACGATCCCACAAGACCAACCCTCTCTTCCATATTTTCCTTTTCTGACAGCTGTTGACATCTAACCTTGAACCTGGAGAGCTGCAAAAAGAAGAGCCAGGCACACCAGGAGAGGCAGCAGGATGGCAGAGCAGAGAGCTGGCAAATAAGCAACGATACGCAGTATCAGACTGTCTTTTTGTGATGTTGCAAAACCTCCAGCTGGGGAACAATCCAGGGAGAGGGACTCTGCCCAAAGGCCAAAGGCCCCCCACGGTGATGGGCACAGGGGTGGCAGTGAGTCATGCCTCAAGATGCATCTCTGCATCACAGACATTGCACTGCTCATGTTCCTTCTCATATCACACCTGCCTTGGGTCTCCTCTTGGTCCTCTGAGCCCCCCAGCCTGATTTCCTCCCTGTCCACTTCACTGCAGTCTTTCCTCTCCAAGGTGCCAGAACAGACACTTTTATCCATCCTACCAACAAAAGCTGGAGCAGGGGACAAGGACGAAATTTACTGCTGAAATAATTTTGTCGATTTGTGCAGTTCAGAATTTTGCCCCGAAGTCAGGGATCTGCTGTCTTTCCTCCCAGAGCAGCCCATGAAGTCAACAAAGCTCTTTGTGGCTCTAGAAAGATCAGCCAGACAGATTGGAGGTGATAAATATGCCTGGAAGGACCAGATGCAAGCAGTAAGGAAAAGGCCCAACACGGCAAGGCAGACAGTGGAGAAATAGAAACTACTTAACTGTAGAATCACCGAATCATGGAATCACAGAATCATAAAATCACAGAATGTCTTGTATTGGAAGGGGACTTAAAGACCTTTGTGTGTTGGTGGCTGGTCCCCAGCACTGCATGTCTCTAATTCTGGTGGGACCTTGGCCATTGGTTCCAGGCAAGGTGGGTCCCACCTTGGAGCTTCCAGACCACTCCAGGGAGGGTAGAGGTGACTCTGCTCAAGCCCTGAGCTCTTCCCCCGTGGCCCTGGGCTCAC
This sequence comes from Thinocorus orbignyianus, assembly GCA_013400375.1. Taxonomy (NCBI): domain Eukaryota; kingdom Metazoa; phylum Chordata; class Aves; order Ciconiiformes; family Thinocoridae; genus Thinocorus; species Thinocorus orbignyianus. Next base: position 226,569 of record VXBW01007902.1, on the reverse strand, counting down.
CTAACCACAAGCTGCTCCCGATGCATCCTCCCTGAGTCACATCCCCTCACGAGGGACAGTGGCTCACCCCAGGGATGCGACCGCAGTGGTGGGAGCGGAGCTGCTGCAGACACTCACATTCCCAAACCTCAGGGAGAGTGAGCTCAGACCTGCCTCTTGGGAGAAAAACGCCAGCACAACGCTCAGATTGCTTTGTTCAAAGAAAGAAAAAACAAACATTTTACTTCTTAATTAACATCCTTCAACCCTCAAACACGCCAAGTAATTATTCCTTCTATACGTCACTTGTCTAATGACTAGTTAATAACAAAAGTCATGCTGGTCTGCAGCCTTCAAAGCCAGGAAGCAGATTTTGGACTTAATCTCCTTTCACAACAAGCTTCAAAACGTCTGTGTTTATTCTGGGACAAAACATTGGGAACGAATAGGCCTGAACAGGGTGAGCAATTTTTTTTCTCTATGGGATTTTTTTTTAATATATTGTTATTATGAAAAAATGAATAATGGAGGAAAGTGCTTTGAAATGATGTCTGGGAAGTGGCAGCAGGTAGGGCTGTGAGCCAGGGAGCCTGGACTATCTCTGGAAGCAAAAGCCCTTCAGTTCTGAAGCTCTGGTTAAAGTCTGGGCCGCCCTCACTCTGCCACCTTGCCCTCTCATACCTCCTTTAGCCTGTTATGCTTCATCTCATTTGGGACTTGCCCACAAACCCACTGTCATGTCCACAGGCTCCCTGAGCTGTGTTTCCTGCAGTTGCTTGTGGTGCTTGTGTAGTTTAGCATAAGCAATGCTGACTTTCTGCCAGGCTTTTTAGATGTTCTTCTGATGTCATGGCCCAGGACTGTGAGTCCTTCTTCAGGAGCAATGGCCCTAAGCCTGTTTCCCAGTGGTAGGATGGAGCATCTCCAGGCTACCTGGACCAGCCATTTCCCAGGTGCAGATTACCCAAGCTGTCCAAGACTCGCTGGAGGTCAAGGAGAGCTGCAGCTCCTGCTGGTTCATGGAGATGTGGGTGCAGAGTGAGGGGGACATGCCTCAGTCCTGCCCCGCCACATAGTCAGGATGTGGGCAGCTGAGCATCCAGAGCTGGGAGCTGGGAAAGTGCCTGGTGTGGACAGGAATCAAAGTGCTCTGATTCACCCCAGGGAGAGGCCTCTTGCTTGTAATTGTACTTTTTCTTCAAGGACTTCTGTGTTCCTTTCCCAGATCCCTGTATCCCATGCCCTGAACACGACAATCCTTCCCCAGTGCACCAGGCAATGGAGGAATGGGGAAACTTAGCCCAAAGCACTAGAGACTTTAAAGTGAGGGAGAGCTGTAATTCATCATCTCTCTGTGAGGCAGGCTCGGAGAGAACCAGAAAAATTCCTTCTCCAGAAAGATGTGGCAACACAAGCAGTGTGAGGAGCAGAACACTTTGGGGAGATGTGGAGCAATTCTTAAACATCCATCTTTCCGAATGAGGACTCAGATGCTCAAATGATTTGAAAAAGAGAAGGAAGTGACTAGAAATAAAAAATATAATAAAATATATCTGTGGTTGCACTGAGCAAAAGGGTCAGCTCTGGGCATGATGCTGCATAAAAAAAAACAGGTGGGAAAGACAGAAAAGCCCAAGCCAGCTTAGAGGAGGTGGTTTCCCACAGCCTGGGGAGTGAATCAGGGTTCAGGCTGTCTGTGATGGTATCGTTCCCTCTGGCTCTGGACCACTCACAGCTCACGGGTGTTTTAGGGTGCAGCTCCAGTGCTTTCAGATGACAACAAGACACCTAAATACTGTCTTGGGTGGTGTTTAGTCTCACTGGGTCTTGACATCTCTGCTAAGAACATGCTGTCCCTATTCCTTGTAGAGGAATGATGGGGATGAAGACTTCCCACTTTGGGGTGCTTGTGCACTGCGAACTGTGTATCTCCGACAGCTTCCTCGATGCCCTTACTAGGAGAGCTGGAAAAGGGTTAACATCACTCCCAGCTGACAAATTTCCCATTGCTCAGACACATTTGAACTTGAGAGAGCTTCAACATGCTGCACGTGGAGTGTCTGGCAGGAGAACAATAACCCCCATGGAAATGCCAATGCAAATGTCACTGTCGCTTGTGAGAGATGTGTCCCATTTCTTAGATTTTTCAGGAATTAATTGAAAATATATTTGTGGGTTTTGTTGTAATGGGAGTTGCCATGACAACTGCTCCAGCTACTCGGGAAAAAAGTAGGAAGGGCTCACAGTGTCGCTGGGGCCATCTGTCCCTTGCATGGAGGGTCATTATACAGCCATGTACCAACCTCTCCGAGCCAAATCTTCATTTAAGCCTATGGTGATGAAACTGCTCGGTACAATTTATCAAAAAGCTTCTCTTCTGAATCACTGTTTCTTTTCTCTGCACTGACATGATAATTTCCTCTATATTGGTGCAAATTAAATTCTAACGAGGAAGCTTCGCATTTCAATGTGATGGAGAGCTTTTCTTCTCCAAGATGCAGAGAAGCATCGCACTCACTGTGGAGGGAGAGGAAGGGATTAAATATGAATCAAGGTGGATGAGACAAGCACGCTTTCCTCCCCTGTGTCTCTGGTGATGCCTCCCAGTGGTAGAGGTGCAGGAGACCTTCAGCAGCCCCAGGAAAGGAAGTTTTGTTAAGATGTCTCATAATTACTTGCCTTAGTGCTGTGGTATTATGTATCCTGCGTGGCTGCACGTTCCTCTCTGAGCTGATACCAGAAAACCCTCCAAGAATGGAGGTGGCGAGCAGTTCCTGGAAAGTCACCTGGGACGCCTTGGTGGGCAGGGGTGAATGGTCCCTGGCAGGGGGAACGGAGGCTGTTCTTGGAGGGCTCTAGGTGACACGTGACACCATGGTCTTTGCCACAGCGGTGCCCCCAGGTCCCTCAGGGGAAGAAGGGGATGCCTCCATGCGAGCAATTTGATCTGGAGGATATTTTCAGCTGTGCTTTCTCTGTGACACTGCTGAGGAGAGGGCACCCCTGTGTCTCAGTGATGTGAGCTGTCCTTTCAGCTCTGTCGTCCTCATCATACAGTCCATCTGATGGTTGAAGGCCTGGGCATCCATTGTCAGAGAGCAGTGGGGTGTGCCAGTGGCTTTCTGCATGCAAAGAAGGTCCTTGGCAGGGTATTAGATGGGGGAAATGTAGAGATGGTAGAGTCTGGCAGCTGCCTTGCCCTGTGGGTCCAGAGTAGTGCTGGTGTAGTTTAGGGGGATGAGAAGCGCTCAAGCATGGAAACAGCACTGGATCAGGCTGCCCGGAGAAGGTGTGGAGTCTCTTTCTCAACATATTCCTGTCCATCCTGCTCTGGGTGACCCTGCTTTGGCAGGGGGTTGGATGAGATGATCTCTGAAGGATCCTTCAAACCCCTGAAAGTTTGTGATTCTGTGAAATCTGCTTTCCACATGGCAAGAAACAAATCCCAGCCCCACAAGAGAGAAACATGGGAGAAAACTTCAAAGGCGACCCCCAGCTGAAGCTCAGCAGAGTGACAGCTTTTCATTCAGATTTTCTCTGGGGCAGATATTGCTTGAGGCATGGAGAGGCTGGGTTGCTCCAGGTTTAACTCCAAACAATTTATTTCCAGGGTCACTGCAAGCTGCTAAATCATCTTCTGCCACAAATTCCCCATAAGAAGCTGGAGGTCAGAAGGCCCAGAGCTTCACTGGTGGGTAGGAGGAGGATAAACCTTTAAATATTACAGAGCCCATTCCCAGAGCCGCTGGGACCCTGCCAGAAGACTGACAAAGTCTATTTGGATTTGACATTCAGTGTAAAGTCAGGAGCAGGCAGACAGTTGAGTCCAACGCAGACGGCACTGGTATTAGCTTGACCCTGTAATGTGAATCTGCCGTGCCCGCGTGACGCCCTGCATCAGAATAATCTCTGACATCTGCTGCCAAACGGGGCCAAAGCCACCCTTCGTGGGAACAGCAGGGTTTTATTTGACTCAGTGGCCTTTACTCCAGGGTTGCTTTTGGCCCCAAGAATGCAAGTTGCTGCCTCCACAGGGGTCATCTACTGGATGCCTGTCGGTAGTTGTAGCTGTGTGGTTTTGGATGGCAACTGTGCTTTGGAAGCTGTTTAATATTGAAACTTCACAATGAAACTTAAGTCCAAAGATGCCAGGAAGAAAGCAGAAGATTAGAGGCACTGGAAGAACATGGCCAATCCGAGCCATTGTTTTCCTAGTACTGCTAATTCCAAGTAGTCCCAGTTGTAAACTAAGTTTGCAGCGATCACATGAAAAAAGGAAAAGTATGTAATTGAACTCTATCCCTCCTTGGAGAAATGCAGCAGCTGGGTTGTCCCAGAAATCTTTTCCTGGAAGGAGATCATGAGTTGTTCTGGAGAAGTTGCTTGGAAGACCTGGATTCGAGAGAGCTGCACAGTCCTAATGCTGGGGAAAATGCTGTGCCTTTGGTCACAAGAAGCATCAAAGTCCTCAGAGCTGTCTAGGAGGTATTAAGTCTGTGCCCTGTTGTATGTGCACACTGTGTTTATCTCTTTGTACTACAGGAACCGCCTCATTTCCATGAGACTAGCAATTCGTATGATCCACGGGACACCGTGGCTGAAGAGGTTGTCAGAGCTAGACAAAGTACAGCTCTGCTGCACCAGTATGTGCCATGATATTATAGACTGAATGTGACACAGGCATGGGACAATCCTGGGATAACAAGCCAAACACCACTGAACCTGTAGGTGATATCTCTAGAGTGAGCCAGGCAGTACAGGACAATTTTAGAAGTAATAAACTTTTGCCTAATGCCCTGAGCAGAAAAACCAAGTGAACCAATTCAAAAGAAAAGGAATGGAGAGGAGCAAGGGCAAATGAATGAAAACATGTGTCCTTGAAAGGAGCCTGAAGGGGTTAGAAGAGGACACTTCCAGAACTTTGTGTCTTCCTGGTTAATCTTTTGGGAACGGATTTATCTTTTGGGAACTGATTTTGTCTTCTGGGAATTCCATTTCCCAGATTGCAAATAGAAACTTGCTGTGATTTCAAAAGACTTGTCTTGTTATCTCGACACTCAAGTTTCTTTTCCATTGAGTGTAAAGGGGTGGAAGGACTTCCCATTTGCTTTTCCTCAGCCATCGTGATTTCCAGGGAAGAAAACAGATCCAGGATCCCTGTACAGGTTGGATCTCCCCTGTGGCCTCATGCACATCATGGTGCAACTCTGGCAGAAGAATTAACTAAGCCCTGCTGTGCTCAGTCCCAGGAGGGTGATCCCTTGGCTGGGGGTGATGCTGACACATTTATCCAAGCCACACTGCTGCATGCTCAGCCTCTAACTTGGGAGAAGAAAATGTGCTTTGGCAGCCCTCTTGGCAAGGCTTTGGACACACAGTTCAGGAACAGAGCCCCTGCACAAGCATGTTCCTTGTGTTTCTGGAGGTGAGCTCCACATACCTGTGTGCACAGCTGTTGTAGGAGCAGAGCAACACACTGGTTTTTCACATGAGGACCAAGGGAAGGTGCCAGGCTTGGTCCCCAAGGCCTGGACCCAAGCCAATGAGCTGGCAGAAGAAGGGCTTTCCTGATGTGAAGCCAGGGTTTGTGCTGGTGTAAAGCAGAACTGCTCCCGTGAACCAGCACTTGTGAATGTAATGGAGGCTGCAGCAAGGGAAACTGATTTGTTATATCCCTGGATTTGCAGCACCGTTTGTCCAATAGGATGAGTGATTTATCTTCTAAAACGGAGAATGATGTAATTTTTTTCTGTTTACCTTCCCTAAACTGAGCCAGTGATTGCTTGAGGTCTATTCCTGATCTGTATTTGCTAGAAGTGGTTTTGGTTGAATTTTACAAAGCTGCTAAATAAGTCTCTCAAGTAAAAGGAAGAAACTAAACAAATTTTTTAAATTGCTCTTCCCAGTTTCTAAGTTGTCTCTTTTTGCTCTGGGACACTCAAACCTGGTTAGCACATAGAAGAACAGACCTTCCATCCCCTTGCCAGCCGAGAGACACAATGACAAAATTAAAACAGGAATTATCCATGTTAATATGAATTATTGCTTCATATTTATTTATATTTTCTATTGCTTGCACAGTGTAGTCTTGTGAGATGGCTATCCAGCCCAGAACATGAATGACAGGGAAGGGGAAAAGCAATGCAAAACTTGTCAGAGAGAGTGTGACACAGGCAAAGTTTGCTTTTCTGATCTTGTCACCTCCACACCTTTCATTTCCTACTGCAGCTCATACCTGGGGCCAGTGAAGTTTCTCAGAATTCCCGGTTTCCCAGTCAAACCGCTCTTCTTAGACTACCCTTGGTGGCGTGTCCTATCAATGTAGCCAACCAGCACAGGTCTGTCTCATTTCTTTGGGGTTCTGGATGGGGTGGTAAATTTCCCTCAGATCCAGGCCCATCAGCAGCAGGTGGTAACAGAGTGAAGAAAAAGAAAGCAGAACAACTAAGCTGGGTGGTCATTTGGGAGCAGCTGCCATTTGGACCTGGGCTGGAACTCATGGGTTCCATATGTTAGTGATGTGTCCATTGCTTTCCCTTTTGTAAGAAATGCCCACCTTGTTGGGCTTGTCACTGTGAGGATGTAGGACTTTGTCCAGCCTGTTCCTCTTCCTCATGTCTCTGTAGCTCCTACATCTTTGCTCTGTTTTGGAATCTTTCTCATACACAACCTTTGCTTCACGGATCAACTTCTCTATGACTTTCCATCTGACTCACCCTTTTGCCTGTCTAAATCTCCTAAAAATTTCTACCTCACTGCACCTCTTAATTTATCTGCTGACATTGTTATCTTCTATTTAGCTCTGAAAACCATCCAGAGTGGTGGTTATGGGAAGGATTGACTCACGAATGAGCCAGAGACAAGGCGGTTTTGTCACTTAGGAGAAAGTACCTCTGAGAGAACTTGGCGCTCTGACTCCTCTGCAGTTTTCCTGCAGTTCCTTAGAGATATTTTTAAACTGTGAGTAAAGATGACTGAATTTAATATGGCAATGCTGAGGATGCAGGAAAGTTTCAAAATTCAGCTCTTCTTATTCTCAGGAAAATGAGAATCCAGAAATCTAATCCTTATATTATTTTTTAAAGACAATAGAGTTTGATTTTCTTCCAGTTACCAGGAAGAAACTGCAGACACATGGATGTTCGAATGGTAACTCTCTGTGCTCAGGGACAGAAAGTCCCTACCTGAAGTGTCACAGCCAGGCATGGATGCTGTGAATTTAGGGTTGGATTCCAAAGCTGACTGAACTTTAATACCTGCAGGTGCTTTAAAGACTATGAGCATGGCCCATCCCTGGAGGGGTTCAAGGCCAGGTTCGAGGGGCTTTTGAGCAATGTGGTCTGGTGGGAGGTGTCCCTGCCCAGTGATCTTCAAGGTCCCTTCCAACTCTAACCATTCTATGATTCTATGATCTTAAATATGAGATTGGTAGCTGGTTGGGTTGTTATTGATACACTAGGTGAAGATGCTTCCAAGGCTTCCCTCAGCCTCCAAAGCTAAATTCATCTATGTTTTCATGCCTGCATCTAGGAAAGAAACTGTAACTTGGCAACTAGCTGGGCAATGTCTTAGCCCTACCTATGATTAGCCAGCAAAGGACATTTCCCAATGACTTGTCAATTTAACTGTTTAAGATTTGCGGAAGATGAATAATGTTATTGGGAATGTATGGAAATTTCAAGGATGTCATCATTGTTGTTCAGTCTGTAAACAATCTGCCATGGATGTAAATCCAGTTCTGAACAATAGTTCAACATGTCCATGGGCAAGAGGTTACCCTATGCGAAGAAACCAGAGCTGCCAAAACCTCGTTGCTGGCTGATGTGGAGGGTGATTTAGCTTCACCAATAGTTGTGGTGAAGCTTCCATCATGCAGGAAGGGCACCCAAAATAAGTGAACAAAGATGTAGTTTTTCATTACACTAAACCACAAGTTTTGCCTTTGATGAAAACCAAACCAGACCCAAATGTTTTTTGGGCAGCATTTTGACATTGAATCTCTGGAAATGGAAACCAAGGATCACCACCTGTTTTCCCAGCACCAAGTTTTCTGCCACCACAACTCATTTGAAGTACCAAGGAAAAGGTGAAGAAACACCCAGGTTTCAAGGTCTTTTATGTTCATTTTAGGTAAAGTCTTGGCAGAAATCCTTTGCCGACATTCCAAAAACTCTACAGAGCTTCCTTTATGAGGGCTGCTGACTCAGATGAACATCTTCTGCTTACTGGTTTTAAATGGCCATCAGAAGTTCTTGGGAAACATTTTACTTGCCTGAATACATGTGTAAATAGATCCCATGAGATATAAAAAAATACTGGGTAGGACAGCTTCTCCATGAATGAAACCAAAAAAAGTCCATCCTACATAGTCAGATGAATTTTATTAACTTGTGAAAATATCTTAAGCTGTGTATATCTGTATTAATGCATATCCCAGTTAAGGAAGGAATTAGAGGACTCCAAAATTTCATTTTCCTACTCTGCTGATAAGACTGTATTTTTGGAACATTTATGTTTCCAAATAAGGAAAATGCTAATAACAGAAATCTGTGAATTAGCTGCTGTCCTCATAAAGAAGTCTTTTTATCCGTTTTTTCCCCAGTCTCTTTGTTGCAGAAGGGAAGCATAGCAATTAGCACTGATTGTGTGACTGGTAAATTATCAACTACTAACTTCCAATCTACAATAGATTTGAAAGACAGCTTTGATTGTAGGGAACAGGATCACAACTCAGGATGTTGAGGGTCCAAGGGCTCCTACAAGGCTGCTCCTACAAGGTCTCTAGCCTTTCAGTGAGATTTACTAATTTTCTGGGTAATAAACAGTGCCCAGTATTGCTGAAATTGTATTGGAAGATACTAACCTTTGTGGCTGTGTACCTACTATTCTGATAAAGAAGGATAGTCCTGAGATGTACAGTGACTCACAGCTGCCACAGATTTGTTTAGATTGTACCAAACTGATCTAATTTCCTCTTTGACAGAGCAAAAGAGAGTAAAGAGATAAGGAGCAGCAGTAAAAAGTCATTTATCTTGAACTTAGAAAGACTTTTGTATTGCCTCCTATGGCATTTTCCTAAGTCAGCTCTGGAAATAAGGTCTAAGAATAAATACTGAAAGGTAGAAAATTGGTTGGAAAATTATACTGGAAAGAGAGACTCAGGGCTCACTGCCAGACTGGTGTTACTGGCACTGTTNGGAGAGGAGAGGAGATGCACTTGCAATGACACAGTAGAAGATGCAAGCCTGTTGAGCTGGGGGTTAAGACTTAAACTGACCATGTTCAGTTGGAAAAATATCTCAAAGACATGTAATGCTGTCTGATAAAAACTAATGCAAAGTTTGGCACACAGGGTAAGAATAATCATATAGATACAGGAAGCATCTACAAAACACACGAGTTGATAATGGTTAGGAAACTGAACGTTATACTGATGCAAAAAAAGAGTAGTTCTGCAGTTAAGCAAAGATGAGAAGGCAGAGTGAAGACATGATAATAAATTCCAATGCACAAAGGGCGACCAGAAGGAGAAAGGGGGGAATATGTACTCATGGAACAAGACATAATAGCTCTGAACTGCAGAGGAGGTTGGAAGTTTAGGGAAATTATCTAATAGTGAGGATCCCTAATGGTGGCATGGGGAATTGCCTGGGGTGGCTGTGAAAACCCCATTGCCAGGGATTTTGGAGTATAGGCAAAGATCTCTCAGAAACAGATAGTTACAGACAAGCCTTCCTCTGACAGATGAATGAAATGACATTTCAAGATCTTCGTCAGGCTTATTTTCTTCAGTTGTCTTATTAATCCCTGTGTTTGGCAAAACTCAAAGAGCATAGTTAATAATAGCGCTGGTGAGAATTGCTAGTTGTTTTCCCTTATTTGGTGGAGAGCAGCAAATCTTTCTTTGTGACAAGGAGGAATCCACGTCTAGGAGAACAAGGGGCTCAGAGTATGTCTGCATTTGCTGATTCAGGCAAGAGTCCAGGGCCGGGATCCTTGTTCCCTCCCTGGTACTCCATGTCCTCCATACCGGAGCTGCAGCTAAAGCCAACACCATCGCTCTCTTTTTCTTGGCTTTACAGGGTTGTTGTTTGGTTGGTTGGGCTTTTTTTGCTGTGCAGCCTCAGCCACACATTTCATCTCAGCAAGCTGGAGCACCTCTTGCTGTGCAAAAATGGAGATCCACCAGCTGGGGTCTCACATTACAAAGTGATGTTTTTAAAGTTTTACCTCAAGAACCTCAAGCAGCAGAGGAAGAAACACAAAGAAATGGGTGTTTTTGCAGACAGGGAGAACCCTGCATGCCCAGAAACCCTCATGCTCACTGCAGAGCAGTAGGAAGGCACCTGCAAGACAAGAGAGAAAGAACCAGGGGAGGAATCCAAGCCCATCTCACAGAAACACGGACTAGACATCCCCTTTTCATCTCCCCAAAAGTCCCCCCCCCAACATAACACATCAGACTTAGGACCCTTGGTTCAAAAAATCCCTCAGAATGCAGTTTGCACAGAAAAGCAATCAATTGGGCCAATTCAGTGCCTGAATGTCTCATCCATCTCCTTTGGTGGCACAGGCACAGTCCACAGAAGCGTTCCACAGCTTTAAGAAAGGCTGTATATACAATTAAATTTCCAAGGCCTGATCACAGTCTCAGTGATATTAGTGTAAATCAGGCCTATGGAGCTATGAAGGCATGAAATGAGATCAGAAGGAGCCCTGGAGCTTTCTCCCATCCCCAAGACCTATCCCTGGTTCCCTGTCAGACTTCAAGTCAGCTCTTGCTTGCAAAGCGCACTCGCATTGGCACAGTGCCACCCTCGGACTTTCTACTGGAATCAGCCATCCAGTAACTCATTACTTCCAAATCATTAAATTATTTCTCTCTAATCCAATTAGTCACGTAAGCACAGAACAACCCATTCAACTTCCTCCTATTGGATGTTTAAGCATGCGGCTCTGTATTCACTTACTGGTATTCAGAGCATTAGCTCTGGAGTGACGGGCAGGCAGTCACTCGTTGATGCTGCTGACGGGACAGGATGGTTACAGGGTCAGCTACAACATCCAGTATCTTAAAAACTCAGGCACTCTACTCTGCACTGGTGAGGCCACAACTGGAATCCTGCACCCAGTTCTGGGCTCCCCAGTTCAAGGGAGAGAGAGAACTCCTGGAGAGAGTCCAGCATAGGGCAACAAAGATGCTGGAGGGATTGGAGCATCTCCCTGAGAGAGCTGGGACTCTTGAGCCTGGAGAACAGAAGGCTGAGAGACCTTCTTCATGCTCCCAAGTATCTGAAGGGTGGGTTGAAGGAGGTAAGTGGTTCCCAGTGACAGGACGAGGGGCAACAGGCACAAGCTGGGACACGGGAAGTTCCATTTGAATATGAGGAAAAAACTTCTTTGGGGTGAGGGTGTCAGAGCCCTGGCAGAGGCTGCCCAGGGAGGGTATGGAGTCCCCTTCTCTGGAAACCTTCAAGCTCTGCCTGGATGCAGCCCTGAGGGATGTGCTCTGGGCAATCCTGCTGTAGCAGGGGAGTTGGACGGGATGATCTCTAGAAGTCCCTTCCAACTCAGACAATTCTCTGATTAACATTACACAGGGCTTTCTTGCTCCTCTCCAGATCCCCTGTGATCCTGTATAAGCTCCAAATTAACTAGTGGATTTAGCTGTTTCAATCTGTTTTCACCAGGTAATCCCCACTTCACTGCACCTTCCAGTGTCTCCTTGGTCCTTTTCCTGACCCTCTCCCTCATCAGCAGCTCAAAGAGGATCTTTCAGACACTGGCAGTGAAGGGAAATGGAGGTGAATGGCTCCCAGCCCAAGCAAGGAGCTGCTGGAAAACCTCCAAGCACAACTGGGATGCTGCGAGTGCTGACAGTTTACACAGGATCAGCAGGCAACTGGAAAAATTCACCAAAAGAAATGCAGTTAGGGTTGCTAACTGCAAAGAGCCCACCTCGGACTCAGCAAACCCCGGAGACACAAACCACTTGGGAAATTGACCTGGGGAGCCATCTCCCTCTTCTCCCTGTTGGCCCCATGTACCTGCAGCTGCCCCCTGGTGCAGCACATCCCTTTGGTCTGACCCCGCGCTGCTTTTCTTGCCTTCTTAAGAAAAGCTCTACCAGTTAGAGAGTTGTTAAGGAGCCAGAGCTGTTGTCCACAGCCACAAGGCCGGTCTATAATGAGCTTTCAGCTTATTGTTACTAAGTGGAAAGGCACAATTAAAGCCCATTAACTACCATGACATCACCAGTTTGGAGGAAACGCTCTGCGCTGGGCAGGAAGGGGGCAGGACGGCTGTGCAGTTATCTGTGGCAATGCCTGGGGAAACACCAGGCCCTGGGAGGCAACTTCTGGCTGTGCAAAGAGGTTGCCAACAGCCCATTTCCGAACCAAAACTCATTACTTTTTGCAAATGTGCTGTGTGCTGGAGACATGCATGGATTGACCAACTCTGACAGCCCAGAGAGGTTGTGATGCCGTTCATCCTTGATGCCAAAAGTTAGAATCATAGAATGATTTGGGTTGAAATGGACCTTAAAGATCATCTTTATCCACCCCCACTGCCCTGGACAGGGACACCTCCCACCACACCAGGGTGCTCCAAGCCCCATCCAGCCTGGCCTTGAACCCCTCCAGGGATGGGGCAGCCACAGCTTCTCTGGGCAACCTGTTCCAGTCCCTCACCACCCTCACAGCAAGGAAATTCTTCACCAGATCTCATCTCCATCTCCCCTCTTTCAGTGTCAAACCCTTCCCCCTTGTCCTATGTCTGCCCTCCCTGATCAAGAGTCCCTCCCCAGCTTTCCTGGAGCCCCTTGAGGGACTGGAATGGGCCCTAGAGTCTCCCTGGAACCTTCTTTTCTCCAGGCTGAACAACTCCCAACTCTCATCCTGAGACAGGTCAACCCCGTAACTCATGAAGTGGGTTGCAGAAGACAGAGCGATGCGATGTGTCCCCCAGACAGATCAAGACTGAGTCTGCCTGGTTCCCTTCCTGGCAGCAGGACCAGGACCCAGCTGCTTCATGTCAGTGCAAGCAGCAGCCCCGCTGCTGGCACCCCGAGCTGCTGCGGCCAAGTGTGTGCCGTGGCTGAGCAGCAGCCCAGAGACCCGTGGGGATTTCTTGAACTTTGGCTGTCCTCACCCCTCCTGTTAAAGACAGTTGGGTTGTTTTTCTTTTTTTTTTTTTTTTTTTTTTTTCCTTTCTGGGATCATGTTTCTCCAGGCAGGGGACACAGCCCTGCTAAGGGGATGCCATTTGGGTTGCAGCGACGGAGCAGGCACAGACTGCTGGAGCTCTTTGGAGTTTGGGAGCTGTCAGGATTTCTAAGCAGCAGTTTGGGATCAGTTTGAAATGAGACACCCCACCGTGCTGTCCCCCTCGCTGCATTCCGCCAGCAAGTGGCAGGGGACAGTCACAGCCCTCTGAGTGCAACAGGCACACACACAGCGGAGGGTTGCCTAAAAAAGCCGTGTGAGCTGGGGAAAGGGTTTGGATTGCATTTTTCATGGATATATGCTGAATTCTTCAGTCCGTTCACACCGAGGAGCTGCTCTCTTGGGTCACAAAGGTGCACTACGTATTTTCAAGCTGGTTTTTGCAACTGTGAAAGTTTATCTCCTTTTTTTTTCTTTTTCTTTTCTTTCTTTCCTTCCTTCCTTCCTCCCCCCCTTCTTTTTGTCCTCTCTTTGCCAAGTGAGGTGGAACCCCATCCTGAACAGCTCTGGCTCCTGCCTCCAGGGGGAACAGCATAAAGGCAGGAGATTATCCTAACAGCTGGGAAGATTTTCTTCCCCACCGTGGAAAGATGAGATGGGTTTTGCAATCCAGTAAAGCTTGGGGCTGAGGGCAGCAAGCCAAGCCCCACGTAAATCAAAGGGAGTTTCCCCTTGTTTCCACAGGGGCCAAGGTTTCACCCCAAGAAGTTTTGCAGTTGCCTCCCTGCTCTGGGTGAAAAAGGTTCAGAGCCCTGGTGGCTTTTTATTCAGTCTCATGGGAGATTTGCAGCTTCTCCCAGCCTGAAAATGTCCTCTTCCCACAGGTCTGTCACTGAGCCCCTGGGCTTGGGGAGGTGCAGTGCCGATGGGGTGGGCAGAAGTCTCTGCACTGTCAGGACTCTGCTGGTCTCTGTGCTCCCAGGGGCAGAAATACACGAGTTTTCTTGCTGGAAGGGAATAGCTGGTCTTTAAGATTCCCTCCCGATGTGTGTGAAATTGATGCACTCAAAGCAGGGCTGGTGATCTGAACCTGCCAGCTCTGGTTCCTAAATCTAGTTAACCATGTTACCCTGTTTAAGTAATTAATTACACTCTCAACTGCTGGAGAGGGGCCTCAGAAACGTTGTGCAGGGATCTCAGTGTCAATTTTTAGGTGAGTGAGCATAAGACAGCACAAAAACACTTAGGTGGGAATAAGATTGCACTGATCTCAAGGAAAAGGAGTAGGGGATGTCTGCTAAATATTTTTCACCCTCTCCCAGCAGTGGAGTTTGCTCTATGCCCCTCCAGCTGCACAACTGGAGCTGCTGATTTTGTGTGACCCACTGGAGATGCCAAAAGCTGGGCAGGGTGGAAGAATCCTGCATCCAGCCCCTCGGATGCCAGCAACCCCTCGCTGTGAAATGCCTGCTGCTCGTGGAGAATTTCCAGGGTCCCATTCATCAGGGAGAAACTTTGCATCGTCACCTTTCACAAAGCCATGTGGATATTGCACAGGAAAATGTTACAACTGCTCCTGTCTGTGCACAGCTCTTCTCACCGCAGGGGCACTGAGCCAGACACAACAAACATGGAAACTGAGGATGCTTTAAAACCAAAACTTGTCCTTTTGCAAAGGGATCATTATAACCCAAGATGCCACTTGCAGTTATGGGAAGGCATTCAATAACTCTGGCATGGAGTCTCTGTTGGGCAGTGAAGACCATTCGTCTTCAAAATTGAAAGAAACCAACAAGATTCCTTAAAACCAAATTCCTACCATCTGCATGGAGCACAAAATTAGAAAAACACACTTCTTGGAAAGCTGAGAGGAAGGTCAGCTGTCCGCAGGGAAAGAGTCCTGTTACACGAGAGTGAAATCAGAAGGAAATGGAGTTATGTGATAGGAAAGTGAGCTCCAGGAGAGCAAAGTCGGTTAATAAGTGTGCAGAAAGGGCAGGACGGATGCATCCCCAGCTCTGCTGTGGGTGACTTGGACAAGTTGTTTCCCTTCTCTTCTGCCTTCCAGCATTCCCATCTCTCTCAATACTGGTTGCTTTACAGGTATCAGTAGCTATAACTGATGCTTGCGAAGGATGATGAATTTCTGGGATCAAAGATGTGTGTGAATATAGACAGACAAACTAATTTCCTCTGAAGGGGCACCCAAAGTGAAAGAGGAGGAAAGGCAGGAAAGGGTTTGCCTCTCACTTACTGACCTGAGAGAGAGCCTTGAGTCACCCCAGAGGTGTGTGTGATGGTCTTGTATCTCCTGGGTTGGGGCCACTGGTGGGACATTTGGTGGTAGATGTCCTGCCTGTCTCAATGTGTTGCCTCCCCAGGGGACCACTTTCACACACACGGCCTGACATATCCTGTCTTGTTGGAGTCCAATACACGTAGCTGTGGTTTCTTTGTCTGCTTTTTCAGTTTTGGGCTGCAATACTGTAAGAGGTGCCATGGAGCCTGCTGGAGCTGCCTGGCCTCCAATGCTCATACCTGCACTGGGGTGTGACATGAGGCCGTATGGGGTTACAAGTCCTTTGGGGATATTCTTGGATATGGTGGTGTCCCATTTACACCTCCTATATGGAGCAATTCAAGGGGAAAACTATCCCTCCAGCCATTCCTGGATTTTCTCTGGTAGGTTAAAGGCTGGTGGGATCTCAGGAACTCAGGGCAGAGCAGGATGCATGTCTGGGGATCCAGGAGCAAAGTGGGGGTGAGTCAGCAAGGAGTGAGAAGACACCCCTGGATCTGGACATGCCCTAAAATAAGGCAGTCATGCCTGAGATCCCTTTTTGGGCACCTCCTACCAAAATCCCAGTGACCCCCTGTGGCTCTAGCCGCCCTGTTTATGATGCTAGGGGGTCCTACAACGTCCCAAGAGCCTCAATTTTCAAGAAGTGCAAACACCCAACAAACACCAGGCTGTTCAAATTCGAGAAATGTTTTATATTTGTCCTGTTTTTTGAATGGGTTATAATGAGTTAATGATTAAAAGACGTTCTGACCACATTACAGACATGTCTGTGTTAGACATGTTTTATGCGCTCATCTGAGAACAGCAACAGAGATCATTTATAGGGAGTTTTTGCCCTCTTGGATTCTATCAAAAACACTAACAAATAATTATCCATGTTTATTAACACTTTGTAAATTTATTAACACTCTGTAAAGTGTCTATAAATGGAACCTTAATATATAGTATGGCCCAGAGCAGCCACCTAAATAAAAAGGCATTCAAAGTCCCAGCCACTTCTGCAAACGTTGGCAGTGGTGTTTGTGAGCCGGTGGCACGGGGCCAGACGTTGTCAAGGCAGCTCTGGGGTTTCTCTGATATGTAGCTCAGTGCTTGATGAATGCTGGTTTCTTTCTGAATTTGAAAATATTTTGTTTTGCAGGAGAAGATTTGGAAACATGGGTTTTCTCCTTCCATGCTGAAAGGAGAGTATAATAAAATAGTAAAACCCTCCTTTGCTCAGCACTGTTACAGTTGTTGGGTTTGAATGCATACACTGCCTTCAGCTCCTTGACTCGGAGTTTTACCCTCACACTCCCTGGATCTGGAGTGAGATCCCCGCCTGAGCCGGGGCTGCAGGATTTAGCCCAAAGTTGGTTACCGAAAATACACGAGAGCTGTAATAGCTTTGTAAGCTGAGCCCAAGTTATGCAACCACGGAATTGCACATCAGGCTTCATCTCTTGCAGTTGCCATTTCCTTAACCGTCAAGCTCCAGCCTGCAAAGGTCTGAGCTCCGTGGCCTGGGAGATTTCTGGGGGCTGTGGGAATGCTCAGCTCTGTAGGAGGTGGATGCTCCGGCTCCCATCACTTCCCTTGAAATCCCAGTCGGGAACCTCCTGTGAGTGCAAGCACACAGGCAGCACTGGGCTGTGCCACTGCGACTTTGCAAAGAGGCTGATTTTCCTCTTCCCAAACCACTGTGTTTTTAAGGGGTTATTCCTCTGGAGCACAAGCAAGAGAGGAGAAGCACCATCTCATCAGCAAATAACGTGCCATAATCTCTGATCCAAATCAAATGTTTATGCTCCTTTTTTTCCCCTCCAACTTTCTTAGTTCAGTTCTGTCCATCTCCTGAGAGTTCAGACTCAACTAATTCCCTGTATTAAGTGACTGGTTTTCTCAAACAATATCTCAGGGACTGACATGATTAGATTGTGGATAGAAAAGTGTCCAGCGACTGCCCAAAGATACAGGTTTTTTGTGTTTCAATATGAAGCAGAGAATTGATCTGAAAATAATGCATGATTTCTGAACAGTGTTCTGCAAATTTACATTCCCGTGGTGTCCCCTTTCCTGAAGGCATTTCACATGTACACATCACTGTGATTTAGAAAGCTGTAGACCCTATGAATTTTATTTTGCTTTGCCATCGTTTTGCCCCCTTGTTCCCCACACAGGAATTTCCTGCCAGTGCCTACAGAGTGGAGCCAGCAATGAGCACTTCTGAGTTTCTGCACAGAAGTGGCCTTTTCAGACCGAGCTACTCTCCTCATCTCAGCCGTTTCCAGCTCCCCTTCCTCGCGCGGCAGCCAGAGTGCACCGCGACATTAACAATTAATAACAGAGCAGCAGTAAGGGAAAAAAAAAAAAAACCTTGACAATAAATTTGCTTTAATTGGACAGGAATGTTGCCAGGTAACCTCCTTCCCGTTTTCTGTCTGGGCTCTTCATCACTCAATGAGGATCTCTGAGGGCTGCCCTTTTTCCATTAACTGCTCCAGGATGCTCATCTCAGAGGCTTACACCACCAAGGCTTTTGGTGTCATCTACGCATCGGATCGAGGCTGAACCAACATGGCACGCACCTGATAAAGAGCACAGAGTTGAAGCACAGAGAAGGGTTTTGTTACTGTAGTAATGCAAAAAAGCATCTGGAAACCTTGAAACAAGCCCAGCCTGGGCTATTGTTACTGCAGCAGGAAGCATCACTGGTTGGGAAACGGCAGATGGTCCATCATCCCGACAGCAGCAGCTCTGTGGGTTGCAGACAGAGAGCTTTGGCCTGCAATATAAGTCCTTTGAGATGCTGAAAGCTTCTTGAGTGATGCAGAGCATCCTGGCTCCCCGCTAGCTTCAACAGAGGAGACGGCATGAGGCACCAGGCAGTGCCAGGTCCTTCCCTGAAGGACCTCAGGCGTGTGGTTTTACACACGTGAATTGGGTCAGCACCTGCAGTGTGACTGTCACCACACTGACATGGTATCTGTAGGATTGTTCCAGACACAGCCGCAGCCCAAATGTGTTGGCGCAATTAATCCCAACACCATATGCAAGCAGACAAAAAAATCTCATTTCATCAGCAGACATTGCTATATACAACACATAAAAACCTCATCAGTGAGCAGTGAAACCAGAACCTCCACCGCCAAAAATCTAGGTCCCAACCACTTGGGCTCCAGAAAAATCCTACCGGTGGCAGTGACTCTGACCACCCAGCACAGCGGGATGTAAGGACAGGTTGTGGAGCAGCATGGAGTCAGGCTCTGCCAGACTCTGCGGCTCAGGACAGGGATCCACGATCTCATCACTGTTTGTGCAGGGGGGTTTAAACACAAAAAGTTTACTCCTCTGTGAAAAGTGGTCCAGGTTCCACCCCTTTGGATACAGCCCTTCTTCCTTTACTCACTTTGAAGATGCCATCTGTGGAGAGGGAGCAATTAAGAGTAATTAGTGGGAGATGGCGATTGTGGTCACCAAGACCACCAGTGGCACATGTTTTGGATGGGAATACAACCTGAGCAGTTTCTAGAGAATAACTTCACCCATCTTCTGCCAGGTTCATTTTAATGTATTTCAAATGTCAGGTTGCTGGCATCAAAGAACTGGGATAATTATGCCCTGGGTGTCTGGGGAAGGCCTGTGTTGAATGGCCAGTGGGGTTGTTGGGGCCAGACTTCGTCAACTCTGGTTTTACAGCCTGTTGTCAAAAAAATGACCTTTTCCTTCAATAGAACAGACAAAGGGAGAGTAAGAAATACAACTCCACCAATGTAATCCTCTGCAGTGGATAAGGAGAAGAAGGAAAACAAAAGACTTTTCTTGGCAATCTCTTGTTTTACTGATACCCGTAATTGCTCGTTGCAGAATTGCTGGGTTTTTCTCTCCAGTTAGGCATTTTCCCTGGGTTATAAATACATCATAAATGTGCCAGATCATAAAGTTTACAAGTTATGTGAGGGCCGGCTTACTGTATAATTACCTTGTTTTTGCTCTCGGGCATTGCTGTCTTCGATTGTTATTCTGCAAGATCTCTCGGGCAGCAGGACCAGCCAGAAAAATAAAAATAAAAGCAAGAAAGAGGAGGTGTCCTGCTATTGAGTGGCTCAGTTCCGACATAAACACTGTCGGGATCAGGCAGACGTGCTGGAATGCTGCGGGACTCAGGGTTGGAGTGAAAATCCCCTGGTTTTCACATTCATACACCCTGAACCACAAAAGTGCAAGTTTCCCATCTTCAGCTTGAAACCTCAGAGCTCTTGTAACCAAAAATGGGACAATTGACAAATAGGAACTCCAACCAAGAGCTGCTGCTGCTGGAAGACGGGCCAGAAAAGAAATAGCGAAACATTTCCAAATAGAGAAATGTGCAAAAGCTTCACTGCTGAAGACAAAGATAATATTTGCTATGTTATCCTAACCAAATAGGCCACTCGGCACTCTCTCCTTTATCGCAGTTATTTTAGTGGTGTTGAGCCAGGGTCAAAACTAAGTCAAAAATTCACAATTTTTGCTTTCCAGACAAGGCCGTTTGCCCAATGAAATGCAGACTTCACTGAACGTGTCTTTCCACAGATCACCCTTGACGAAGAGGCACTTTTAGACAGAATGAATACTGTTCAATGCTCACTTTTTCCCCCTCACTGTCTTGTTAACGATATCTATGTGTAATTAGTTATTTTATAAAATAACTGTAATTCTAACCCTTAACAGAAATCCCATTTGAAATTTCAGGCGGAACAGCTACATTTTGGTAAAGTTCTAACAGGCAGAGCTTTATGATCAGAAGCTCTGAGCAATTTTATCCGTGAGGATGCCACCAGCTCTGTCGCTAATAAATTGTGAGACGTTTGGGGTAAATAGAGCATTTTTACACAATTTAATGGGTCAGATCTGTAGGAAGAGCAGTGAGGCACAGGGAAGCCCAAGAGATCTCCACAGGGCTATTAAACAACACAACGACCGTGAAATCAAAATCAGGCACAGCATGCCAGGGCTTGATGCAGCACCTATTAAAATCAAGCAAAACTCTTAATTAAGGACAGTGAATGGGGATGCTGCTCCTGCAACTCCTCTCAGCAACACACTGAGGAATTTTGTGAGCGGGTTTAAGTGTTGTCAAGTTCAGGGGGATGTTAGTGCATGGTTAAGTGTCTCTGCAGCAGATAAATGGATGTAAGCATGGTCTTAAGTCCTCTGTTAAACATGGAATGATGTTTCTGGGAGAAAGAAGCACATGGGGATTGCAAAACAGCAGGATCCTTCTGATGTCTCTATGTCCACCAAAGGCACCCCATGGTGGAGAGGTTCTGTTAGTTTGACATGTTAGAGCTGTAATGGGGCTGAAAAAGCTGGGGTTTGGTCTTAATGAGACCTTTCAAATGAAAAGCAAACGCTTAGCTTCACATTTTATGTCACAGAACTGCTTCGAGCTTGGAAAGAGACCCATGAATCATAATTTTAGAGTTGCAGAATAGGATTTCGTATTTCCCAACTAAAGTTTTAGAGCTCTCCAGTGTAAGAAAATACCGTTATTTTTATTTACACTTTAAAATAATAGTGAGGCTTTGGGAAATGAAGACATTTTTCAGTAACATTTTTAGAGACCTCTTTGCAAGTGTGTGGCTTCCACATATCAATTTCGCAGCCTCTGTCCTGCAGTGTGGATCCTAATAGGAGGCATGAAGAGTGTCCCCTTTGATCCACCTTTGAACCTCCCAAAACCCTGGGACCCACATTCCCAGTGCTGTCCTCTTGCTCTGATAACACATTCAGGGACTGTAAAGTTTTTAAGGTCATGGAAGCTTGTTCATTAGTCTTTTTGGCTTTGTGTGCCTGTTCTTCCTGATTTGGGCTGGTGAGTAAGTGAGGAATGGCACACAGAGTCCATCCAGCAGCTTGGGCTAAATAAAGCTCTCGTGGAGCTGCAGTGGATCCCCAAGAGCAGCAGCAAGTGATTTGCATCAAAAAATCCTCTTTGATTTGGACAAAACAGCCCCATTTCAAACATGAGGAAGATGTGCAGGTCTCAAGCAAACTGACTTTTGAGCTGGGAAACTGCCCTTGCCTCCTTTGTTAGAGGCTTTACTCATTTTAATTTTTTTTCCTGTTGGTGAGAGATTAAATTTTTCAGGCAGAAAAGAGTTAAGAAGGTAACGATCCAGGGAACTGGTGGGGGAGATGGGCATCTTTTTGACCTGCCTCCTTCGCCACTGAGCTGGTGGCACATCTTCTGAGCAGAAAAAAAAGCATGGAAGTGAAGCACTGAGATTTGGGGAGGAACTTGATGATGGGGAGCAGGAAGGTAGAGACCAGGTCAGGGCACTGTCCCCCTTCTGTCCCCACAGTGATGATCCCAACTTTCCTGTTGCCTGGAAAGCCACCTTTGGAAATGCTGAGGTGGATTCCTCAGGAGGGAAATATAGAAATGCTCACATATTTAAGTCGACAGAAGAGGCTCCACCTAGGTTTTCACAGTCTGAAAAAGTACAGCAGTTTTCAAAATAAAAGGGAGATTAAATAAATATCACATAACCTATTAATAGCTAAGTTATAGCCCTGCTGCTTCTTTGCTAAACAGCAAACACCTCATTCTCTTCACCATATGGAATCACAGAAACAAAGAAGTTGATTTATATTGTTTAAAATTGGACTTACAACTTAGTTTTGCTGGATACTGTAGGGAACAGTCTCTTGACTGTATATGCATTTTCATCCAGGGGGAAATATAACCCTGTCTCTGGTAAATACCCAAATGAATGGAAATTCTGCTAGAGGGTTTACAATGTTATAAGGTCTTTTGTTTTAACTTGTAAATAGAGGCATCTTAAAGTGCTCTTAAAGCTGCTTTACAACAATTAAGAAGGAGATTTTAAGAGACCACAGTTCCAGGATGTCAGCCTTAGCACTTTAAATGAAATTAATAAGTCTCACAATTATAGATGCCTTCCTGCTCGAAAGGCAAGGGCGAGCCACTCATCATTCTGAAACCCATTAGCAGAGACGATTAAAGGCCTTTTCATCCAGAGCTTTTTCAGCAGAGCTGGAGCACCCTAATTCAACAGCAAAACTTTGCTTTACACCCTCAGTGGCAACCGCAGGAATATTTGGAGCCGCCCCACTAACGAACTGATTTCCTAGTCTCTGTTTGTTCTTACAGGTACCACTTCAGCCTGAAATTTCCCTTGCAGCATTTTAAGGGTTCAGCACAGGGAGGTGAGCCGGGAGCTCATGGGGCTCAATAGTTAGTTACTCGTGTGAAATTACATAAAAACTGTTTTTCAGTAAATCTTCCACAGAGGAAAGCAGAGGGATTTTTAATTCTTCTTAGGGCTGTCTTTAACTTCTTGTTACTATCCTGGAATAGAAGCAAACACATTAATGACTCAGTTGACATCATTTCCCATCATATATGATCTGTTGTAGGTTAAAGTATTAATTAAATAGATATTTCAGTCATGGTGGATTTGACGGTGCTGTTTTAGGAGCAAAGATATTTTGGTCCCCGTGTTATTCATACACGTGCAAGTGAAATAAATGCAAAACTTCACATAATAAAATAATACCACAGCACTTTTGGCTCTATCTCTTCTTTGGAAAAGGTAAATGCATAACAAAACATACATTTTTAATGCACTCTGTGGCTATGTATTTGTACAGTACGATTAACTGTACAGGAGTGTAGCTGCTACAAAGATGTATGCTTTCTGTCCTGCAACACTTCAGCCTACAATATTAAACTACAGTTGCATACTAAATATGCTAAAAATAGGGCAAAAGTGTTCTTACTAGAGGTAATGCACCAGTTGGGAGGAGGAAAAGCAAATGTACCTTAGAAAGTTCTTGAAAACACCCACCACGGAAGAGGCTGGGCACATCCCACATTATACTGGACACTAAAGGAGCACTTCACAGGTGCTGAGTGACAAACCTTCCCTAATCTCCCAGTAAGGAGGATATTAACAGGCCACATTTGCAGAGAATGGCTCAGTTCTTCCCTCCATTACATCCTCAAATCACCAGTAACTGGGTGGGGATCGTTGTTGATCTTCAGCAGGAGAAGGAGGATTTGCATCAGTCCCCGAAAACACGATGGAGAAGGGGGATAACTGAACTCTCTGTAGGGTAAGGACGGAATGTGAAATGCTCAAGGTCACGGTTGCATCGGGTTTTCTCAACCCTGCTGCCTCCAGGGAGGCTGGGGAAAGCTGGCTGGTAAAAAAAAATATAAAAATTATGTTAATTCTGCACAATTGGAAAATATTTCCACTCAGTGGTGCCAGTGTAAACGGGGCATTTCCTTCGGGAAATGATGTCTTCCTCCATTTCAGGGGCTCTGTACATATGCTCCAGTGTGTAATTAACAATGTCAAATGAATGTCTGCACGTAAAATAACAGGGGAATAATTTGCAGGTGAAATACTTGTTCCACTGATTTCCCCTCCACCCAGTGATTGTCCCATAGCAATGACTTGTGGCCTAAGATTGCAAGATTTTAATGTAACAACATCAACCTTTCTTAATGCATGGATTATGTGTAACCCATCTCCCAGCTGGAGAAAATTCAGAGCTGCCTAAAGGTGCACTTGGGACACAGGATGTTCTGTGGCTCGTGAGCTGGTACCAGCTGGTACCAGCTGGTACCTCCTCGGAGGGGGTCTGAGGTGGGCAGCGTTACCTCCATGGTCTGAGACACAACTTCACATGAGTGATCCTGATTCGTAGAGAAGCTCCACCCTGAATCCCTCATGGCTGGGTCATCCCTCCTTTCTCCCAGATGGAATAAAGACAGATGTGACAGGTGTGACAGATGGTCCCTGAGATTTTAGGGCCATAAGCAAGTGATGAGAACATATTCAGCTGAAAGATGAACCTTCAGCCCATGAAGGAGAAGGAGGGTGAAGAAGGCTGGACAAAGAATGGCTGGAGAGCAACCCTGAGGAGAAGGACTTAAGGATGCTGGTGGGTGAGAAGCTCCACACTATCCGGCAGCACGCACTGGAGCCCAGAACCCCCCACATCTTGAACTACATCCCTAGCAGCGTGGCAAGCAGGGTGAGGGGGGGATTCTGCCCCTCTGCTCCGATCTGGGGAGACCCCCCCTGCAGTGCTGCCTCCAGCTCTAGGGTCACTAGCAACAGAAGAACATGGAACTGTTGGGGCAGGGCCAGAGGCAGCCACAGAGATGCTGGGAGGGCTGGAGCCTCTCCGCTGTGAGGACAGGCTGAGAGAGTTGAGGAGGTTCAGCCTGGAGAAGAGAAGGCTCTGGGGAGACCTTTGAGCCCCTTCCAGTCCCTCAAGGGGCTCCAGGAAAGCTGGAGAGGGACTCTTGATCAGGGAGGGGAGCCATAGGATGAGGGGGAAGGGTTTGACACTGAAAGAGGGAAGATTTAGACTAGATATTAGGAAGAACTTCTTTGGT
This sequence comes from Thinocorus orbignyianus, assembly GCA_013400375.1. Taxonomy (NCBI): domain Eukaryota; kingdom Metazoa; phylum Chordata; class Aves; order Ciconiiformes; family Thinocoridae; genus Thinocorus; species Thinocorus orbignyianus. The sequence continues at coordinate 201,722 of VXBW01007902.1, read as the reverse complement.
GTGAAGGCGGTGAGAGCCTGGCCCAGGGCTGCCCAGAGAAGCTGTGGCTGCCCCATCCCTGGAGGGGTTCAAGACCAGGTTGGATGGGGCTTGGAGCAACTTGGTGTGGTGGAAGGTGTCCCTGCCCAGGGCAGGGGGTGGCAGTGGATGGACTTTAAGTTCCCTTCCAACCCAAACCATTCTATGAAGTCTGAGTGCACAGTCATGACTATTCTTTTGCAGAGATTCAGGATGAGTAAAGTAATGTTTGGATGGCTCCTTTGGAGCCTGAACCAGGTAGAGGGTGTGTGGTCTAGAAAAATATTTCATGAATGATTTCCTGATAAAACCAATTATTGGCATCTTAAAACTGAACACCATGTGGCATATTTCGTAATGTTTCCTAAAAAGCATACTTTCCCACCTAACCTTTAAGTATGAAGAAATACATGTGAACACAGATGAGATGCCACTGAGATTTTATGCTGTCAGCAGCTGTAACCGTAGAGGGGTGAGAAGCTGAAAACTTTAACAAAGGAAGCTGCAGGGAATTTCCCCACTTGCCACGCAACAAAAAATCCCCATGATCCTTGGACTAGAGTCAGGGCCAATGAATGTGCACAAGGTAAAAGCAAACTTGGATTTGGGACCCCATAATTTTCCTGCTCTTGCTCCTACAGACCTTGTTGCACTAGGTGTCTGGTGGCCTGGGTGACGCTTTCTGTGCCACACGTCTTGGGCAAGCATCTCTGCAGGGGCACTTTCTACTTAGGAAGTAGAGCACTTGGCCCCTGTGCTACATGAATAACACATTAATTTAAAAACAGCATATGATAAATCCACTGCAGTGCTCTGGAGGTCAAGCCTGAGGAAACAATGGTGAAATAAGAAGAGATGATGAGAAAAGGTGCTGTACCAGCTTGGCCATGATCTGCTGAACATGCAGATGGGGAAGAAAAATTTCACACTGGCTTTGAATTTGCCTGCATCCATGTACCGTGGCCCTTGCCCTGAAGGATCTCACTGGATTTAGCCTTGTAGCTGGAGTTTGTGGCTCTCAGGGGAGCAGGAGAGCACAGCCTGTGCTCCCCACATAGCCTTTTCCCAGGAGGCAGAGGAGCAGGGTTGTCCTCACTCCACCCAACCACCAAATCCCCTGGGGCAGCCCAAGGCAAAGCCCTGGCTGAGCTCCTACGCTGGTACATGTGTGACCAGGAGAGCACGTCTGTGGTGGGGACAGCTGGGTGCATCCCTCCAGCTGCAATGCAGGGTTGCACACTCTCACTGTGATTTGTCAACCTCTGCCAGGGCAGGGGAGAACATCCTGTTCATGGGTTCATGAATGCTTCAGGTTATGTTACAGCAGGTAAAGATTTGCTTTCAAGAAAGATTTTTGTGAGTATTTTCCCTCTTTGCTGCTGAACAGATACTTTCCCTGACAAAAGTTCAATAAACCTTTGTAACATCACATGTATCCCACAAACACAGCAAAATACTGCTTCCAAAAATCTTGGCACAGCCCCTTGGAGGAGCATGCCAAACTTGTGTTTCACAAAAAACCCTGCACAGACTAATGAAATCCTGTGTTGCAGTGCACAACAAAACCATATTTCAGCCGCGGTGTCGAGCATGAAGCAACCCTGCCCGAGTAACTCCCATCCCTTCTTGTTCAGAAGTGTCTTCCCTCCCTGTCCATAGCATTCCCAATGTCTTTGTGGAGTATAGCAACTATATTTTTTTATTATTTTAATTTTCATTAATGATATCTTTTTGCAGCAGCAATCTGTTTGGAACGTTGTTACAAATGATGTCCTACTAGAGGTATGCAACCCCTTTAATTAAGGATATTTACTGTGAAAGGACCCTCAGTTTATTTTATCCCCTGGCAGATGTTTCAAGGAGGTGGGGCTGTTACAGCATCCATTTTTCTAAAATAAACAGGGAACTTTTTGCTGTTCTGTTCACCTTCAGTCTGGAGGAGCTGCTGTAGCACTTGTAGTGCCGCCACAGATTTATAGGGCAGACAAACATCATAGTATAATCCGGGATAAATTCATCTTTGAACGGGTTTCAGACCACAAGAATTTTGAAATCTTGCTGCACTAGGAGCTCAGGCGACTATCAGAGCTTTTTTTTTTTTTTTTAAAAAAAAGAAAAATCTTGTTCAAAATTAAAGGCATTTTTATGCCAATTTAAATAGGGAGTTGAAGATAAAATTCCAGCCAAAATATGCTACGTCTCTGTATTCCCCAAAATAGGTTGGTTATTCTAACCGAAAAGGCTACGTGTTAAACAAGATAGACTTGCATGAAGAATACTTTTTCCCTATACCAGACTAAACATTTAAATACACTGAAGTTGTTTTTATATAAATTCCTGTTAAAGATTAATGTTAAGTGAAAAGATAATCTTATAGTGCACCAGAAGGTAAAATGCAATCTGCTGTAAGGAAGAATGTTTTGGAATTGTTATGTTTTGGGGGTATATCTTAATAAAATGTTACTTTGCTTTAGAGGTTGTTTTCCAGAGATATTGCGTGGTTTTTTCAGGAGTTGCATCACTTCAGGAAAAATGTGTTAGAGCCATCTACCCTTGTGGAGCTGGGCTTATGTATTTGGTTTTGTTTTTTCCCTGATTTGTATTCAGATGTTTGGGGAAACACCAGAGAAGGGAACAGTTTGGAGAAAAGTTGCAGATACAGAAGAAGGCATATTTGTAGTTCAGTATAAAAAAAACATTTTAAAAAATTGTATTAAAAACCAAGGAAATCTTATCGTTCTGGTTCTCCACCTGGTCCTCTACAGTTTGGGGGCTGAGTTATACCCATGGCTTTTGCTGGAGACCGAGTTCATCCCTGTTCCCGCAGAAGCAGGACCCACATCCCTTTGGTTGGGGCTGGGACAGCTCCTGCCCGGGGCGGCCGAGGGGCCAGTTCTGTGTTGGGAGCCGGAGGAGTTGAGCGTGGGCTGCCAGGGGCTGTCGGCAAACACACAGGAGGTTCTGGCTGCCAGGAACCCTTCCTGGAAACGGCTGGGGCTCCATACCACATCCTCACCCATAGTGGGTGTTCACATCGAGACACCGACATCTTGCAGAGCTTTTCTTCCCAAACCTGGGGCCTGAGGAGGAAAAACCAACATTGTTTCCTGGCCGTGAAAAGGGAGGTGCTGCTGCCTGTTCCCTGCGGCTTCCAGACCACTACTGGATGGGTGAGGAGGACTTCGCTGCTCTACTCCGGCCCCAACCCCTTCTGCTTCCCTTAGCCCTGGGCTTTAAAGGTTGAATAGTGCCAAGAAACTTATGCAAACATGAGCATGACCCTAGTATGGAAGCCAGAAAGGCTTTTGGGGCCGGTTCTCTGCTCTCCTGGGATTTGGTGAAGCCATGGTGGGTTGCAGTAGAGCTGCTGATCGTCCTGGGAGAGTCAGGGTTGTGTTGCAACTGCAGCAATGAGGAAGGTCTCAGGGTCCTGAGCCAAAGCTTTCCCATCAGGGACCAGCTTTGCTCTCATCCTGCCTTGTCTTCAGGTGTCTCCGTTCATATTTTGTTGAGGGAGGAAGGGCTGCAAGGGCATTTCACAACGTTTTGCCAGGAAAACAAAGCTTTCACTGTTCCCTCTCCCCTCAATGACGCTTGGAGATGTGTACCACTGGGCTGAGATGGTTTAGGAAGCACTTGCAAGGGTGCTTTGCTGGGGCACGTCTCCTGGAGCAGGAGGTGGAGCAGGAGCTCTGCTCAGATGCCCGATGAGGGCAGGAGCTCACTGGAGAAGGCTGCTGAAAAGTTTATTTTGCTGGTTTCCCTGCCGTGGGGGTGTTGATGAAGGTTCATTATTATAATTTTTGTTGTGGAGCTATTGGGGCTGAAGGAAGTGTTTTCTGCCAGTCATTTTTTTTTTTAATAAACAGTATGTCTCCCCAAGCATTGCATTAATAAACAAGGCAGCTGTGGGGCAGGAGGAAAATAGAAAAGAAGGGTGTTTCCAAGCAGTATAAACAAAAATGAACCTATCTGGATCCTGTTGCTGACCTTAAAGAATACTTGATAGTAGAGGGAGTGTTATGTACTTCTAATAATTTATAGTATTTTATTAATCCTTCTCTTTGAAATGTTTTTTTTTTAAACTTTTAAATCCCATAGTACTCTGATCAGACAACTAACATGGGATATTACTTGAACACAAGCATTGCAGGTATAAAATGGGGAATTATTTGTGTATGAAACACTTAAGATTCATCAAAGTTTTAACTTTTACACTTTTTGACTTGTGACTCTCCTCAGTGTGTGGCCTTAGTGTTTCATTAGCACTATTTTGCTTGTATTGCCTACTGCTCTTTAAAACTATCAAAGTGAAACTGTAATGGAAGTGTTAACATCTGATTCTTGGGAACTCCATGTGCTGCTTCATTCCAGTAACAGTGTGATCAGAAAGTATTTGGACTATGTGTGAGCCCAGGATTTTTGCCCCTCTTTAGGGCTGGGACTCTCACACTTATTAAGTCCTGGAGTGCCAATTTTTTCCTGCGTGTACATCCATGCTCTGAGACCCACATGTGCCAGCCCTGCCCTGGCTAAGTTGCGGTGTTTGCCCTCATTTGTTGCCTCCTTTGGCTCCAATCTTTGTATTTTAAGGTGGAAAGGGGTAGCAGGGAAGGGGTTGTGTCAGGGGGAAGTTTAATATTGAAGAAGTGCTTTCTCTCCCTTGGATTCATGCCATAGTGTTTGCTCCTCCTGTAAGTTTGAGAAATGGAGTCCAGACAATGGACTCCTCTTTAACACTTTCCTGGACACCAGAATTCAGTGACTTTAAATAAGGACTTCAAGGCCAGGCTGGATGAGGCTTTGAGCAACCTAATCTGGTGGGAGGTGTTCCTACTCGGGGTAGGGGGGTGGAACTAGATGATCTTTAAGGTCTATTCTATCCTAAACTATTCTATGATTCCATGACTCTAGCTCAATGGATACTGCCAAGCAGGAACAGGCAGTCTTTCCTGGTTAAGAGGGACATAATCTTTAAAAAATAAGCACACATGGCTTAGGATGTCATCACCCTGAAGTGCAGGTTTGGTGCTGCTGCCAGGGCACTCAGTTTTGTAAGTCATCAGCATGATTTTCTGTCATTTTCTGTTTTATTCAATTTCTCTTCTGTGCCAAAACTGGCATGAGTTATGAGATGCAGGAAATTTAGTTTAAATTTCCAAGTTAATTAGTGTATTCTGCAGCTTCTTCTTTGGTGAAACCCTTCTACCATTGGCCCATCCCTACAGGATGGATAGGATAGATAGGATTCTGATATGATCCTGTGTTTCCCTGTCACAGTGGCTGAGCTGCTGATGCATTTCTTGGGTGGGATTCAGTTTAGCAGGTATCGAGGTTTTGGGGGGTTCTTTTTCCCCAGAAAGGGATTATGATGCCTTTTGGCTCAATTTGCTTGCTAGGTCCTGAGTTTCCTTTCCCCACCCGGTCCAAGATCATTTGTGTTGAAGGCAGAAGTGCAAACTTTATGCATCGTAGACCAGGTCTAAACCCAGATATGAAGAACCTCAAGCAATTGTTAAAATATCTTAGGCCAAAGAGGGTCCTCGAGAAAACATTCTTCAACCCTGTTCCACGGATACAGCAGGTATATCCCAGGATGAATTTATGGATAGGACAAATGTTTTCATGCCAAGATTTGGGAAGTGCAGTTGATGTCAATACTATGATGAGAAGTGATAAGCTCCGGTGCAGGTATGAAGTGGGTAAGTGTGGTGCTGGCTTGTCTAGCCTTCTAGAGTGGTCCCTGGGTGCTCTGGGAGCACCCTGCTTGTGCTGCTCTGGGACCACCCATGATGGGGCTCACCACAGCTGCTCAGGGAGAGCTGGCCCGAGGAGCAGGGATTCCCCTGCAGATCTGCTTGGATGAATTTTTTGTTGAGCTTGGTGAAAAGGTGGGCTTGCCCACAGAAGGGCATTTGCTCTGTCATGCAGCTTCCACCACTTTCATTCTCTTTGGTGAGAGTTAAATTGGAAAGTGAAGGTTAAGCACACAGGGGTTACTGGGAGGACATGCTTTCACGTGAGTTGGCAGTGGGAATTGATTTTCACCCTTGGCTTTTTGTTTCACCTGGGTTCCTCCCCTTGCTGTCTCTGCTGTGCTCCCGTGCAGGAAGGGCAGTGTTGTCCTGTGCAGAGGTGTGGGGCTGAGATGTGGTGCCTGCACCCGGGGGTCCAGGACCCGCATACCCATCATGAGTCTATTGCAGCATTGTCCAGAGCTTTGCTCTTTTGCTCAGAGATTTGCAAAATCATTTCACTCTCCTATGCCGTTCCCTGTCCAGGGAAGAGATGAAAACTGCTATTCCTGGGTATGTCACATAACTAGAAAAAATGGTGGAAAATGAATTTCCTTCTCCCCATTGAGCATCTGTTTAAATACAACTGCAGCTCATCTCTTACGAAGTCAAACAAATTGACATTTGTTGGTTCCTCCTCCTCCCTCCAACCCATCCTGCTCTGTGTGATTGCAGGGCTTGGCTAGGAACCTTGGGCTCACACCAGGGCTTTGGGAAGATGATACAAGTATCGCAATTCATATTGTGAAATTTATCTTTGCAAAGTTTTTACCCTCCATTTCTTGGAGTGTGGGGTCTACTACTTCAGACAGAAATGTTTTTCCCACTGTTTTAGGAATAAACGCTAAGGAATAAGCATTGCTCATATATCTGGCTTCCCTTTCCCCCTTGCTGCAATATCAACTGAAATTAGAACTTCCATGAAATAATTCATTAATTCAAAGGCTATTTTGTTATTTTATACAAAGGGTAATTTCAGACTTGACCCAGCTGATTAATTTTTTCCTGGTGTGAGAAACAGTGTGTGCCTCCAGGGAAAAGGGTGAATATGCACGGTGGGATTTACCATGCGAACAGGTTTGGTATTGCAGAGGAATAAAAAATACCAGCTTGGTGTGAGTTTGAGCTCTTTCTTAAATAAAAGAAATCACAAATGTTATAAGAGTGGGCAGCAGCCTTCTTAGTATACTCCTAGAAACCAGTGAGGTGACAACACGACATACATGTATTGAAACGTGCTGTGGTTCAGTTTTCACCATTTTCTTTCCAGAGATGCAGAAGTTAAACTTATCCCTTACCTCAAATGACCTTTGCAGGAGGCTGAATCATTTGCATTTTGATGCACTGGCATTTTCTAAACCGAAGAGACATGAGAATTTGTATCACCTTCAACAACTCTGTTGCCAGGGGCAACGCTCATAAATGTGCTTACCAGCATCAATTTCTGTATGCAGCAGAGGGCGGTGTTTGTGTGTGAAAAATGCATATTTATAGAAGAAAAAAAAATTACAAAATCTCTCCTGAACCTTGGGCAAAATTTGGGATCTGAGACTATCATATTGCTAATAGCCATGGCAACAGTATCAATCAAATTCACACATTAATTTGCAAATTCCCTTGCATCTGACCGTGTATTATTGAGAAAATGTTAGTTGTGTATTTTAATTTACACTGGATAATCCCTGTCCCAAAGGAATTGTAATATAAAAATGTACCTCCTGATGCATTGCTGCTGTCCTCCTTGATAACACAGCCTTCCCTGGCTCCAGTTCCGAAGATACTGCCTGCCCTGTTCTAAAAGGAAAACTATGCAAGGAAAAATAGCCCATTAAATATGTGCTACGGTTGTTTAGATGAGAAAACTGAAGCACAGTAAAACCCTTGACATCTATTTCCCTGGCTGAACTTTTTCAACGCAAGGCCATCCAGCTTCTAACCCAGTGTTAGGCTGTGCTCCACCAACAGTGCCTTTGGCTTTGTATTAGCATAGGCATAAAAGTTATTTAATTTTCTGTGTCCATTTTAAAGTAAATATGAGACTGTGTGCTGAGCTTTCAGTGAATCCCTGAGTCCTGCTCTGGCTCTTGCTAACCTTTGGGGAGACCTTCAATGCTTTTTGTCTGGGTTTTCACTTCCACCGTTATTAAAAGGATGAGGCAGATGGTTCCCGATGTTTTAAGGCATTTTCTGTGGAGGAAGGCAGAGTGATGCCCACAGAGGGTCAGTGGGTGCTGTGCAGCTCGCTGTCCCTGGACATTTCTCTGTCAGAGGCTGACAGGAGCCTGGGAAGGGAGATAGAAACCAGACTGTTAAATTCTATGTTTCAGCATTTAAGAGGAAACTCTCTGACAAATCAGACAAGAAAATGACATGTTGCAAGAAATAGTGAAGCCACTGGTAGGCTGATGATGTCCCTATTTAACTTCTTAGCAGGTTAGTTGTTTTTTTTTCTTTCTTTCTGGTTGGGCTTTGTAAGAGGAAAAAAAAAAGTGCTGTCTCTTACAGAGGAAACCATCAGGAATGAGCTGCCCTGCAGACAGATGCTCAGTGCAAATCTTCCCTTGTCACACAGTCACTTCAGGCTATGTTTTATGGAGACTTAATTAACATGAAATCTCTTATTAAGAGGAAAGGCTCAGCCTCCACCTGATCCCTTGCTTTCAGACCATGCTTCAGCACAACAGTGACTGCTGTATAGGAATGTATCAGGTGTTTGTAGCATCCTTCCAGCACGTATCCTGCCCCTGGTACAGACCCATATGTACGTGATGGGTCCCTGAGTGACAGGACCTGAGCACAAGGAAGTTTTGCCTTGTGGCTACGTGCAGTGAATTCGGTAGATAGCTGTAACCTACAACAGCAATGTGAGCTCACTATCTATTTTTTGTTGAGTAAACATCTTGAACAACTTCATTATGCTAAGTAGGAACCCTTATAGTTATGTGGTGTTTTGGTTTTAAATAAACTTACTTGAATGAGAGGGTGGAAGGTGGTGGGGTGATAAAAAAGGTGCTAGGAAAACCAAAACCTCCTTTGAATAAGGAGGGGAAAAAACCTAAGGGGAAAAAGAGAATAAAACCAGTAGCTAGAGTGCTGAATGGTCTATAAATAGCAATAAAGTCAGATTGGGGAGTCAAGTACCAAATGGACTTTCACAGCTGCTGACAATTAACCTCTTGCAGTGTCCCTGGCTGTGGAAGGAACTTCATGATGCACCAAATAAGCCTTTCTCTGTCTATAAATACATGCTGGCTTACAGGCTGCAGTGTCCAAACCCATGTGGTTTGACTGTCCCCACATCAGGTGCCAATGCAGCCTCTGGGCCAGCAGTCCATGCTTTTTATTCTGGTACCCTCTGGGCTCTGAAAGAGGGAAGAGACATCAGCACGGCCAGTGTCACAGCCAAAGGATGCAAAGACAGGGCCAGTGCCAGTAAAAGCTGCTGAAAGCAACCTGGACCCTGGCTTTTCTTTTTCCAAAAAGGTCTGTAAATGCAGATGTATATTGAGAGGGTCAGGTTTTCTCGCTGGGCTGAATTTCGTATTGTCTTGGGGGAGATGGGAACCCAGCTTAGCCACTGGTCTGGGTGAACAGATTATTCTGATTGAGGTTCTGCCTCTTGCAGGGGGAAATCAGGGTGCAAGGGACAGAAAGACAGTGATACCTCAGGTTGCTCCTGGATATTAAGAAGCGCTCAGTAAACAGGTCACAGGATCTGCTTTTACAGCCACTCAAAGGTGCTCAATGGTTTAACGGAGAGGTTTCCCAGGGCCAGGTCTTTCAGCATCCCATGGTTGAGGGAAGTAGCCTGCTCTGCCTCATCCACCCACCAGCAATGCAGCTGTAACAGACTTTGCACTTTAATATGTATTTATCACTTTTCCTTTCTCTTTTTTTTTTTTTTTTTTNCTTTTTTTTTTTTTTTTTTTAATAACTGCACCTGCAAGGCAGTTATTTCATATATTCAGCCCTGATCTGCCATCAGCTGCAGTGACTTGTCCTGGGGCACATTGACTGCAGGGCTGGACCACTGTCCTTGTCCAGCTCTCAGATGAAGCTTGGTGAGATGTCTTTATCCCCTACATGCTCTCAGTTCCATTTCTCCAAAGCATAGCTTACATGACACAGTACCAAGTGTTGCTTGTGTGCCATGATCTGTCCCCAGAGGAGCGATGTCTTTGACCTTTTCTCTAGCACCTTTTCCTCTCTCAGGGTGCTTCTGTCATGAAATGACTAGAGACCCATCAGCTGACAGCGAATTTTGTGGTACGTGTTGAAAGTGGTTGTATTCCCTAAGGGATCCTGATGTCCCTTCTCAGAAAAAAAAATAAAAAAAATTCTTGCTATCTGTGAGAACAAACTTGGGCTGAATGATCTGAAATGACCAGTATCTCCATTTCCCCAGCCCATTCCCCCAGGGTCCAGCCTCTGAAGGTCAGGATGAGGATGTGCTTGTAGGAGACCCAGGATGAAACCTTCCCTGTAGCTTGCTATGAGTGTTACTGAAATGCTCAAAGGTACTGGCTTATCATGTTCATTTATTGACTTCTTCTTTCTAAACGGCTTTTGAACAATTGAGGAAGTGATAACTGACACTTGGATTTCACTTCCCATGTCACACAGATTTCCACTAAAGTCCTCAAAGACTCCTCACTCTTTTTATTTATTTATTTATTTTTAATTTCATTTCATACAAAGCATAAAGTCTTTTTATTTAAGTGTAGTTACATACAGAAACTTAGGGCAAAATCATATGACAGCATAGTATGCATATTGAAAAAGGATATGAAGTGTTATTGGAAACTCCCATGGAAAAAACATGAGTTAATTTTAAGTCACAGGTGCCGTATTTTATTAAAGTATGTCATAATCTCTGAATAACTCATAGAAAAATCTAAAACAATTGCTACACTTTACAGCTGCTCAAAGCACTGTAATTTCTTCCATCTTGCCAACACATGATTCGGAAGGGGCATTTGAGAAACTACCAACTTGTGCAAACTAGCGGAAGTGTTTGGTGAGAATTTTTAACCAAAGGGTCTTTAGTTCATGTAAATTAAACTGAAAACCATTTCAGATACATCCTTTGGCCCTTTTTTTTTCTCATTGAATGGCCACAAGATAATAAAGGCTTGATTTTCAGGCTGATCTCCCTGAAACGGAAAGCAAAATAACTGCTATGTGGAGGGACAGGCTGAATAGGTTCAATTCCATGGAGAGCAAGTTGTCGGGGCAGAAAGGACTGTTTTCCATAATTTTAAGGGATACATTTCAAATCTGCCTGCCATTTCATGGAATCATGCTGTTGGAGATCTCTAAGAGCCATTTCCCATGTGAATCCCCCAGTGTCTGATGCGATGCACATTCACCCCTTTGCTGAACAAAGGTCTGTTCCCACCTGGTGTTTGCCCATTTTTGCACGGGAAAAGGAGGAATGCCATTCCCTTTACTCTCTGGGCAACTGATCGAATCAGTCAATCAGTTCAAAAGCCATAAGGAAGGGAGAGCTGTACAGATAAGTGATCACAACAACTCACTGAGCACCTACCTGTTGCTCCCTTAGGAAACATTCTCTGCCATGATGCTAAAATACTGTGACCACAAAAAAAAAAAAAAAAAGAAAAAAATCACAGAGATGCAATGCAAAGATAATTTAAAAGTTAATTTTATCACCAGTGTGTAACCCTTAGCTGGTTTCATTTTTTGGTTTAGGGTGGGGTTTTCTTTGTCTGGTTTTGTTATTTTTTATTTTATTTTTTTATTAAATGTGTTATAGATTTCATTATCAGTTCAAGATATGGCCAGTATAAGGCCCTGACTATATGCCCTGACTGGCAACCTCTGAAGGGTGAGATGGGCACTGAGCTGCTGTAAGAGGCAATACACTGAGTCTCAGCTAACGGTGCTGGTCTCTTCTCACAGGTTATTAGTGATAGAACAAGGGGGAATGGCTTCAAGCTCCAACAGGGTAGGTTTAGACTGAACATCAGGAAAGAATTTTTCACAGAAAGAGTGGTCAGGCATTGGAATAGGCTGCCCAGGGAGGGGGTTGAGTCACCATCCCTGGACGTGCTTCAGAGTCGTTGAGATGTGGTGTTGGGGGATGTGGTGTAGGGGAGAACTTTGTAGAGTGGGGTAAATGGTTGGACTTGATGATCCTGAGGGTCTCTTCCAACCTGAATGATTCTGTGATTCTGTGATTATTTGAGCCTTACAAGTTACCCCTCAGTGAGGAACCTCCAATTTTGTTGCTGATGGAGTCAAATGACCAAATGACCAAAGTCTTATCACTGCAGTCACTTGACATTCCTCTTTCTTTTAAAATATAATGTTACTGATTCATTAAATACACATGCAACCTAAGCTCTTAATAGTGCTTCAAAATCAAACATCTGCTAATTTGGGAATTAAGAGTTCCTGCTCTCTCTTGTAGATCTTATGTATGAGCTTCTCCTCTTCCTCTTCTGCTTTACCACCCCAGGTCAGCACTGCTCCAAGAAGTTAATAAATCTCTCTTACAAGGCACTGACACTTTCTTGATTGGTTTTTGAATGAAGCACTACATGCTTATTGTATGTAAGCCCTGAAGTTTGGCATTGACACCTTGTTATTTTCAGCTTCCTTGAGCAGTTTGCAGGGGTACCTTGTACCTGAGTGCCTCAGTCTCTTTCTGAAAATGAGGAACACAAGCCATCTGCAGGTAGTGAGTTAGTTCATTAGAAGGGCAGGTAAAGAGAACATTAAATTAATGTTTCTAAATAAATAAGACTATGTAATGATTTTTATGGTCTGGTTCATTGTCTTTGAATTCCAGGAACTGGCCATATGGAGATGTTTGTCTAAAAATATTAGAGGTCGAAAGTTAATTCTAGTGCCTGGAAGAGATGGTGTGTTGGGAAAAACCTGAGAGATGAACAGGAACATCTTGGTTCCTTCGAAACCCACAACAATACTGTCACATGAGACTCTCATGCTTTGACCCTGCTTTGTGCTCCTGCATGGTGGGACCATACAGCTCCTTGAAGGCCTGGCACCTCCTGCACCAAAGCCACTGTGACTTTGTCCTGGTCTTTCTGGGGGCTACAGAAGCCAAAACATGAACAAAATAAACTGACCCTGCAGACCATAATCCTGGCTTGGAGGAAATACAGCAGTTTAATAATTAAAAAAAAATAAAAAAAGACTTTTTACATTACTTGGGGGTGTTCATTTTTTTTTGGATCAGCAAAAGTAGTTTCTACAACTTCATCTGTGCCTTGTCCCTCTGCATATCCAGGACAGAGGTGCACACACCCATCCCACCAGGACAGGGACTCTGAAATCTGATAAAGGCTGAATCTTTTCTTACTTAAAGATCAACAAATGCACAAACCCCTGCTTTTAAACACAGAATATTCTAAAGGAAAGGGATTTAAGAAAGGCAGAAGATATGTTTTTCCAAACTTCAGTGACGTGGTGTGAGTCAGTCATCTGGAGACTAAGCAGTGGAGATAATGCAGGGCAGGAAAACCTTCTGGTTCTCAGCATAACCGGCAGGATTTGCATGCTTTTGGTGAATGCGACAGTCAGTTATTTGCAAACTGCTTGTTCTTGGGTGATATTCATCAGTGGCAATTCCAGGTCATGAATGAAGATTTTCACTGCTTTTCTTGGGATCCTGGCAAGCTACGGCTATTGTAAACCCCTTTTTTCCCCTGGTCCTTCAGCTGCCCCAAACCATCCTATACCAGAAGCATGGAAAAGCCCCCTTTTACAGAAGGCTCTTGCACCCAGTTAGATGCCAAGAGGCCTCATGAGCTGCCATGGAGGTATTGCTCCCTGTGTCTCTTCTGTTCACATCTCCACCAGAAGTTTTCTGAAGTGATATAACATGGAGGAATGCCAGCTCTGCACATTTTCAGGTTCAAACACACAAAATTAAAGCCAGGTCTAATTTTAACAGGTCAAAAATCAAGTTTGGGCAGGAAATCTTGCTTTTTAAATTTTTTTTTAAGCATCATCAGTGAAGTTTTAAAGCAATCCTCTAAAAGGAGCAAGGCAAAGGAGAAACCTTGTAGTTGCCTGTGATAGCAAAGCACTAGAACTCATGGCCCAGGAAAGTCCCCTCAAGCCTTACAGTCAGAAAGAAACCGTACTCCTTGAGGGGAGGCTTTTCTTGGCAGCTTTGTAGAAGCAGTGAATGTATTGAGAAAATCCTGAGTGATTTATTTCTCTCATAGTACTATTATTTGCTGCTTGAATCAAGAGAACAGTCTTCCCGCTGCTTGAGCTGCAATCCAGCGTCATTAATAAATAGCATTAGTTAGAAAGTGAAGTGGGTAAATTGTCAGCTCCCCTTTGGAAGCTGCCCTGATTAGAATATCCATTAGTATAAATTGTATTTTTACAGTTAACCCACCGGGTTTAATATGAAACTGCATTAAGCTACTGTGCTCCTTGTAGCCACTAAATTGAATTGCCTGGTGCATCTGTTTAGCAAACTGCAAAACCTGAAGAGTTTGGCAATCATTATTATTTATTTTGTGCGTTTTAAATCTTTCCTTTGACTAACATGTAGGCACTATTGGGCTTTGGTCCACAGCAATATAATATACCCCCCTGCATTTAAACACACTTGCAGAGTGCTGAGAATTGGATGTTTAGAAAATTGCCTTTTTAACTTTGCAGTGTGCAGCACCACAATTCATTTTCACTCCGTATGCTCGAGCACCAGAAGATTTGGAACGTTTTTTGTTTATATGAAAGATGATCCATTTAAAATGGGTGAAAACTGCATTTCAAATTCTCCTGCCTGTTCAGATCAATGCTGACAGCTTCGCTTACATTGAATGATTTAATGCATTCCTCCACCTGCTCACCAAGAGAACGACTTGACCCTAAAAAAATCTGTGCACGGTGAAAAAAAAGCCGTCTTTAAATCTCTTTCTGACTGGTGGGGAAAGTGTGTTTCTCATTACTGCTGTAGGGACATGCCTGTAGCAGGGTAGGAGAAACACCTCAGCTGGTCTTGCCTAGTTGGATGCTGGGGGTGCAGGGGACTGTGGTGCAGAGCAGCTGGTCCAGACTGGGAAAGTGGATAATCCTTCTCTTTTTACTGGGGTGCGAAGTCCATGAAGTGCTTTTGAGCAGTGTTTATGGACTGAGGACTCCTCTGGTTTTGCTGTGTGCGAGCTGGAATGTGTCTCACAGCGTAGATGTGATGATGTCCCAACCTCTTCGTGCCCTGGTTTGCCCCGTGTTTTCTGCCTCTTCTCAATTGCAGTGTTGCTCCTGCCCTTTTTCAAGCTATGAAAGGCATCAACTCTTGCAACTTTTTTTTGTGACTTGCGCAACTTTTTCTGAAATTCTGAACTCCTGTAAGAGTGTGACAGTGGGGAATATCAGCTTGCAGAACAGCTGTACATGGGTTTTCCATAACCTTGAGGGCAAGAGCTCCCTGCCTGGGCTTGGGTTACCCTCAGGGCTCTGAAGCTGTGAAGAAACACAACCAAATGCTTTTTGGAGTTTTTTATTTCCTGACTGCTCGGGCTCCATAGTCCCAGAGCGTTGTTCCCACCTCCATCTGCTCTCCTGGTTTACTACCCTGTTCTTGGCCCATCTCCAGATCCATGGAGCATCCCATCAGCTGAAGGGCTGGTGGGAGGGAGTATCTTTTAATTTCCAAGCTTGTTCCTAATTGCTTTTCCCTATATAGAGCTCTGATGAGCTTTATGGAACTTACAGGGAAAAGTGGGTGCTGGGATAGTGCAAACCTGAGTGAATGAGCTTATCCGTGTCTTCATTCCCTGTCTGGTGGCTGCGGACCTGGACCAGCCATGGTCTCTGTTGGAAGTGACACAAGGAAGAGCTCAGGGCCGCAGCCACGCTCCTGATGATGATATGGCAGGAAGCAAAACCAGACACATAGGCTCAGTCTTAGCCTAAAATTCCCAGACGCCAGCAACTTCTTGAGATATTCACAACTACTAAATTTGCACTAAAAACAAACAAAAATGCTGACAGCCAGAGCCTGCTGATTTCACTGCTTAAAGCACAGTTTTACTTTCTTTTTTTCCTCCCTTCTCCTAAAGAGCTAAGGCTTGATGTGGAGAGCTGGATCCATCTGACTCCTGAATCATCACTAGCATTGTCACCCACACCAGCTGCAGAGCTCCATGCTGTTGATGACTGTTAGCCAGTTTCTATTTGCCTTTCTTTGAGCCTGAGAGGCTGGGAGGGAGAACAGTGGAACCTTTACCTTGCAGGCTGTGAGGTTACCCTGCCCAGCGTGTCAAGGCTTAAATTTGACGTTTCATATTTTTGCTTTTAATTGGGTGTCTTTTCAAACTGCAGCCACACTCCAGTTTTCTGTTCAACCTTTCCTGCTTAGTGCTGGAGGTGACAGGACAGGTTTGGCTCAGCCAAATACGTTGGGAGTTCAGGAACAGGCTAGGAAATGTAACTCAGCTGGCTCATTTGTTGAACAAGTTGAACACTTGGCATAATTCTAAACTAATCTGTCCCTTAGTTAGACAGCTTAAGGCGTGTTACAAGGGTAGCAGCTATACAGCATGTGAATTAGTGCTTAAATGATTCAAAGCTGCAGCAGCTGAAGTCAGTTTAAGCTGTAGGTCCAAGCCTTGCTGAGCCAAGGAGTAAAGCAAAATACCAGAAGCACAGGTACTTAGAAACCTATCTGAAATATTTTCTGCAGCAGAGCAGTGCTTTCTCCTGAGAGATATTTTATTTTCAAAAAGCTATCTTTTATAGAGTAGAAATTTTCCATATCCCTTGCCAGAATGGCATTCACTCACTCCTCTTTTGATCAGCAATATTCCTTTGGCCAGTTATTTGTTGATTTACTTGGAGATGGCTGCAGCCATGCTTCAGATGGCTGACACAAACCTGCTGTGCAGATATTGAAGGAAAAGAGGACTAGGAGCGCAACGCTGTATTTAATAGAGAAACCAAAGAAAACATTATTCAGCAGTAAATGTCTATTTTTTGCTGCATCTGCCACTATTGAAAGGATCAGCTGCAGTCCAGTGTCTATCATTACTAATAAACAGCATCGGCAGGAGAGGGGCTCTGGCTTGAATAGAGAGAGAGCAGCCTACAATATATTAGAAAAATGTGGGATTTTTTCAGGTACCTTGAGCTGATGAGCTTCTTGGTGTACTTAGATATACATATATATATAAAAGCTCAAGCAATTTCCCCTGCCCGTGGTTATTTCTGAGATATCATGGAGGACTATTGCAGGGCAGGAGGTTTTGCAAGCAGTGGGGGGTGATTAGGGTTTTTATGTATGATTAATGCAGCTGCAGATGCACATTGGAAGCTTACAGTT
The DNA here is from genome assembly GCA_013400375.1 of Thinocorus orbignyianus. Classification (NCBI taxonomy): domain Eukaryota; kingdom Metazoa; phylum Chordata; class Aves; order Ciconiiformes; family Thinocoridae; genus Thinocorus; species Thinocorus orbignyianus. The sequence goes on along the minus strand of VXBW01007902.1, from coordinate 184,580 downwards.
TCCTAACTTAGTGTTTTCTGCATCTTGATGGAGCAATTACAGAATGGGCCCAAAGTTCATTAGGCAGCAAACTAATTACAATTTCCTGTCAACCAGCACCTGAGGGTGCTGGTGGCCAGGTGGCTGAACATGAGCCAGCAGAGTGCCCAGGTGGCCAAGAAGGCCAGCAGCATCCTGGCTTGCTTATATCAGGAACAGTGTGGCCAGCAGGAGCAGGGAGGTGATGGTCCTGCCTGTTTTGGGTACTGGTGAGGCTTCCCCTTGAGTGCTGTGTTTAGTTCTGAGCCCCTCACTACAAGAAGGACATTGAGGGGCTGGAGCATGTCCAGAGGAGAGCCACCAAGCGGGGGAGGGGTGTGGAGAACAAGTCCTGAAAGGAGGGTGCAGAGAGGTGAGTGTTGGCCTCTTCTCCCAAGGGAATAATGGCAGGACCAGGGGAAATGGTCTGAAGGTGGGGTAGGGGGGGTTTAGACAATGTATTAGGAAGAATGACCTTACTGAAAGGGTGGTCAGGTACTGGAATGGTCCAGGGAGATGGTGGAGTCCTCATCCCTGGAGGTATTTGAGAACTGTGTAGATGTGGCACTTCAGGGCATGCTCTAGTGGCCAAGATTGTGGGGTTTTTTTGGTGTATGTATGGCTGGACTCAATGATGTCAGAGGTCCTTTCTAACCCAGAAGATTCTGTGATTCTGAGAATATGGAGTGGAGGTCTACAAGGGCCTGTCCTGCTGGTGACTTCAACTATTTTAATTAGTGAGAGTGTGCTAATTAAATTTGTAGATGGCAGAAAGATGGCTGCAAGGATGTAAAAGGACATGATTAAAACTCAAACTGATGATGATGAAGTGGACAAGTTAGAATGAAATTCAATAATGGCACAAATAAATATCTAAATGCAGACTGGATGGATGAGCTGCACACGTGCTGGGCTGTGTCCTGCCTGTGGGACATCAGCATCAGGCTCTGGTGGTGTGCATGGAGCACCACAGGGCTGTGTGATGCGTGTGGTCAACTTATTCTACTCATCATTGGGGAGAGTTTTGGATAGCCCACAATTTAAACGTGGAACAAGTGAGACCACTCAGAGAAAAGGAATGGTCAGGGGGTTGGGAAATTGTACTTGCAAAGGAAGATGGAGAATATTTGATTTACAATTAAGACTTTTTGTATATGCCTTCAGACTGGAAGATGTTACTGCTAAGATAAGGAGATGCTCAGTATGTTCTGACCCTCACAGTAGGACTTGAAATGATAGGAAATGGTGGTTAGATGTTAGAAATATCCTCTTTCTATACCTCCTGTTACAGAAATAAGAAGGCATCTGATTCAAGAAGTGGATACTGAAGAAGGAAAAGGATTGTCCTCCTTATTTCTGTATTGCTTATACTTGGAAAACTCAAGTCTAACCCCGAATTTTTGGTTTGATTCTGAATGCACCACTTAATGCTTCACCTTTTGATGTGGGATGTTTCCTCCTGGCTACTGAGGGCTGTACCCAGTAGGCCTGCACATGCCCCTTGGCCAGAGTCTGGTTGACAAACAAGCTGTTGCTGGTTTGCATGTGTGTGGGAGATCTGCTGTGTTCTCCCAAACTGGGGAACAAATTCACAATCTAATATGCGGGCCAGAATTTCCCGTCTGGAAAATGGAGATGATAACAGAAGGGAAAGAACAGAAATCCATTAATATTTTATAAAGCATTCAAACACGATAGCAATGAGTGCCATAGAAAAGCCTCTGAGGAAATAAACAAATTTCTGTCTTCAGAGCAGATGTTGAAATAATTATAGTAAATAAGGCACAAGGCCACACACTGAACTGCGAGAACAAAATGGGCTGTTGAATCTCTGCTCGATGCCTGTGCAGCATCCTCTCAGTGCACTGAGGGAGGACAGAATAAAGCCTGTGGAAAAAAGAGTCTCCTCAGAAATGTTGCAGCAAAATCCATATGTACAAGAAGGCTTATATAGGTTTGGGCAGAAGAACCTGGGTTTCATATTTTCAAGCTTTGGAGGCCTTGACTTTGCCATCCTGATAATTGTGTGAAAAGCACTGTGAGGCAGACTCCAGTGCAGGGAGAAACAGCAAGATTGTAAAGCTGAAATTAAATGATTTGTTGGCTTTAAAAAGATAGTATCACATATAGCAAGAAAGATGGAAAGTATTTTGGCAATTAAAAAGAGGGGGTATAGGTTAGAACAGACAGTTAATAGCTGGGTAATTTTTGTGCCCTGTACAGTCCCGCTATAATATTTACACCTATATTACAGTACCCATCAAAAAAGTCTTGGGTGTCCAGACATTGTAAAATAATTACTAAGTGACAGGAGTTAATATTTTCTTTTATACTTGTGTTTCTAGGAGCAGTTTGAACCAGCTTTGAATGTTTCTACTCTTTCCTTGCCTGTTCTTCCTCACTTCCAAATCCATCCTGGAGTGAAGACTAAATAACACCCTGCACTGGCAAACTGGTCGGGGTGAACCCCGGTTCCTGCTCTGGATCAATGCTACAAACAGGAACTTTTTTACCAGATTTTTACCCATTCTGGGATTCAAAAACTTGCTCGGGCTCTGCCATAACATGTTAACAACTGTGGAACGTTGCCAGCATTATGAACTTGTGATGTGGGGGTTGCAGCAAATGTGGCATTGGACACTGGAGAGAAACTTATTTCAAATTGTGACTATCTTAATATTTTGCATTAGCAACTTGTTTTGTAAGGTCCAAGCAAAGGACTTGTGTACTGAAATTTATAGAGGGCGTTAAGTTCCCCCTTGCTTTATTTCTTCAAAATTTTCCCCATCCCCAGCAAGTTATTCCCATCATTGAGGTGCACAGTGATTTCAGCGGGTTCATGACAGAAAATGAAGCCATGAATTTCAGATTTCTAGCAATATTGATGATTTCACTCTATTGCTTTTGCCATGGGAGGCTTGTTCTGGTTTAGCACTGCTGCTTTTCCAAAGACAGAAAAACAATTGCATGACCAGCCCAAATGAGGCATGCTTTCCCAGGAGTTTGAGTCCTTTGGTCTATAAAGCGTTCATGGAGTGTTGCAGTAACCCTCATGTTGGGTCCCTTGTGTCCTGCACAAGGAGACGTCCTGGGGTTGACCTGATGTACGATCTGCACGGTCACTTACGATGGGCTTGCTGTGACAACAGAGTGAGCTATAATGGCTTTGCTCTTGCTGCTTTTTTCTACATGTTGAGGCAGCATGTGTCCACTTACATCTACCTAAATGTTTTTTTCACCAGTTTTTATGCATTCCCTTTTGTAGGGATGCAATTCCCTGAGGTTTATATCCATATTTTGAATTCAGCTGCAATTCAGATGCACAGAAATGTGATTGTATAAACCTTGTTTCCATAGGAAACCTGGCTAATAAATACCACTGCAAGATATATAGCACTTCAAAAAGCCACCAGAAGTGCAACCCCCTATTTTAATTCTGCCTTTCACCATCACTGAAGGCACTAACACAGACACTGCAACACGCACCCACATGTTGGGGCATGACAGTGCCTTGGGCTCCCAGGTTCTGCAATGCCAAGTCATAACGAAGAGAAGAAGGTCCTTTGAGATTCGCCTCCTGGGTATCTCTGCTCCATAAACATAAAAATGCAGACACAGTCCAAAAAAAATCAAACAGCCAGGAGTTCTGTAATTAAAACAGCACTAATCTGGCACTTGCTTTCTGATTGGACTTGGATCTGGTGCTCTGTCTTGTTGCCATTATGCATGTGTGTATATATATATGTGCATGTATATACTGTTGGGATCAGTTTCCTTTTTCAACACCTGCTCTAACCCCCTCAGGGGATGTTCAGGTGCCTCAGGAGGGACGAGGCTGGTGGCTCAGGTCCCAGCTGTCCCTGCAGTAACCTCAGCCACGTCTCATTATTTTGGCATGCTGAACTCCAGCGCTACCTCTCTTTTCACACGTGTGCTCCTATTTTCCTTGTTAATCTGGGTGAAAGCAGAGGAGCTGAGGGTTGTGTACCAATTCTCCCTGTTTTAGACCCAGGCTGACACCTCTGGCACTGGGGAAACCTTGAGATTTGGCAATGCAAGCCTTCCCCCCAATCAACCGAGACTGCTTTTGAAAATGTCTCTCTGGTTCTTTAGCTTTGTCCATCTCCTGTTTCCAACAGAGATGTCCCCAATTTATGGCAGATTAAATTTCCTTGCAAGTTTTCTCCATTAGTACTTGAAGGACCTTTGAGCAAGGTAATAGACTTACAGTACAGAACATGCAATATCTACCTGATAATTGCTCTTAATTCAGATTTCATTATGCTTAGGGACATTGCGTACAAATACGCGTGCGGGTTTTAAACATTCACCCTCTATTTTAACCCACAAAAAATGATCCTTATCCTTAAGTTGTACTGGCATTGCTGAAATCACCTACAGCATCGTGTAGATCTTTGTGCATTGTCTTTGTTCGACATAATTAACACTTTGAATGTGTACACATCAGATGGGGACTGAATGGGAGAACTCGTTTAACCCTTCGGCCTTCACGTCACATCCCTCTGCATGCCCTGGAATGACATTGTCAGGGAATGGGAGGTGAATTTTGGATTTCGGTGCTGTACTTGCTGCTTGATGTAGTACCAAAGCAAAAGCCCCGGGTCCACACTCTGATCTCCATGTGTGGAAGCAGGCAAGGATGAGACTGATGTTTGGTTAGTGGTTTTGTATTAATTCCAGCGTTGCGGCTCTTTCTTTTATGTCTTTGTGCCACATCATCAATGCTACAGTGAGTTTTAATGTCCCTGGTAACACAGGGGCAGAGGAAGACTTCAATCGGGTCTTTTAAAGTGTCCCCATTGGGGTGCAGGGAGTGATGTTAGCGTGGAGAGAATCTGGAGTGGTTCTGCTGAATTCAAGATTTTTTCTAAGTAGAGAGAGAAAAAACTATTAATATTCCATTTAATTCACTTTTACTTTAGGATTTTAAGGTTGACACTGGGAATCTGTAAGAGCTTTGGGCTGAGCAAAGCACTGTCTGGGAAACCAGGTCTGGGAAGAAAGGGGCTGCCCTCCTGCTTCCCATGGGATCTCCTTCGCACCTTCCAGCACTAGCATCTTCTGGAATTTCTTGCTTATTCAGAGGGTGTTCCTGGAGGGCAACCCTTTGGAGTACCAGAGGCTGAGGTCTGGATGCCTGATGGAGGTTCCCAGCCCTGAGCAAGGCTGTGTTATGTGTTGGGTTTGCAACAGGCTGCGGGAAAAGCTTCATAGTCTTTTTTGGAGTGACAGTGGCAACAATGACAGAAGCTAAAAATTTGTTTCTTGACCCTGGGTTGTTTCAGCCTCTCCATGGGATGGCCTGGACTTACCAAATCCCAGGGCAAGCCCTGTCCGGGTTGAGATGCAGAGTGTGCACTGGGCAGCTCTCCCAGGCTGATGCTCCATGTGCTGGGTGACATGATCTGTGTCTCAGGCTCTCCTTTCCTCCAGGTTTATGAGGAAATTGAAGCAAACTCTTGTTTTCCTCTGTTCCCTGGCTCAAACCTTAAAAGGGGTGTTTTTGTATGAAATTGAGAAGTGATTTGCATACTTCGTTTTCTTTACTCTCACAAGTCCAAACAGATCCCTTCCCCTCTCTCTCTCTTTAGACATCTGTTACTGGATTTCTCCTTTTGTCCTTACAGAATTTTAATCTTCGCTGCCTGGGTTTTTGGAGCCTGCAGGGTGTTCCCAGCAGAGCACTGGGAGCCCAGGAGTGCGACCCCATCCCACCAGCATCCGCCCTGGCTGGGATGGCAGCACCGCACCATTGGGAGGGCTATGACATTCTGATGCTTTTGATCTCCCTTAATACTGGCTGAAAATAGCACCAAGGGGCCCTTCTCCTTCCTCCCTCATTGTTCATCTTATTGCTATTACAGAAAGTCAAGGCTCCTGTTGGAATATCTCATGAGGTTATCTTTGATTTATTCATCATGTGCATGTAACCATCCCTGCAGAGGAGGAGGCACTGTGTTTTAAAAAAGGAAGGCAGGAGCTTTGCATGGTCTGCCCCAGGATTTATGCAAATATGTATATTTTTATGCCAATTTACAGTCAACTGTCTGTCTTCTTAGGGGAAAAAGTGGCAAGTCTGGCTAGAAGCCAGCGCACAAGCCAGTCATTCTCCCTGTGTTGGCTCTGTTGGCAGGGAACAGGCTCCCGTGGATACTGTGCTGGGGGGAGACGTGGGGAGTTGGGGCAGGGGCTTTGCCTTTCATCTGCCGTGGGTGTTCAGGGCAAGGAGTAGGTGACACCCCAGGATGGGGAATTGTCTAATCCTTGCTTATTCCCTCTGCCTCGCTGGGGTTTCTCTTGGCTGGGTCTCTCTGCACTGGGATGTTCTGCCTTTGAGTCTGGGCTGTAATTCCCACCCACCAGCTGTCCCCCAGACCCCAGGATACTGAAACAGGGCATTTCTGAGGCATGGGGGGAGCTGAAAAGCTGCCTCTCATAGTCCCAACCTGTGGTTAATTTTTCCTAGACATCCCCCCTACCCCTTATCAGCCTTTTGTACCTCCCAACCCCTTTCAAGCGGTCGGTGAGAAAAACTGCCAAGAAATCCGAGGCACGCTGGTCCAAGCTGCTGCAGGAAGCACTGAATTATGTGTGAAGCTGGAAGTCTTGCAGCTGTCTTAGATGTGAAAAAAAACTTTCCATAAACATTTCTGGATGCTTTGGGGTTTTAAATGAGATTTTTTTTTAAAACAAGACAAAACAAAACAAAACAAAGCCAACAACCCTCCAAAAATATTAGAAGAAAAATTAGCACTAGAGGATGCCTGTTTAATTGGAATTTCTGAAAATCTGTTTCAAGTTATAATTTAAATCAACTGTTTTAAGTAAATGCAGTAGAAGAATCTGTGAATGGGACCTCTTTGAGTTTTAAGACATTAAAATTATTTCTCAAGTGATAAGAGTTATCTCAAGCCTTGGAAGTGAGCTCAAGCTCACTGCATACATACTTTGACATTTATGAAATCTGTGGAGATTTTAGTCTCTATAAATGAGGAACACTCAAGGAAGTTCTGATTTTATTTCCCATATAAGTTTTTTCAGCATCTGTGCTCTAAACTTTTTGCTTTTTTCACTTTTGTTTCCGATTGAATATTTGGGAGGGATTTTAATTTCATTTAGATTTCTTAACTCAAAACTGAGCAAAAGGATAAGAATTGCAAAACCAAGAAAGTTTGTTCTGGTCTACAACTGAAAACACCCAGAGAAGGATGGGCCCTGCCACTGCCTTAGTTTGGGAGTCAGAATTCCAAAGCCTTTTTGTTACTTGAAAGCCTTTGAAAATCCCTGTAGATACCTGTGAAGGCTGAGAACTGAACTCCTCGTTTCGATGATCCTTTGCTATTTACTTTTTTAAGAGTACTTTAAAAACTCCTGTTAGGTACTTTATGTGCATTTCAGGGCACATAAATGTATTTGAAAAATCACAGGTTAACCTGAAAGTCGCAGCCCACTACCTACTGTTAATACACCTCCTGGAGAAGGCACTTAGTTTTATATGCAAAACATGCTGTGATAATTCACTATTTCTGTCTTTTAATTTGATTTACTAAAATGACAAGCAAATAAAAATGCTGCATTTATATAATTTCAACTGAATCCCAATTTCAACTCAAGGACAGCTTGACAAAAATTATTAAATAATAGATACATGCCATTCTGTACTTCCTTGAATAATAAAGCATATAAAATAAATAAATTAGGGCTTCAAACATAGCTTCTGCCTGAATCTGGTTCTAATTGCTTGACAGCACTTAAAGAATATTTTGTGTTCTCTAGGTAGCAAAAAAGTACCAAATTTAACACGGAGGCTAAATTACTACATACTCATTGCTACACCAGTTAACAAGCATCAGGCTGTCTTCAGGAAAATAGCGAGAACTAGATAAAAATCAATTTTTAAAATTAAAGTTTCTTGTGGGTTTGAATCACGCTCAGAATTGTTGTGTTAATTAAATCTACCCTGAGTTTGGTATAAATTAAAGGGCAGGGAAGGTAATTCTTGCCTAAATTTCAATTCTGTGTTACAAAATACTTGTGTTATGCTAACAAAGCACAACAGTCAGGCAAGGCCAGATAATAAGGTAAACAAATATAATAATATGGGCGCTTGCAGTGCGGGTAATTAACTTCTGCATTTCTGAGGAGACTGGACTTTGTAGCCAGACTCAGACTCAAGGAGAAATCCAGGTTTGAAATCTGGCCTTGCCAGCCATGAGCTTCTATTCCTGTTTTTTCCCAGATTTCAGCATTTAAGGCAAAATACCTGCGTGTTTGATGTGGTAGAAGCCCAAGCTTTAGCAAACTTAAAATAATTAGAGGCCACTTGAGTACATCATGGAAGTGTATTTGTTGACAATCCAGGAACGACAATCTGACACAGTAATTTTATTTAAACTCTCATGAGACTTCATTGGGGAGGTCGTTATTACCTCGGTGCCAGGTTTCTGGGAAGTTGATGGTACAGTTGTGGGATGTCCCATCTCTCTCCCCTGTGGGGAATGGGGGAATGCATCAACGTTTGTGTCCCATGCTGCTGGCAGTGCTGAGTGGGGATGCAAAGCTTGTCTCCAACCTCAGCTCCAACAGCTTTATGCAATTTTGGGTTGCCTTGATGTGGGGGATGTGACAGGAAGGCGACATCACCAGTGCAGATAAGGAAGACCTCTCAGGAAAAACTCCTGAAGGCAGCTGCAAGGCAGCAGCAGAAGCAGGCATGGGTGAGGATGTTGCTCCAGCCTGCACTGAAATAGCTCTTCTGCAAGACAAGATGAAACATTTCACAGTCAAGCTGAAGGCTGATCGGTTTTCCCATCTTTCTTGACCCTTAATAAAGATGATAAAAGTCTGATGTTGCCCTCTTATATAGATTTAGAGGCAAGAAGCTGTTGCTAGAGCATCTCCCAGACCCACAGCCATTGACCAACTCTGCTTTCAGAGGTGGTGAAAACCCAGAGCAGCAGGACATCAGTCCTGCTGTGCTGAACTGCAAGCAGTTGGGGTGGGTGAACCAGAAACCTTAGGATGATGGAGAGATGCCTCCTGGAAGTCCAGGGAGCAAGATAGTCTGGCCCCAGTGTGGTGTTCCAGCTCCAGTAAGAGCATTCCTGAGCTGGTGGGCACTCAGAGAAGTTTGCTGAGCGAAGGTGCCAGGATGCTCCATGCAGAAAATCCCCATTGCTGAAAGACCAAGGGAGGAATTGTCACACCCAGTGGGTGCTGTCCTCCAGCACAAGAAGTTCTGGTCATGCTCTATGGGCCAAACTTTAGCTCTGTCCCAGCAGGGCTTTCTCCTGACAACTTCTCCCTGGGCGGGCAGGAAAACCTTCCCTACTCTTCTTCTGTCTTGCTGGGAGCAGCTGGTTCCTCTCTCCTCTCCTTGATATCTTCCCTATGGCTGCAGCAAAGCTTTGGAAAGGGGAGGTCAAAAGATGCTGGGTTGCTTTTCGTTATTTATTTAGGGGGTTAAATTAAATGCAGATTTAGTCCTTTCCTGTGCCTTGTACAGCAGAGAACAGAAAACCGCGTTTTCTTACTGTAGCCCAAGTCCTGCCTCTTTGAAAACTAACTCCTGGGCACGGCTGGAATAGTGTTTTTTGTGAATATTTGGATGTTCTGCAGTTGACAGGCTCTGAAGCTGTTCCCATCCTGCATTAAAATAAAGCCATCTGCCAGGAGTCCTTGTGTTTTTGCCAGACCACTGAACTGGCCCATACAGGACAATTCTGGGATGGTTCTTCTGCACCTCATAAAACCCTGTTAATGCATTTGTTAGACTATCCTGACCTTTTCTTTTATGTGGCATTTCTGAGGATTTCAGTTGTATTAATGGCTACGTGAATGTATGCTTTGTGATATGGAGAGGAAAAAAAAGTCCACCGGGGACTAGAAGGGAACCAAATTACATCCTGCCTGGGCTGTAAGTGAAAATTAAAATTAAACTTCCCCAGGTGAAAGGCCGGCAAAGTGACTGTGCAGCTGAGCATGGCTGGTCTCTTTTCCTCTGCTTGTCACACCGCTTCTTCTGCCTGGAGTCATTGCAAGGCAACACAATCTGCGTTTCCCTTTTTATAGGTAGACCCATGTTCACATGCTCATTGTATCTTTGTTCTTGTTTTTTTGGTGGTGAATAACTGCCTAAGAGTAATTAAGACCTGAATGTTTAAGGTGAGGGAATGGGGAAAACAAGCAACAAAACAGTAGCTGTGACATTCATCAAACTCTGCAATTTATTATTTTAAGTGTTGGTGAAAGGTACTGGGTAGCCTGACAGAAGTCCTGTGTGTACCCTCCAATTTATGTGCCTTATCTCTGGTCTAGAAAAGCGTGTCCCTAAGAGCCCTGATTGCATGAAAACATGTATTTTCCCTCTATTTGTGCACAATCCTGGCTCCTTGGGAGGGTAAGAACTGAGGACCACCAGACTCCTCTGATCAAATCAGCATCCAATAGCTATTCCTCTTTTTTTCCTCCCTTCCCTTCCCAAAATAATCCCCCAAACTTGTACTTGGTGAAGGGTTGCCAAAAACTAAATGGGGATGAGCAGAGACTCCATTTGTCTTTGTTGCCCCAGTGGAACTTCTCTAAACTGTGGCACTAGTGTAAAAGAAAAAAAACCCAACCAATCCAAAAATCCCCCCCCAACCCCAAACTCAACACCTTATGGATGACATATTCCTACTCCATGGGCTGGTATTGGTGTGGCCATGTGGCAGAGACAGCAGACGCAGGAGGAAGAGTTGGTTTAGTTTTAGGTTTATGGACCAGCAAATTGCTAACCAGGACTGAGCATGGCTGTGGTCAGTGATACAGGAGCTGGAGAGAAACCAGCCCAACTCACAGACACCAGCCTGTGTTTTCAGGCTATGTTTGGGTTTTTGGGTTTTGTTGTTTTTTTGTTTGTTTGGGGGTTTTTCTGTTTTTTTTTTTCTTTTCTTTTTTTTTTCTTAATGGCTAAGATTGTTTTGCTTGTTAATTAGAGAAACTTGGTGGAGAAGCTCACACCACCACTCTCTGCTCTGAAGAATATGAATGTATTTTATGGTGCATGACATTACTTAGTAATCTTATTTAAGAAAACTGAAATAAGGCTTAAGCATTCCTAAAGTTCATTAATAAAAAATGGAGAGATCATTAAAACACCTCTCCTAAAGAAGATCCTCCTAATTTCAGAGATGTAGCAGATACAGAGGGTATGCTGTGTTATTTCCCTCACACCTCCTGGTAAATTAATGTTTCGGAGCCCTGCAGACTTCATGGCTTCTGGGAGCACAAACAAGCTCAAATCGTTATTTCAGGTTAGGAGAAATGCTGCATGTTGGAAATTAAAATACTTCCTCTGTGGTTTGCCTGTAACTTGTAACTTATGTTTCTCCTGACATCCATAAAAATGAAGTTACTGTATTTAAATAGCAATATTAAAATATGGGGCAGTTTAACTAAATTACTTGGTTAAATGGAGAGCTCCTTATTTCTCTTGAGAAGTGCAAGATTGGTCTTCGCAGATAACGAATCTCCCTGGGCTGGTTCCTGGGTTGTCCTGGGAGATTCTGGTTGGTCTGGGCTTTGAGAAAGAAGTGATGCTTCAGATCATGCCCATGGCATCATGCTTCAGCTGAGGAGCAGCTGACAAGCCTTCATTTGTCATTGTACGTTGATGATCTGTGCCAGGCACTGTTTGCTTGTGTATTTTAGAAGCACTCGAGTTATTGACATCCATCTATTAATGGTTGGTTATTTCTTTCACTTGGTCCCGCTGCAGAAGGTTCAGTAGTTCCCAGCTGAGCATCTTCCAAACATTTATGTCATAAATTTCATAACTAGCATGCCAGGACGCACAATTTGGAGTATGATCTTTACTGAGGTCACAAAACCCCAGGTATGTTACAATCTCCCTGTGGTACTATAATAGTTAGGCACTAAAATACTTGTCTCCTGTGGCCATGCTCTGACTTGAAGGCTTCACCGTGGTGAGACCGAGCCATGAGGTCTGTATTCAAAAAGAAGGCAGCAAGAGAAAAATTCATCCTGGTTTATCTATCAAAAATAATTTGAATTTTGATAAGTCAGAAACCATGTAGTTTAGTAAAAGAGAATGTCATTAGACAATTGTCTGATGGATGATTAAAGATGTCTAAAGAGACTGTGCACGATACTTCTGTGCTCATCTGGAATACGGCATCTGCTACAGATTCATTAACACAAAGCTGATAGTATTTGGACCTAAGAGAAGTTTCTGTGACACATACTGTCTCTTGAAGTTCCCTACAAGCATTAGGTATGCATAGTTATTGCAATACTGTTTGTTTTCCCCATTTTTTGATTAGGCTCCAGCTCTGGTTTAGGCCAAGCTCACCATGACAGGAAGAAGGAACCCAAGCCCAAGGTGACAACTCACCACGAGGCATGCAAGATCCCTCATGCATTGCTCTTTCAACTAGTTTTCAGGTGTTCTAGACAGAGAAGGGCTGAGCAACCTACCCTACCAACAGGTACCCTGGGTTTGACCCTTCCTATAGTTTGTTAGATAAGGATATTTTATTTAAGGATGCAGCTGGGTGATGGCCACGTCAGAAGCTCTCTGTAGTGAAGTCGATCTCAGATCTGTGCAATGAAACCTGAATGTCTTGGCAAAGTTAGAGCTGAAAGTATAATTTAGTATTGTATTGTGTAATGGTTTTGTAATATATGTGTATTGAAAGCTATGCACAACAATTATTTCTCACTTTTTTTAGCACACACCCATTCCAGCCTGGTCTCATTGCAGGACACCTGTGGGAGAGTAAATAGAACTTTTTCCCTTTCTTTATTTTTTTCCCCTCCTGTACTTTGATACCAATTATGAGTGATACTTCAATTGGCAAAGTATTTGCAGTGATGACACCCTAGATAATAGACATGGTAAAAAAAGCCCAGGAATAATTTTCATATTCCAGACTGGAGTCTGCAGCACCGAGAAGTTAAAAATAAATAAATAAGAAGAAAAAAAAAGAAAAAAAAAGATAAAAAAGGCAAACTTGGGAATTGCACACTGAGCACATTTTCTGTGGAATTATTAAGAAAGAAGCCCATGAGGTCAATTGAGTAGAAATGCAAGTTAAGACAAAACAGTGCTAAATTAGTAGCTGTCAGGAGAGAGCCAGTTTGGCAGAAATTTCGCCAAGGAGGAGTCGCAAGTAGACTCCGTAGCACATGAGGAAGATGGGTTTTCAGTTAGAAATTTTATAAGGCATTTTTAACATGGGAAAAAATTAAATCCTACTCCTCAAATTCAGGAATTTGAGAGTCAGATTTTTGCCTCAAACTCTGGGACATTGCTAAACTCTGCTGAAATGCATGGAAACATCTCAAGCATTGGAACAGGCTGCCGAGGGAAGTGGTTGAGCCGCCACCACCCGTGGAGGTATTTAAAAACATGTAGGTGTGGTGTTCAGGGATAGAGTTGAGTGGTGGACTTGGCAATGTATGGTTTATGGTTGGACTTAATGACCTTGAAGGTCTTTTCCAACTTAAATGATTCTATGACTCTGTTCTACGAAATGAATGGTTGAGGAGGCTGAGAGTTGGAAAGGAAACCAAGACGGGTAAAGTTTTGCTTTAAATGATGATAGAAAAGTCTTCTGAATCACAGTACAGTCATCAAACCAGCTCCAGCCTCTGAAATACCTGAAACCTTTTGGAGTTTGCATTAGTGTTCATTGGCAACATCTTTAATCACAATAGGAAATCAGTTTAGTGATGATTTGGACAGAAAGATGGTATTGCTGGAAGACACAGAGGGCTGATTGTCTTGACTTGCATATGTGCTGCCAGTCATAATTTTTGCAGAATGGGAGCAAAATGCAATTTAATGAGTGAACTGGTGTTCTCATTCACTTTTTCACACACTGGGTGGCTGTCCAAGTGTGGGAAGAAGAGGGCCCAAGAGGGGAAACAAAGTTCCACAAGAGACCTGGGGAGATGATGAGTTGTTTTCCTCTGTCCCTCCTGTCCTCTGAGCTGTAGTGCCATCAGCAGGCAACACTTGTATGCAAAGAGCCATACAATAACTTGCATTTGCGAGCATTTTTGCAGTAACTACCCTTTTTTTCCCCCTCCCATAGATTAACAGCCACGTTAAAAGCTGATGCTGCCCCAAAGGAGGAGTGGAGATCGAATGGCCCCGCGGTAGGGAGTGAGGCTCTGCCCGTTTCAGATGTGCAGCCATAAATCACTTTATACCAGTTGGGAAGCTGCAACCTCAGACGAAAGCATGTCATTTGATTAGGTGACAAATACCTGACTGATCCCAGCAAAAGCCTGGCCAGGCTGTGTGTGCTCGTGGTCAGACTGGCTGCAAAAAAAAAACCCAACCAAAACCCCAACCTATTTATGTTTCACAAAAAGTCTCAAAAATGTGAATGTGAGAAGCCCTAAAGGCAGATGAAAGGAAGGCGAAGCTTGGCACTCCAAACATCTCATCGTTTCTGGGTACAGCAGCCCAGCCTTCACATGTGGGCTGGGAGCAGCAAGTGAGGTGCACTGGCCTTGATGGTCAACCAGCCACCTGCTGCGTGCTGTTTCGCTGGATAACATACATTATATGCATATATATGTGTGTGCATATCTATATATACACACACACACCTCCATATGTAAGCTTATACATCTATATAAACTGCCTCTGCTGAAAAGAATGGAGTGAAATATAATATTGGAGAAATTGCAACATGTTGTCCAGCAAGGGCATCCCAGGCTCTGCCTGGGACGCTGCTGTTGAGGACAGGCACCTCTGAGCCCCAGCCAGCAGTGTGGAGGGCTCCTGCCAGGTCTCTGGGCTTTGCATGGTCAGCTCAAAGTCCCAGGGCTCACAGGCAGCCTCTGTGGGGCTTTCACACTGCTGGGAGTGCTACAAATGAGGCCTGAAGGTAGAATCACAGAATGTTTTTGATTGAAAGGGACCTTAAATCCCATCCAGTGCCACTCGCTCCCACCACACCAGGTTGCGCCAAGCCCCATCCAGCCTGGCCTTGAACCCCTCCAGGGATGGGTCAGCCACAGCTTCTCTGGGCAACCTGGGCCAGGGTTTCACCACCCTCCCAGCAAAGAAGTTCTTCCCCACATCTCATCTCAATCTCCCCTCTTTCATTGTCAAACCCTTCCTCCTTGTCCTATGGCTCCCCTCCCTCATCAAGAGTCTCTCTGTCTCTCCTGGAGCCCCTTTGGAGACTAGACAGGGCTCCAAGGTCTTCCCGGAGCCTTCTCTTCTCCAGGGTGAACCCCATGACCCTCCTCACAGCAGAGGGCCTCCAGCCCTTCCAGCAACTCTGTGGCCTCCACTGTCCCTGTTCCAACAGCTCCATGTTCTTCTGCTGTTGGTGGCCCTAGAGCTGGAGGCACACTGCAGGAGGGTCTCCCTAGCACAGAGCAGAGGGGTAGAATTCCTCCCCTTGCCCTGCTTCTCTTGCTCCTGAAGATGCAGCCTGGGATGCGGGGGTTTTCTGGGCTCCACTGCACATTGCTGGGTCGTGTGGAGCTTCTAACCCACCAGTATCCCCAAGTCCTTCTCCTGAGGGCTGTTCTCCAGGCATTTCCTGCCAGGCTCTATCTGTGCTTATGTTTAATATAATTAATACTATTCATATGATATATTAATAGGGAACGATATGGATATAGCTAAGCTTTAAATATCCACGTATACAATATGCAGAGTGCATTGGAATGTTCAAGTTCCTTTGAGATTCTGGTGTCTTCCTGCAAAGCATGGAAAAAGCTCTCCAAAGTACTCAAAAAATGTTGAAAAGGGTGATTTCCAACCTCTCTTCTTTAAAATGCCAGGGGATGGATTGCGAGCTTCTTTAAGAGGGATTCCCTGGGAACACAGGAGTGAGAGCTGGATCCTGCAGAGACCCCACGCCAGCCCTGCAGGTCCCTGCTGGGACCAGGTCTGTGCTTCCAGCTGTGTTCTCAAAGCGGGAAAGACTCCTAATCCTTTGGGACCAGCCAACATTTCACAGGGGAAAGCTTCACCCTCCCACTCCAGCAGGCAGAGGTTTTTCCCTCCTGTTCTCAAAGTGAAAACAGGGTTTTGAATATTAAAAGAAATGTATTTTTTTTCCCTCTGCAGTTGGTTGTGCCTCCAAATCATGGATTTTAGTAAAATGCCAAATTTTGTGACATTCTGGGTAAAATTTGAAGCTGTGACTCTGCTAGTAAGTTCAGCTGACTTCACACTCTGCTATCAGTTGGCCGAAACTGATTTAATCTGCAGAAAGCACAAAAGCCTATGGCACCATGATTTTTTTTGGCATTTAATTTGAAAAATAAATTTTACTGATCTTTGATTCCTTTCTGCTCTGCTATTTATAAAGAAATAAAGTAAGTGTATGTGCATGAAGTTAATAGCAATGGATTTCTACTTTAGGAGGTGTGTTTGTATTTACCTGCTAAAACAAAAAAACGGGGTGCAGTTGAAGATATTAATCTTTCTTTGTCAGGGTGATCTGGTTTTATTGCCCCAAGCCAAACTTCATGTATTAACATACTACTTACAGTACTGGTATCTTGAGGGTCTTCCCATCTGCTGTCTCCAGCAGGGATGACAGAAGTGAAATTGGCTTCTGATTCTTTTATCGTTTCACATGACAAACTTATTCAGAAGAGATGCTTTAAAAAGTACTTTCCAAATTGGGATGTTGCCTCATTTTTTTTTACTGTAACTGCTCAAAAGATTTGCCATGGGGTAGGTGGGACAGAGGGAGCTGACAGCCCCCTAACATGCTCAGAGTAAAGCAGATTTTAGCTGGAGGGAGCAGCGTGAAACCTTTCATCTTGCAATGAGTTTTTTTCTCATCCCACCCTGCCACCCACCAACAGAAAGTTTTGGGTCTTGCCACTGGTGCAAGATGACTGGGGGGCTTTCCAGGGCTCATTTAAGAAAGATTGTTCTTGTTTCTTCATCTTTGAATACTGTGCTTGCTTCCATCAACGAAGCAAAGAGATGAGTAGTCCTTGTCCCAAGGAGGTCACAAAGTTTCCCATTCTCAAGGAGAGTTTCCTCTGGTCTCTGCATAACCAAAGATTAGAAGATGGACTCTGCTCCCAGGACCATCGTAGCCTCCCTGGATGAACACAGCTGGTCTTTCCTGCATCTTTTCTGCCCATCTTCCCCACCATCAGCTGGACCTTGTGTACCTCCTGCTGGCAGGAAACATGGGCATTTAGTGGTGTTTGGAGACCCCGGGCAGATGACAGGGATAAGGTGTTAGGCTCCAGTTATTAATAGTTTCAGGAATTACTATTAATACACTTGGAAGAGCAGCGAGCCACACTCCTGCAACATGTGACAACACACTAAATTTAAACAGGTTCAATTAATTTCAGCATTAGAAGTAATTTAAATTAAATTATTCATTTAAAAAACGTGGGACCTGCTAAGCAGCTGCCCATCAGGCAGATCTGTCAGGTCCCCAGTTCCTCCTCTTTCCCACAGTTGCTGTTGCCTTTCCATAGAGGTAAGAGCTCTCCGCTCCCTGAAGCCAACGTGCAGCAGCTTTGGGCGCTCAGAGACCAGAGCTTCTACCTAATTAAAAGTTTCCAGTACGTGTATTTGGTGTTTGGAGAGTAGCAAAGCAGCCGTGGCAGCACTGTAAAAGATGAAGCTCAAAGGAACAGTAGGGGAAAAATTAATGTTTTAGAGTGTATGTGTCTGCAGGAGCACCTTTGAGTGCTGTGTAGAGGGAGTGAAACTTTGCGGCGCCTTGACGATGGATCTGTGCTTGTCAACGAGCTCTCGTAACTTTAGCAGTTTTAAAACTTTATTATAGTTTCAATTTGCCAGCGGAGGAGCTACAGTGAAGTGGTCTGAGCTGGGAAGGGGAGGATGGAATGTGAACAGAGGCTACAAACAGCTGGTGCAGGACCCTGGAGAAGATTTACCAGGATGATGGTAGTGTAATGTGAAGATAGGACAGCAGTCCATCACGCTCTCCTGCGAGGTCATCACTTGCTCGATTGCTGCTGTCTTGCCCTATAGAAACAAGGCTTTAATTCCCTGAAGCCAGTGTGTATTGCAAAACCTATCTTTCACATTTCTGGATCCAATTTAGTTTGATAAAATGCATGAGATACCTGTCAAACCGTTGCCTTCATTTTTCACACTTACTTGGCACTTGCTAACAGTCACTTTTGTAAGTTTATTGACAAGACAAATGGCTGGTGTGACAGCACCCAACCCCTTTCCTTGTTTTATTTATCGAACAGTTAGAAGTTTTTTCTTAAAAAAAACACAACAAAACCAACCAAAAAACACAAAAAACCCCACTGCCCTGAGGCATTTTTCCCTTTTTGCAGAAGGTCACTAAATACAGTTTGGTTTTCCTCTTGCACAGCCAATACTCTAGGGAAGTTTCTGCAATTAAAAAGAAAACCTAAATGTTATTGTTACCAGTGTTGAGAAAGGAAAGGTGTGACAATAACCTGCAGGGAATTGCATTTGAAGCTGGGAAGTCTTTTTGTTTTACCCTTACTACTTTTATTCGGGGAAATTAATTGCGTTATGAGGCATTATTTTACGGTGAGACCGTTCCTGCCAAGCCCATCCAGGCTGCTCTCCTGAAAACTTGTCATTCTCAGGACTCGATATTGCAAATCGTTAGGGGTGTGTTAATCATTTCGGAAATCCTGTTGAAATGACTTCTCCAGCAGGTGCGAGGCGTGCTTGGGTGTTCGCATGCTGAACCTCCAGTTTCAGTGTAAAACTGCCTGAGTTCCTCCGGCCTTTTGAGGTGTTTTAGGGTTATTTGTAACCTGAATGAGGTCAGTTGGTTGGTTTATAGGGGGGGCAGTGACCAGTGACACAGGAAACCTCAGCAGGAAGAGTGCTGACACCCTGCTTAGCTACCGTAGGCAATTATCTGTTGCTTCTTGTTGCTCTTAATCCTTTATCCAACGTTAAGTGGTAACAACCCATCAGTTTTCACTGATTTCCAGAGTAATAGTTGTGGTTTGTATTTTATTGTTGTTTTGCCTATTTATTTATTTATTTTAAATTTAGTTTACTTTTTAATTAATCCAAGCTGGGAAAGATGGGATAGCAGAAAAGCTACTCACAGAGACTGCATGTGAGAATTTAAAGTATCTTCTTGGAGAGAGCCTCTGCTTTCAAGAGAGCTTATTCCTAACCTAAACCAGCTGCTGCTGGGTTTAAAAGAAGAGAGTAAAGTGAATGAAAACCTCCTGTCCTGGAAGATCAGAAGGTTAGGGAAGATGGTGTCAGTGCACTTTTATTAACCAAACCCCAGAGTTTCTTTGGCTGCTGATCTCCTTGGATTTTAGATGTGGGATTGGGTCAATATTTGGATGGGAAACCTCTAAGGGAATCTCCAATATTGCATTAAGCATGTGGCTTCCTGTGACATTACATGCAAAAGATTGGATAGGACGGTTCATTAAACTTGCACTGTCATATTGCAAAAAAGTAAACTTGAAAATATCAGTTCTTTGGGTTACTGAGTTATTGTAGTGCAGGAAATAGTGCATATGGGGTGAATTTTACTACCCTGCTGCCCTGCCTGGGTTTTGGGGATGGTTGTTTTTATCTGCCATCATCAGCTCTGGTAATAGTTGGTTTATGGCAGGTTGGCTACTTTTGTCTGGAGCACAAGGAACATTTGGTCCAACCAGATGCTGGAGTGGGAAGAACGGTGAGTGGTGGGGTACACCAATCTATGAGGGTCCACCTGGAGCTAGAATAGGACATAGGTCCTCAGTGCTGACTCTGGAGCTCCTCTGTACAGCTTATAAACCCCTCAGAATAGGAACATGGGCTGCTTCATGCTTTTCTGCTAGATTTCCTTTCTTTTGGTTTGTGGGTTTTTGAGGTGGAGGGAGCTGAAGCAACAATTCGAATGTCTCTTTTCAACTGTGATTTGACCTCTTCTGGTGAACAGCACTATACAAATATTATTTGGGAAATGAACCAAAAACATGCCTATGTTTTAAAAGTAATTTGCAGAAAGTACTCTTACAAAGTTCTTACTCTCTTACAATGGGGAGACCTTCTCACTCTCTACAACTCCCTGAAAGGAGAGCGTAGCCAGGGGGGGTCGGTCTCTTCCCCCTAGTAACAGGTGATGGGACAAAAGGAAATGGCCTCAAGTTGCACCAAGGAAGGGTCAGGATGGATATTAGGAGAAATTTCTGCGCTGAAAGGATTGTCAAGCCTTGGACCACGCTGCCCAGTGCAGTGGTGGAGCTGCCATCCCTGGAGGTATTTAAAAACTGGACAGAAGTGGTGCTGAAGGACATGGGTCAGTGGTGGTTTGGGCAGCGTTGGGTTGATGGTTGGATTGGATGATCTGAAATTTCCCTTCCAAGCTGGACAATCCTATGACTCCACAAAGTCCACAGAGTGCCTGTTTCAAAGAGACACACGGGATTTCTGTAGGCGAGTATGCGTCCACAGGGATGTGCACAGAGAGGATGCAAAATGCCATAGCAAATCTCTGTGAAGAGATGCAGACCTTGGATGGACAGCAGGGCTAACACGGGGATTTTGTCCAGACTTGTTATACTGGCAGCAGACCAGGATCTCTGCACTTCTCAGTCTCATTTTCCCCTCCTGTAGATGACATTGACTTGTACAAAGTTCTCTTCAGGTGTACAAATGCCATAGAAGAAACAAGAGGAAGATTTTATGTCTTAGTTACAGTTAAAGTAGTATTAACTTGATTTTTCCTTTCTTTTCTTCTTTAAAAAGTGAGTCCTCAGCTTCCTGTAACAGGGCTCTGATTTTGGAGCAAATTTTGGCTTTCTCATCTTCTCAGATCTCAGAAATGTCCATTATTTTGACATTTATTCAATCAGCAGAGAGGAACCAAGCCACAACACTGATAGTTTCCTTACTAAAAGATGCTTAAGTGTTCTTTGTAGACAATTTTGAATTATATCCATGAATTATGTCAGTGGAACTAATGATTATTCTCACTTCTGTCAGAAGTACTTGATTATCACACTTCTGTCAGAGGTATTTAAATAAATTGTATAGCTGTATGCATTTAAAAATACTTAGTAGCACTTATAACAGTGTTAGAAATAAAAATACGGGTAATAGATTATAATTTCCTCTCATTTCAAACACGTATTGTTTGTAAGCATCCCATATGAGAGACTGGAATGAATATGGCATTTACAAAGGAAACATTTTTGCCAGAACTAAGGGTACGATGCAGTCCATAAATTAATTTTCATGTGCAAGTGCTTTAGGACTCTTGCTGTAGAAATCACGCAGGGTCATTGGCTGGCTGGCTGGTTTCTGTATTTTATCTGTTTGTGCTCCCTTGTCATCACCCATTGTTTGTTGCTAATTGTTCAAACCCTGTTTTGATGGCAGGATTATTAATTTATTCATAGGGTGGAGGATCAGCAAGGGAATAACCTTCAGCACAGTCCAGCAATTCAATACGATACCACTTCTGCTCCTACTCTGCTTTGAAAGACCTGATGAACAAGGAGCAATGGCAAAAAATAAATATCAATTTTTCTGGGGGATTTTTAACGATGTGTTTCCCTAGAGAAGGAAGCAGAGCACGGCTGCTGTGGGCTGGAGCCAGAGCCTGCAGTCAGGCACAGACGTTTTAGTCTGGGACCTCAGAAATTAAAAGAAAGCATCCTTGGAGGGCCAGAAATGAAAATTTTGGCTTCAGTAACTTCTAATTCCAAACTCAGGCCTTCAGGGTGAAATCTAACTGCTGAGTCCATAAACTAGCTGGTTTTTTTTTTCTTCCTTTTGTCTCCTAAATGATACCTTTAGCTTCACCTCTAGTGCAACTCTTGCAAGCTAATATTTTATTTAATTTTCCTTCAGCCACAGCTGGACTCACCTGGATTAGGGTTAGATGGGAGGAAGCAGAGATTTTTCCATGCTGTAATGTTATTTTTGACTCGCAGATGTGCTTCCAGTGAAGCACAGTAGGAAGTATGTCATCCTCTGACAAACCACTTGCTCACAGCCAGTGCTGGGGTAGATTCCTGTTTCAATGGGCTGGGGCTCTTGGCCATGAGATTAGTTAAACGTGACTTTCACAGTGAACACAGAGTTTGACTGGACTAAGCTGCAAAATATTAACAGAAATTGAGATAAGATAAAAAAAAAAAAGAAAAAGCGAGTTTGTTTGCAGTTTCTGATGGTCAAACTCCAATGAATGTCAAGTGCAATATTGTCCCAATATTCATCTTGATGATTAATGGGATGCTTGATACAGTTTTGAATTTAATTGGAATATTTTCTTGATCCAGGCAGGATGTCATCTGGAATATCAAGTGTTGGACACAAAGGAAACTGTGTGAAATGTCACCTAAAATGTTTAACAGTAGTGTTCTTTCGTTCCTTCTAAATCAAACAAACCAGTTGAATTGTTTATCTTTGAGCCACGCAGAAGTAAAGGGGACGCCAAATATGGTTTAAATCTTCTGCTTGCACCAAGAATCTGTCCTCTGAAACACTTTCTGATTAAAACAAAAGCTTTTTGCTGGGCTCCAGATCAGTGTAGTCCAATTGGTTTCACGTTGCTTTAGGTTTGGATTTGGTTTGGCTTGGCTTGACTTTGTCTTTCACAGCAGGGCAGTTGCTTCCCCTACCACCACTGATGTTTATTCCTAACAATCTTGTTGAAACTTTCTTGTTTCCTCCTTGTACCATTGTAGGTTTTTCCGATATTATTCACCAGGACAGGGTTACACAGAGCTAACTCAAGCCCTTTACTACAAACATTGTTTATAAAGCCTTAGAAGAACCATGCTCTTGCTCCTCATTCTGGAGGTGGTGGGGATGCCACATCTTGCTGCCTGCAGGTGACCGTAGCTCATGACGGGGCTTTGCTGTGAGCCCAAACTCTGGAGTGACTGAGGCTCAGTCTGTCAAAGCTCTCTCTGACCCAGCGCCAAGATTTTCCTGCGGACTTCTCGCAAGGGGTTTTGTCTTGTAACTTCTTGCCTTTACTCCTGTAGGAGAGAAACATTCAAGATGATGCCAGACTTCCAAACTAAATTCAATCCTTGGCAGTGTTATCTCCATTTGATCTCTTGCCAATATTGCCCTTGAAATAGCGCTTCCCCTCTCAGCTTGCATTTCATTAGGTCAAACAAACTGTCCTCTTTTAGTCTTCTCTTGTATTATATGTTTTCCATTGCTTCAGTGATCATCGTTACAGTTCCCTGCATCTTTGCTGGAAATCATTTCTCTGAGATGTGGTTAAAAGGATTTCATGTGAGGTCACACCAGGGACTTGTACAGCAGAATGGGTATTTCCTTCTGCTGAATATGTCTTGCTGGGTATGTTTTAACATTGAATTTTCTTCTTCTGCCTCCTGTTGCTTACCTTCACCCTTTGGTGTACCTGAGCCTTCCAAAGCCTATTTTTCTAACCAAAGACCTCCCAGCAGATTTTTTCTACCCCTTCCTTTTCTTACAAACATGCTCATTTTCTGCACCATGAAACTCTGTCCTGGTCCTAACGCTCTTCAGAGTCCTTCTGCCTTCCCTGTGTGATATTTCCTTTTCCTTCATTGATGATACTCCCTTGCTTCCTATCACCAGTGATTTTACTCAGAATCTTCCTGCTCTGCATTATGAAAATATTACATTGAGACCAATCCTGGAGCAGGTTCAATGATGATCCTGGTTTAATAGTCCTGTTATTGGTGCAAACTGTGGGAGAATTCCTGATGACCAATTTCTTAAGTTCTTCACAATTCTGACCATGATCTTTCGACTGGATGTGTGATTATGTAGTGTTATGGCAAATATTTTACTCCAATTGCACAAGTCGGGGAAAGCTCGTCCTGCAAGGTGACAGTAAGGATTACCCACCTGATAAAGAAAAGGAAAAAAAAGAAAAAAGGAAAAAGAAAACAAAAATGAAAGTCGGATATTCTGTAATAAAACAATAAGTTGCATGGAAACAGGTTTTGTCTGGCAGATCATATGGTGGAACAAAATCTGCCACAAAACCTGAGGGTGTGGGTGCCCTGAGTGGTAGAAGGATGAGCTGGGGGTGACCTCTCCAGGACAGGACAGACAATTTATCCATCTCCATCCCTCTGGGACTGAGTCAGGCCAGCATTTGCCATTTCCCCTGGGTGTGATGGTCTTGAGTTATTTAACTTTAACTTAATTGTTTCTGCAGTAGATGTTTTCATTAATTTCTTCCCAGTGACTGCTGCTATGGGGAGTCTGGCTGTTTAGATGGAAATAAAACAGCTATCCCATGATAAAGTTGGCAATAACAGGTTTTCCAAAAGCCTAAATGTGGATTTGTTGTAGATATTAATGATGTGATTTATTTATTGCCATGCTAATCTAAAGCAGTTCATAAGGACTGGCTGTATCTTTTAGTGGACCAGCTGGTCAGACTGATAAAAATGGGCAAGTTTTTAGGCATGATGGTCCATTTATTTCAGTTCCAGTCAGTTTAGTTGGTCTAATAAAAATATATAAGTTCTTATACGCTTGAATTCTCCTGTATGCTGGTCACTTCCTGATATTCATGTTAAATGCATGGGTTTTTAATGTGAATGATCAACTTTGCCTGCCTACCTCTGACTGGTGAAATCTACCAAGCCAGTGTTTACTCAATCTTTTAAAATATAATTATTTTTTTGAGCTACTACCTGCTACTACTCTTCAGCTCATTGCTGAACTCGTTTTCACTAGGGTTAATGAGAACAAAGCCTTTGAACTCATCAGTTATTTCTGTCTGATTTGGTGCAGGGTTCACTCTAACTGCCTTTTCAGTGAAATTGGTTATATAAATTATCAAGGGTCAGACTACGAAAAAGTTTGATTAAGTTAATTAGAAATTCAGAACTTGGCCTTTGGCCAAAACGTAATTTTCTTTCCTTAAGCCCAATTTGAAATGAATTCTTATTGCAGGCTTTAATCTAAAATTTACAAGTTTTCTTAGCTCTTATTTTCTACTGTTCAAAAAACAATGCAACGAATTACACGTGTAGAAGCATCTGAATAAGGAGCTTAAACACAGATAATTCTGTGGACAGGGTGGGGACTGTTGCCCCTGTTGTGCAGTGAAGAGCTCCCACCCTCATAATCCTTCAGCCGGTTGTAGATGAGGGTCCAGTGTCTGTGCTGGTACCAGTTGTGGACTTGTGGACACCCGTGTTGCTTAATTGTCCCTAGCACAGTTTTGGTCCAGACTAGGTCTCTCCTGAAGACCAAAGGGGAAGGTGTGAGATAGGGACTATCCTTAGGATATAATTTAGACCTGCAGCTTGGCCTGTTCCAACCTCCAAACTTTTTTGGTGTCACCAAGGAACCTCGAAGTCTCTGACCATCCTTCCCCACAATTGCACCTGGATACACCCCCATCTCCATGAGACCAGGATCTGACCACTGCCAGTGTTCATCTTTCTGAGATGTTGCAACTTGGACCTGGCAGCACAACTTCACTCTGGGAAAATGTGAAAATGCAAAGTGTGGACAACTGCACTGTACCCCAAGTTTCCAAACATGATAAACATGGAAGGACAAGAGGAAATGGCCTCAAGTTACACCAGGGGAGGTTTAAGATGGATATTAGGAAAAATTTCTTTACTGAATAGTTATCAAACATTGGAATGGGCTGCCCAGAGAAGTGGTGGCGTCACTATCCTTGGAGGTATTTAAAAGCTGGGCAGATGTGGTGCTGAGGGACATAGGTTAGTGGTGGTTTGGGCAGTGTTGGGTTGATGATTGGACTGGAAGATCTGAAAGATCAGTGGTAACTCCAGCCCCAACTGAGACACTTATAGCTTATAGCAAAGAGTTAAGTCAGAACTTGTCGAGTAGACTCTTTCCTGCTAACTCAAAATACAGGTCTCCAAACACTTCCCCTCTCCATTCTGCTTTGAAAAGACGACCCTGTGATAATGCACTGAGGTGTCATTAACCTCTGCCGTGTGTTTTGATGTTTGCAGGGGAAAGTATTACCAAGGTAAATGATTTTCTTGGTACTTCTTTTTAATCGTCACTGTGTTGAATGCAAGACGAGTGACCAGTATTCCTGATGATACAGGGTGATCAGTGGGGAGAGGGATGTAGAGCTCCAGGTAGGCACTGCAGGGCCAATTGCCCTCTGTTGTGCTTAAACTCCCTTTGGGACAGGAAAGCAATACACTCGTTATTCCAACTAAATGATTTTATAATCACCCCTGGCCTTTGTTTTATTCTTCTTCCCATTCACTATATTAATTATGATTTTTTTTCTTTTTTTCTTTTTTTCTTTTTTTTGTCTCCCTGGGCAATAAAACCTCTTGGATTTTGCCTTTTGGTTCAGTTATTTCGGGAACTCATTAAATGCCTAAATCACGTGTTCATTATTAGAAAGTGAAAACAACTCCCTAGTTGTGCCATGGGAGAGACTTCATGGTGAATTACTGTAGTTAAGTAGTAGCTTAACAGCTTGAGACTCTTCTAACATTAGGCAGGGGTTTTTTAGACCTTTAATGCATGGCAGATTATGATACTTCCTGTACTGAATGGTATGAGATTACTGTCTGTGGTTGGTTTAATATGGATCCTTGTAGAGGGATAACACACAATCCTGTACATGCCATAGAGGAATTCAATAATGTTCTTGATGAGGACAAGAAATGATTTAAACACAGGAAGGGGGAAAAAAAAACACCAACAATAACCAAAGCCCATACTACCACTTAGCTACTCTTATAGCTCTTGTCTAATAGGATTCAAGCTGGAATCAAAATTGAATCATGATGTGATTCATCAGACTTCAAATTTCATTCTAGTGTCATACCTAGACAAGTAATTTCTTCTGAAGAAGTGGGTTCCTCTCACCCCTCTACTCCTGACAGTTAAGATAATCAAAACCTCTAGCGCAACTGGGAGAGCTAAAGAGCCCCATAATTGGCCCCGAGAAGCGCTGCAGCCAGTGGTGAGACAGTGGGGAGGAGGAATCGATACCATGGGTCTCTGCTGGCAACAACCGCTTGGAGCCTGACGGGGCAATAAAACCATGTCCTTGAACGTCACTTTGGTGATAGACGCTGAGGTACAAAATATTGCTGTTCAGTGACTGAAACTAAAACATGAGAAAAAGGACTACTTACTAGCGAGCCTTTTTTGGCCATCCTTCCTGTGCTTTGGTATTCTTTAGAGCACAAAGGCAGATTCTTTGTTTTTTATACCAGTTGCTTACTTAACTGGGAAAAATGTATCTGATCTGAAAAGTACTATGTTGTGAGTTCAGTAAAAAAGCTGACAGGGAAAACTGTCCTGAATATCAATTAGTTTTCTAATCTGAAACCTGAATGTTTCAGGATTCACCTATCATTTGGTATTTGATAGTAATTTTGGATCACAGAATTAGGTAGAAGTAATAATCCAAATATTTGCAGTTGTTCTTCTTTAATCAGTCACAGTTAATATGTGTTCATTGTGGATGTACAGACAAGCTTAGAGATATATTTCCTAAAATGAGGACAAATGAATGGGAATCCCAAGCAAACACGTGAATACTCTGCAGATACAGTTTGCTGTGGCAGAAAATTACCATCCCCTTGTAGGAATAGCAGGAAAGAAAGAAAAGCCAAACATCTCTATGGAAAATTAGGAGGTTGGCAATGAAACAGGCTCTGGTTTGGTCAGTGATCCTTATTTCCCCTTATTAGGCTGAGCCCCTTTCAACCTCAAATGAAGCAGATTGGTAAGGTTCCTCCATGCAGCTGCTCATCCACAGGTATTTCATGCAGTCCCTCTCAGAGGTCCATGGAGCACCCGTTAGGACTGGGATACAGAACCTCCCACCCTGATGAAAACTCCATAGTCCTAATGTCTACAAGCTTTTGTATTTTTTGTGGGGGTTGAAATAGTGGTTGGCTTTTTTAATAAGTGTTGAGAAAGAGTCAAATGGCACATGGCACTGCCCATTCCCAGCTGCATCCCCAGCCCCATGACCAGCAGGTCAAGGCAAGATCTCCTCTGCTCTGTTCTGGGGAGATCCCTCCCTAGTGCTGCCTCCAGCTCTGGGGCCACCAACAGCAAAAGGACATGGACCTGCTGGAGTGGGGCTAGAGGAGGCCGCAGATATGCTACAAGGGATGGAACCCCTCTGTTGTGAGGACAGGTTGAGAGAGATGCCCCCCCATCTCTCTTCAGCCTGGAGAAGAGAAGGCTCCAGGGAGACCTTCTTGCCTCTTCCAGTCCCCAAAGGGACTACAGGAGAGCTGGGGAAGGAGTCTTGATGAGGGCGGGGAGCCACAGGACGGGTGGAAGGGTTTGACATCTAAAGAGGGGAGATTGGGATGAGATCTGGGGTAGAACTTCTTTGCTGTGAGGGTGGTGAGAGCCTGGCCCAGGCTGCCCAGGGGAAGCTGTGGCTGCCCCATCCCTGGAGGGGTTCAAGGCCAGGTTGGATGGGGCTTGGAGCAACATGGTCTGGTGGGAGGTGTCCCTGCCCAGGGCAGGGGGTGGCTCTGGGTGGTCTTTAAGGTCCCTTCCAACCCAAAACATTCTGTGATTTATTCATCCTGCTGGTTACACATGAGGTAGCAGCTCCCTGAGGTAAAAAGCCAGCTGTGAACAGCAACCAGGCCATCCTCAGCATCTTATGCCCTCCATCCTGCTCTGCTCTTGTGCAAAGTCCCCCAGCTGGAGCCTGTAATGTGGGATCTGAGAGGGGATGGATGAAATATCCACCTGCTTCATAAAGGCACAGACACTGGGGGTTCCAACAGCGCTCACAGCCCTGTGGTCTGTTCCCCTGGTTACAGCTCATCCCTTCTCCCTCTCTGTACTGCTGTCTCCTGCATCTTCCTCAGCCACACCGTGTAATCCAAAAGCAATGCGTTATGTACTCACAACAGGAATCCTATTTGTTTTGCTGTGTTAGATCCCATGAAGGCAGTGGCTGCAGAGGACTTGAAACCAGAGCCATGCTTTGCCTTTGTATCTTTGTTACTTATTAAAAAGTGCGAGAAGAAAAACAGGATAACAACGCCATACCCTTGCCTTTTTGATTCCAAGAGTGAATATGGTAATTAAAAGGAAAGATGACTTTCTGCTTCTACTTGAGCAGCCTTGATAGTTGGTTTTAAAAAAAAGGTTAAAAAAAAAATAAAAAATATGGGGGCTCATTTGTCTCTGTCATTTTGCACAGGAGAATGTCCATTAAATGTCAGAACCATGAATTCCCACGTAGGGAGCTCAGCCGCATCCTGCTGAGCGCTGTGCCCAGCATGCACACACATTACAGATGTACAGCGCCTGGGGGAAGGGGCAGTCGGCCTTTTGCAAATATTTCCAGAGTTTTGGACAATCCCTTAGCTGGTCCCTGCACCTGCGTCCTTTCCCTTCTACTCGCTTAGGGTTAAGCAGGTTCGTACTGTCAAGAGAGAAGGAGAAAAGTATCCACAAGGTAATGCCAAAATGATTTGAACCCTTATTTTTTCTGTTGTTGTTTTCATAGGAGAAAAAGAAGGAGGAATAAGTAGAGTGAATATCTTCCACCTCTGAAACACAGCTGGGTGTGTTTCATTTTTTTTTAATAGAAAAAAACTGAAAAGCAATAGCTTTGCACCTCTTTTGTCCATCCCACCACTCCTTCCCCCCTCTTTTCACTGATTGCCACCAGCACAGCCCTGGCCACACAGTGGGGGTGGTTCTGCAGCTGTGCTGGTTCCCAGCAAGACTGTCTCCAGCATGGAGCCCAGCTAATAAGCCCCACAGAACTTATTAGCTTGTGTTTTGTGGATTTTGTTGCCTCTAATGAGGGTGTGCTTCAGTGTGCAGGGAGCAGTGAACTAATGCACCCATCCAGGATGGGGTCTCCCAGGTTTCAGACCCTGCTCTTCATGGGAAGATGTGGGTGATTTGTAATGCAGGTCTCTCCATCGCTTTTCAGGGAGTTTTCCCTGCTGTTTGTGTTGATATCTAACAATTTTTGAACTACTGGGAAAGTTGCAGAAGACTGGAGGAAGGTTGAATTGTATTGCTATTAAAAAGAAAAAAATCAGGGGGTGAAAAAAGCGCTAGGGTGGTGGGTACGCAACATTTGCATGGCTGCTGTTTTCTGTAAGAAAGGCTGATGCCACCTCAGCGTGACACATATGAAATGGATTAAAACCCAATTAGCTAATTGATTTCAGGATGATTTTACTGATTTCCTTTTCCAGGGGTGAATCAGGTGGGTGTGGTCTTGCTGCAACTTCTGTGCTGCCTTAGAATCAATAGAATGTTTTGGGTTGGAAGGGGCCTTAAAGACCACCCAGTGCCACTCCCTGCCCTGGGTAGGGACACCTCCCACCACACCAGGTTACTCCAAGCCCCATCCAGCCTGGCCTTGAACCCCTCCAGGGATGGGGCAGCCACAGCTTCTCTGGGCAACCTGGGCCAGGCTCTCACCACTCTCGCACCAAAGAAGTTCTTCCCAGATCTCATCTCAAACTCCCCTTTCAGTGTCAAACCCTTCCCTTCTCATCCTGTGGCTCCCCTCCATCGTCAAGAGTCCTTCCCCAGCTCTCCTGGAGCCCCTTTGGGGACTGGAAGCGATTCTAAGGTCTCCCTGGAGCCTTCTCTGTAGGATAGAGCTGGAGGTTGTACCCCTCCAGCTCTCTCTGGAGTCTTCTCTTCTAGCCTTCTAGTATACGTTTTTCTGGCAGGATCTCCTAAAGATTGTAGGGGGTCAGAGGCAAGCTTGAACAACTGGAAATTAAGAACATGCCTCAAGGTAGGAGAGTTTAGATATCTCTTATCCTTCCCTTATGTAGGTAAGAGTAATGTGGTAATGGTCTGAAAGAGCAAAAACGGAGAGCAAAACTGATAAGAGGTTATCTTTTCCAACTCCTGACCCATTTTGTGGCTTCTTGTTGAAGTTTCACAGGAAATAAAACCAAGGCTCCGCCCATTCTCAGTGTGGCTCAGTGAGGAATGACCAGGTCCCCAGACTGGGAACTGCAATTGGTAAGTGTAGGCTCCTGCTGAGACTCACATTTAGAGTAGATATATAGTCACTGTGGGTAATTGTTAAGCTGATTGTACATTTTCCCAAAGAAAGTCTATCGTTGAATCAGGATTTTACTCTGGGCAATGTGGTGTTTTCCTCAGGAGGTTGGACTACGCGGAACTGCTTGTGCCAGGTTTTCAAGCACTGACTACCCAGAACCAAGATATGAGCTGATGGTTGCTCTGGTGTTGCTACTGGTCATGCAGCAGTTTAGATGTCACCTCAGCAGATGTCAATAGACCCTGCTGGGCTTTCTTCTCACGTGAGTTGTGGGTTTGGAAAACGAGGCCTGTGAAGACAAGTCACTTCTCAAGGTCTACGTGGTAGAGCACGGTGGCACATGCAAAACTCCTGTGAGGGTGGTTGGCAGGAGCACAATGCCACCGTGGTCACACCACTTCCACTGCTCTGTTAAGTCACCTGGGTGGCCACGTATGGAGCTGCATGGCACCTTGCTGACCCACCAAGGCAGACTTGGTCCATCTCTCACATGCGGCCCTGGATTAGTGCAGGCAATAAAATGCCTTGTTGTGTGGCTTCTTGATGAAATCTGGAAGGGGAAGAACAAGATGAACAACTGTGCCCTGTGGCTGTGGACTGAGATAGTGGGGTTTTTTGGCTTAATAGCCTGATTATCTCAATTTCTTCCCTCAACTGGACTTGTTCTAATGCCTATAGTGACACACAGTGGTGGTGAGTTTCTGCTGTGCCAAAGCCTTGCCACAGGGAGGTTGAGGACATTGTAAATGGTTGGAATGGTGACTACCAAGCTCTCCTTGCAGAAGCACACTGCCATGGGCTGGATCTGTGTAATGATGTGACTCGGGCTGCAGGCTGCTCATCAGATGGTCAGATAAGGAAGCTTTGGTGCTTTTTACTCTTCCATCCAATATATTACCCATCTACTACTGTGTTTTTTCATGATCAGTAGAGAGCTGCAGGTTTCATAAGCTGATTTGTACCATAAACGCCGCACTCAAATCCTCTTTACTTTTTGTGACAATGCAATTTTTTTTTAATCCTTGTGTAAGCAGCCACGAAATCGAAGTTAGATTTTGGCTGTTTTATTTTCCTTGCTTCTCATGCTTCCGTTGTGCTACAAAGCCCAGCAGGAAAGAGTGGCTCTGTTGCTCCTTAGGAGAACATTTTTCAGTGTCATTGGATGTTGTTTCTAGGTTGTGTGTTTGCAGGGGAGGTAGATGACAGTTTTCATCAGAATTATTCCATTGCTTCATTTCCCAAGAAAATTTTCTAGGGTTTTGTTTTTCCCCCCACTCCTTTGAGAAGGAAGATGATCAGATGATGAGAAGTCTTGGTCTGTCTTCCTACTTGAGCTGCAGCTCCATCACTGGGTAGCTTCAGGCAAGCCCCGATTTTCAAATCCCAGCTTCTTCAGCTATTGAGATGATAAAGAAAAGTGATGATGTGTCTTGTCTGAAAGGTCTGTGAGTGGGGGGCAAGCTGTAAACAAATGCATTGACTTGGAAAATAGGTGAAAAAGAGAAGAAAGTATGTGTTTGACAGAAGTCGTCTCTCTGAGCAGCTACAGTACCTGGAGTGTGACTGGAGCTGTGCCGGTGGAGCTAGGGCTGGGGCTGGCAAGGAGGAGGAGGAGGAGGAGGGAGGCAGCTCAGAGGAGCAGAGCAGATGTGCTGGGTCTCCGTCATCCAGCAAACGCTTCTCGTTGGCAGCACAACACAATCGTGCGGGTCAAGGTCAAGTTGCTGGCAGCCTGCATCCCTCCGGAGCTGAGCCAAAGTGGTGTTAAAACCAAATAAAGAAAAAAACAACCGACAAACCAAAACCGAAAACCAAACCCCAAGCCTAAACACCAAAAACCCCCTTTTCCCTTCAGTTTTGATGGCCAGCCCTATGCCCACCGCCGCGGTTTGCAACCAGCGGGGAGCCGGCGGCGGGGACGGGCGGCCGCGGGCAGGCACCGATGTTGGGCTGCTCCTGACATTTCCGCCTGCGAATGCCCAACCAATTGGCGAGGCTGGAGCAGCGACACATGAAATATGATGATTTTCTGCTGAAGAGGAGGAGGAGGAGGAGGAAGGGAAAGGGTTGGGGGGGGGGAAGAGGGGGGGAGG
>VXBW01007902.1:0-151357 GCA_013400375.1 Thinocorus orbignyianus | reverse complement strand
CCCCCCCCCCCAAATCCCACTCCTGGAAGAATGCTTTATTGCTGTGCCAGGGCTGCTGGGTTCAAACTTTGCAGCCTGATCCTTAGTTTGATGGGAAGCACTTGACAGAGCTCCTCTCTGCGTGTCATTAACCCTCTCACACCAGCGCCCGGGACGGAAACTGTTAATACCTAAAAATTCAGTTGCCAGAAATTTAACCCTGATAAGGAGCGGCCGCACAACTCCCTGAACCGCATCCAGCAGCTGCTCATTTTTATAATGACTGTGCATTTATCCCAGAGCTGAGTGGCAAGTTTTCCATTTATTATTATTCTCCCAGAGGAAGGGAGGGAAGGGGGGATACCTATTAAAAAAAAAAAAGAAATAAATCGTATAATAATCTTCACTAAGAGAGACAGCCAGTGCAAACCACACCTCCCCCTGCTCCCACCGTGCCGCCACTGCTGCTTTATTAATTTATTTGCGNGGGGGGGGGGGGGGGAGGGGGGGGGGGGACCCGATGGTTTGGTTTGCATGCCGGGGGCTGCGGAGAGGACTGGCCAGAGAGGAGTGCAGGGTGAGGAGCCACAGCACCCCGGGAATGGCCCCGTGCTCCCCGCTCCTTGACCAGGAGGATGCTGTCATTGCCACCCAGGTGGGCCGATGGCCGCAGGAGAGGCGCGAGGCTGCCGGGGGATGCTGCCATGGGGCACCAAGACCTGGGGACCCACAAGTTTGGGGGGGACCCCCCTCACCCTCTCAGTCCCGCATGGCTCCAGGGAGCTGTGCCACGCATGGGGCCACCGGCGCTTTGGGTGCTTGTTNTTTAACCCTGATAAGGAGCGGCCGCACAACTCCCTGAACCGCATCCAGCAGCTGCTCATTTTTATAATGACTGTGCATTTATCCCAGAGCTGAGTGGCAAGTTTTCCATTTATTATTATTCTCCCAGAGGAAGGGAGGGAAGGGGGGATACCTATTAAAAAAAAAAAAGAAATAAATCGTATAATAATCTTCACTAAGAGAGACAGCCAGTGCAAACCACACCTCCCCCTGCTCCCACCGTGCCGCCACTGCTGCTTTATTAATTTATTTGCGCCCTGAGTGACAGTCCTCCAGAAGTGATAATTGGTGCACTGTATCTTTAAAAGGTTAAAACCCTTTTCAAAAAGGCCTAGACTCATAGTGGGAAAAGACAAGAGAGGCTTTGGCTGGCTTTGGATCCAGAAAACAGCTGCTGATTAGAGTCTGCGTCTTCGGGCTGAATTTATTACATATTTTTCAGCAGCAGGGATTCTAGGAGGAAGCTTCCGTTTGGGTTTCTTGATCGTGGTTTATTTTTATTCAGAGGAATAACAGAGGAAGGATTTGTTCCGGCTGGAGCATGCTCACAACCTGCAAGATCTCCCATTATTAAACTGCCTAGTTTGGGCTTTAGTATACATGTGGAGGTTTTTTTTATTATTATTATTATTATTTTTATTAGCGTGATTATTATTTGGCAGCGTGCATCTCTATTTTTTTTCTTTTTTTTTTATTTTTAATAATTTATTTTGAAAGGAAGCTGATCTCGTAATGAGCTTTCTCCTTCCTTACTTGAAACAGGTGCTAATGAAAGAATGCAAATAGCACCGGCTGAGCCGAACATTTCATAAAGAAGGGAACAGCCTCCGACCCAAAAAGGTCCGGGATCTGCCTGCCGGCACGCAGCAAAGGTAGGCACCGGGGGGCAAGGCGAGGGGGGGTGGTGGTGCTGCTTCGGTTGGGTATTTTGTTTTTTTCTGTTGTTCTCTGCGTTGGATATTTGCAGACGGTATATTTTTTCTCCTTCCTTCCTCCCTCCTTCCTTCCCTCCCTCCCTGCCTCCCTCCCTCCCTCTCTCTCTGCGGGTGCTCAACCGGACGGCGAGATTCCATTTTGCCTCCCGAAAGGTGTCAGGTTGCCCCCCGAGATGTTTGCCCGCCACACACCGACTGTGCTCATATAAATACATATATGTGTATGTGTGTGTCGGTGTGTGTGTGTGTGGATGCCTTCCCTGGGTGGCCAGGCTGGCTGGCGCGATGGGCGAGCTCCCCGAGCCCGAGGTAACCTTAGCGGTGTCAATCAGCCCCCAGCCAGCCTGTAACCCTGTCCCCGCCACGCTCCCGGACGACTTTGCTCCTGCTTAATTAGCCCTGGCTGTCGCATGAATTTATCGTCGCTTGACAGCAACTTCATTTTCTCCCGATCTGCGCGGATTAGTGTTATTTTGGATGGGGTTTTTTGCTGCTGTCGTCGTCGTCGTTGTTGTTGTTGTTGATGATGATGATGATGCTGCTGGTGGGAGGCGGGATGCCGTGCGTGTTAGCGATGTGCGGGATGCACAGGGGCGTGCAGAGGGACACGAGTGTCCCCGGACACCCCCGGCTGCTGCGTCGCTGGAAAAATGGACATGTTGCTCCATGGGGAGCCCTCGTCCTCCCGGGGGGACTCCGGGGAGCCTGTACCCAGGCCCTGCGCTGCTTCCCATCCCAAATGTATATTCCCGCAGCTGTTACCTGATGCTACAGCGTGTATACGCATATTTTTTTTTAAAAAAAATATAATATATATATTTTCTAATCCCCATTTTAACAGCTCAGTCCCTGCTGATTGGCTGAGTCGCCCTTTTGCCTGCACAAAACCTGGGCACTGGCTTTGCTTTTTTTATTATTTTCACCCTGCCTGATTTGATTTGATTTGATTTGCTGGGATATCAACCCCAGAGGTTCGTCCTTGGCTGGGAGCTGAGTTTTCCCCCCGTGCCCAGGTGGAGGCAGCCCCATCCCTACCTGCCTGGGCTCCGGGTTCTCTGCCCTGTTCCCACAGCCCAGACTTGCAGCAGGGACTGCAGTGACTACTCCGAGGGCCAAATCCAGCCCTCACTGGCATCATCCAGCTCCTTCTCCTGAATCAATCTCCGAGGGCAGAAATTAGCCCTTTGTCTGGAAGTTTGCGTTTATATCTGGTGTGATTGTGCAATATATTTCTTCTTCAAGATTACGTGTAGGGGT
Organism: Thinocorus orbignyianus; assembly: GCA_013400375.1. Classification (NCBI taxonomy): domain Eukaryota; kingdom Metazoa; phylum Chordata; class Aves; order Ciconiiformes; family Thinocoridae; genus Thinocorus; species Thinocorus orbignyianus. The sequence continues at coordinate 148,343 of VXBW01007902.1, read as the reverse complement.
TGGTTTGCATGGCTGTAAAGGAGAGGATCTGTAAAAAGTTTACTCAATTAATTGTGCGAGCTGAAGGTGGGCAGCACATGAAATAAAATGCTGATTTTATATAAACAGCCCCTTGGGGCTTCCTCGAAAGACAAGTTGTGAATCTCTAACCTGGCAGATAAAAAGTAATCAAAACTGAATGTGCAGCCTGATCTGCCCCTCTCCTCCCTCCCCCCCTCTTCTGAAAGCAAATAATTTTTAGTTAGGAGTTTGATATGGGGTGCATGCAGAAGTATGTGTTTAAAATATGTTTTGGAGCCAGCAGTGGGGAATACTCCTCTAAGCCTGGTTTTTGGCTGGCTGTGGGACTGTGGGCTCCTCTCGTCCCCTACCCTCCTGCTCTCCCAGAAACGGTACATCCAAAGGGTGGTGGGCACTGGTGACCCCCATCTTTGTGCTTTGGGATGCAAAGAAAATAGTTATTTCCCCCAAGCAGTGATGCTCAGCTCGTGCTGGGGCTGCACGGTCTTGCGGGGACGGGACTTTCTCTCCAGTTTTCACACCGTGCCAATGAAGGAGCATGCCCAGTGCTGCACTCTGATTTGTTTGGTTATTTTTTTTTTTTAATTCCTTTTTGGACATGGCACATCCTCCCAGCTGCAACAAAACACAGGGAGGGGGTGTCGGTCTTCATTCCTTTCTCCTCTCAGCCAGCCTGTGTGCTCAGCAGGATCCCTGCAAACCTGTGCCCGTGTGGGAGCTCACTGCTCGGCTCCGGCCCTGAGCTCTTGCTCTGCTCAGCCCGGTTTGCACGAGAAACCTCCCAAGAAAACCCAACGGGGTGATGACTAAGGAGGAGGAGGAAGGGAAAGTGGCATTTTCCCCAGCAAATTATCTCCTCTATAGGGTTCAGGCTTCTGCTCAGCTGCCTCTGGGGCCGTGAAAACCTTGGTGCGTTGCCCGACCCAAACCCTCCTCCTGGCAGCTTGAGCAGGACACGGCAGATCTTGTCTCGTGCTGTACCAGAGCCAGCGTGCTCCTCTGCAGGGGTGGTGGCACCTGAGCTGCTCTTCTGTGAAATCTCTGTAATGCCTTGGGACCGGTGGCATGTGGTGGCCCTACGTTCCCCTGACTTTTAGCCTTTCATCACCTCCAGGGAAAGGGAAATGAAACTGTTGTTCTCCGAGGCACCAGAGCCCAGGTTGTCCAACAGTGTGGTGCTTGCTAAGGATGTTGTTCATTATTTTGCTTGAAATAGCTGCAAAACTCTATACTATAAACGTTCATGATGTGCAAGGTCGTGGCTTTCAAACGGCTCTCCAGCATCTTGGCTTGTTTCTGGGAAAGATTGTGGCTGGCCTGTTCAATCGAGTTCTGTAAATGGGGATATTTACTGGGAAATTGAGGTAGCTGTGACTGAGCCGAGAGGTTTGATGGGCCGCTGGAGGAGCCCAGGTTCCAAGTGCCTCTTCCTCAGATGTGCTTTAGTTCTGGATTTCCACCTGACCCTGGGCTGGTCCAGCAATTGCCAGAAATCTTAGCTTTCTCTGTTCATGATGTAGAGCAGGTGAGGAAGGGATTGGTGCCAGGAGAGCAGGAACATAATATTGACCTAAACCCATCATTTTTAATTGGACCAGCTGGGAGTGAGTCTTTCTGCCTTGTGCTGGTAGGAGCACAAACAACTCCAGGCTTCTTTGGGGCTAAAAAATATCTCCTTTCTCGATGTAAAGCTGAATATCTGCAGCTGGCTCAGTTAAGGCAGAGGTATAATGTGGGTTAGTGTGGATGCACCAAGGAATAGTACATCCCAGTACGCTGGTTTATTTAACTGTTTAAAGGTGCAAATCCTTATTTGAAGAGGATCTTCACAAATATATATGAGGGCTGGCTGTTGCTTACCCATATTTAACCGTATTGCCGACCTTCCTGCAAAAGGGATGTCGATATTCATAGTCCAAATATCTCCATTCTGTTCTTTAAAAAGCTCAGAAACTTTCATGCCAAGAAAAGACACGTAGCAGCTATGCAAGTCATGGATTTGCTCAACTCTGATCTCGGTGGTGAACTGAGGTGGGGGGAAAAAAGCAGCATGGCCTTTTTGTTCCCATTTAACCTTTCTGTGTCTTACTTTTTCTTGTGTGTGGGAAATGGGGAGGAGGGAAGGGGAGCCATTTGGCCAAGATCACAGTATGAGTCCCTGGCAGATTGAAAATACCAGTAATAAGTTTTGACTCTAAGCTCCAACTGCAGACAGCAGTGCTCACTATTATTATTATTTTTTTCAAGATGACTGTTTTCTGGGTGGACACCAGTGCTGCAGGAAAATGTGCCAGAGAATGTATTTTACTGTATAGACAATCCCTATGGCTAAATGTTTTGGTGCACAGATGATCCTGGCTGGGAGAAGCAGGAGCAACCCCAGCTCCTGGGGGTGTGGGTGCTGTGGTGGGGTCGGGGCTGTTTGGAGGTGAACACCATAACTGGTTGCTGTTACTGGTGGCTTGAATAATTTAATGAGGCATGTTGGGACAGTATGGCCACTTGGAATCTGAGGGCTGCATGTGAAAGCCCTCATGGCTGAGGGACATGGGATGCTGCTGGCATCCCTTGGGAGCAGAGGGAGGGGGAGCCCCAGAAATAGCTAGTGGGGTGATCCCCAGGAGGAGCCCAGCTGCTGGTCCCAGCCTGGGGTCAGTCTGGGTCAGTTGTTATGGCCTAGGATGCCATGATGACCCTGACCTTAATGGTCCCAGATGATGTGCTTCTCCCTGCAGCTGGAGGAAGAGGATCCCACAGTCCTGATGCTCTAGGGCTGCTTGCAAGCTCCCTGTGTGGGAATCCATGGAATTTGAGACCTTCAGGTGGATTGTCTACCCCTTGAACAGCCCAGATTCTCCAGTGCAGTGGAGAGGTTGCCTCTTGCTTCCCCTCCCATGTGCCATCTCATCATCCTGGCAGCTCTTGGTGTAGGATGCATGGGCAACTTTGGAAGGAGCCTGGTCAATAAAATCTGGTGGAGGAGACAACTGCTGGTGACTGGATCACCTTCTCTAGAGGAAGGGCCCAGGGCTGCTGCTGACTCACAGCCCCAGTTTGGGAGCTGCCAGCAAAAAGAAATGAGTAAACTCTGATGGAACAAGGGATCTGTTGAAAATAAGTCAATGCAAAATTTATCATTCTCTTAAAGCGCGAGTGAGAAAGGCAAGTGCTACTTATGATGATGTCAGGGATGATTTCAGAGTCCTTCAAAATACACCTCTGCTACAAACAAATCTTCTAACCCACTTTTTTAGTTGTCCTTAGAGTTTAAGCATATTTTATGTATGCTGGTGGGTGTTACTGTCAAGTGACGGATTTGAAATCCAAAGGTCTAATACATTTGAAATAATGTTTGCAATTGGAGCTCATATGGTCTTTTAAATAATTGCTCATGTGCAAAAGAGCAGACTCCTGGGACGGGCTCAGCTGTACGAGAATGACCCCTGCCTGCCCTGGTCCCTCTAACCCATTTCCATCCTGTCTCATCTGGGTTTCAAAGGTGTTTCCAACCCTCACCAGCCAGCTCTCCTTGCCTTTGTGTTTCAGGAACTGAAAACAAATGTATTGCCCCCTATCTGTCTCCTTACCTTTCCCTGATTCTGTGTTGGTTGTCACAGTCCTGTATGCTGTGCTCTTGTTTACCCTGTTTTTGGTGGCTTATAACTCATATTTTCAAATTTTTTTTTCCTTTTTTTTTGTGGTCTTGGCATCATAGTGAATTTTATGGGAGAGTGAAAACTGCTGAGCCAAACAGGTTATTTTGTCTTTAATGACTGTTCAAAAGCAGTTTGGCCAAGTTTCATCTGAAAACTATTCGCTGCAGAGAATTTGTTGCTAGAAATGTATTCTCCAGACGACCCTGTGCAGCAGGGACACCTCCAGCAAACACAGGCAACTTCTCTACCTCACCGATACTGGCATTTGATTATAACTTTGATTAATTCGTTGGACTGTAATTTTATGCAGTGGAAAATAAAAAAAAAAAATCTGCTACCTGGCAAGTGAAGGACATCTACTGTGCACCCGTGGCAGATTGAAGGAAAATATTTAGAGTGGCTTCGTGTCTCCAAACAAGATGTGGTGCTGTGCCAGGAGCAGGCGGCTGTGGGGGTCAGACCACCCACTGCAGGGGTGGACATTGGTCCTGGGCCAGCTTCACCAGCGAGGAGAAGGTGTGTGAGTGTCTGGGAGGCTGCAAGGTGCATGGGGGCACAGCCAGCAGAGCAGGGACTGCAGAGTGAAAATAAGTAAATAATGTATTGAATGGAAGGTGTTGCTGTTACAGCCAAAGTAGATACTTTTTTGGAGTGCTTGACAGGCTGAGAGAATTGGGGAGGTTCAGCCTGGAGGAGAAGAAGAAGGCTCTAGGGAGACCTTCGAGCCCCTTCCCGTCCCTAAAGGGGCTCCAGGAAAGCTGGAGAGGGACTCTTGATCAGGGAGGGGAGCCACAGGGTGAGGGAGAAGGGTTTGACACTGCAAGAGGGGAGATGGAGATGAGATCTGGGGAAGAACTTATTTGGTGTGAAGGTGCTGAGAGCCTGGCCCAGGTTGCCCAGAGAAGCTGTGGCTGCCCCATCCCTGGAGGGGTTCAAGGCCAGGCTGGATGGGGCTTGGAGCAACATGGTCTGGTGGGAGGTGTCACTGTCCAGGGCAGGGAGTGGGTCTGGATGGTCTTTAAGGTCCCTTCCAACCCAAACCATTCTGTGAATCCATGTTATACACCTGGCTTGGTTATAATGTGAGTAAAGGATGTGCTTCTCAGCTGGGACAGAAAATACATCATTTTGCTCCTCAATTATGCTGTGGATTAAGCATCAGTGGGATTTAGTTTTCCCTCGTGAAGCCATAGTGCTGTGGAAGCAAAAGTCCTGCTGAAAGTTGAGCTCCTAAGTCGTGTAACATATGAAATGATTCATTTTCCTCTGTCCTCTGTACACTTGTGTGTCTGTGAAGTGAGGCACATGTACGTGCTCTCCCAGCGCCAGGGATGGTTGCTGGTTGAGTTGATGCTATCCCAAGGTCTCTTTTTGTTTCCCTGCTCTACAGGCAGTTTAAGATGAGAAACACTCCTTGTTTCTATTTTTACAGAAATGTATCATTCTGTAAGAGAAAAACGTTGTTCCTTGGCATCAGTTCCTCACTGTCGCCTCAGCAAATGCCTGTGCCGTGGTATTTGTGTGGCACGGGGGTAACTGGCATGCTGGTCAGCAGAAGGGTGCTCTTGCTGTTTGTGTAGTGTCTTGGGGGAGATTTCAGGGTGCTTTGTCATATGGAGTTTGATGATAAAATCAGAAAGGAGATGATCTTCAGTGAGTTGCACAAAGAGAGTGAACTTGGGCAGCCCAGAGGGGACGATGTGCTTGGTTGACCATGGGCCATGGAGGAAGAGACTGGGCTGGGTATGGGGATGGGGATGCTGTGGGGAAGACCTTCATTCTGGTTTCACCTGTTATTTCCTTCAATCCGTATTTCCACACTCCAATTTCAGCTGGCAGGGATTGATAACATAAATAACAAGGCATTACAATAATGTAAATAACAGCAGAACTTAGAAGTGTTCTGGAAAACTTGCACAGGGGATACCAGGAAGGTAACTGAATTCCCAGAGCAGCTAATTTGGCTGGACAGTTAGGCTTATTTATGGATGCAAGAACGTGACAAGTTATGATAAAACTCTGTGATTCACATGCTGTCAGCTGGCAGGACTTCTGTTCCTTTTGCTGTTGAAATTTTGGGGTGCAATGGGGGCACGTTCCCTCCCAGAAAAAACAGCTCTGGTTCTGGTGTACTTCCCAGTGCTGTCTCCTGGCATGATGTTCTCATTTATGAAGATTTTGCAAATCGTGTGATAATCCTCAGATAGGGAGGACTCTAAGGACACTGTAATTAGTCTGTATCCACAGTTATTCTGCACTTTGTTTTGGGATGCTGTGTACACTTTTGAGGCACGAACCCATCCCTGAGCAGTCTGTTGTTCCTTACAGAGGAAAAGGCTGGGAAAATTGAAAAATCAAGAGGCCAGTTTTCTCAGTTAACTGTACATAACAGGTTTCTGTTGCTTCTGTTGCTATTTCTGTTAGCGTTTATATGGTTTTTTTTTTCTCAGTCATTTGGATTTTGCTCAGTGTTTGCCACTGCAAAAGCTGCTTGGGGACTGCTGCTGTCTGAAGAAGCACAGTCCCAAGTCAAAAATGCATATGGGGATTAAAAATCTTGATTATGAGAAAAAAAAAAAAAAACAACTCATCTGATTCTCCAAGACTGAACAACCATAGAATGAAGCTGGCACTCAAGAGTAAACGACAAAGGCGTGGGGGGAGAGAGGATGCTCACATCAACATCACATGAGGGTTGCAAAGTTAAGCAATGAAAAACTGGAATAAGTAAGCACCAGGCTGAGCGCGTAACCATAACTTCCCTTTGTCTGTGTGGTGCTTATCAGGTAGAACACAATCTTGTGTTATTTACAGTTTTCAATAAATAGATATTTAAGATAAGCGCCATCATGTAATTAAAGACTTTTGACACGTGGCCAGGTGCTCTGCCTTTATGATTGTGTAAATGAGAGCCAAGGGTGGCTCTGTACCACCGCGCCTCTGTTCCAGTGCCTAAAAAAAACCCAATAAATAAATAAATAGGGCTTTTTGTCGCAATATAAATGCATATTCTGCATAGAGGGATGGGACTCTCCCCTCCCCAGGGCAGGATGGGAAACTGAAAATTGTAGCCATCTAACTTGCTGAAGGAGACTAGATGTGTTTCTGGAACTGTTTATAAAAGATGTACCCTCAAGCAGAAGAGTTGCCCAGGTTTTCCAGATGGTGTTTTGGGAAGGAAATTCAAGCTCCCCAAGGGATGAGTGGTGACTCCATCCATGAGCTCTGATTTCCAGGAGTCGGGGCTGAACTTTGCTCTGGGCTCTTCGTCTCACAGGTTGAGTGGGACCGAAGCCTTGGTCTGGGGCTGAACCTCAGGTCTGGAGCAGACCTTGCCTCAGAAGCCCTCCCATGCCCTACAAGAAGGTGACACGTTGGAGCTGGGGCTGGTAGAAGGTCTCACTGGGTAGCAATTGCAGAGCCCAGGGTGCAGGGTTGGAGCAAGACCCAGAGCATGTATCTCTCAGAGAAGTGAGCTCTGGGGACTGGTTTGAGCCCAGCTGGACCTGCCAGGGAGGACTCGAGGAAATAAAAGTGCTCCTTGCAGCTGAAAGCTCTGCACTTCAGAGCGATGGGTAGCTAACCTGAAGTGTGGGGCTTGAGCGTGTTCCTTGCAAAAGATGTGCTTCAGTGGGTATGAGTTTGTGCTGCAAAGATGCAGAACCCACCCCGGCCTCCTGGAAATGCCTTCCTGGCCTTTGTGTGTTCCCCCTTGCAATATTCTGTATTGAGATACTGCTCCAGGCAAGTACTTGTGTGACTAATTGGGGTCTTGTTACTGAGTTTTTCCAGCACCACATGGGCACCCTGGTCTTCATGTCTCCGGCTTAGTCCTAAGAAGAGCATGACAAGGGATACAATATTTTAGTAGTGCAAAGCTAGGAATAAGAGCAGAAGAAAGGAAGAGAGGAAAGCTGAATCTGTAGGGTTTATATCATTGTTCACTTTTTCTTAACAAGGTGGAATTGTTGCATCAAGTTATTGAGTAATGTACTTTTCTTTCTTTCTTTTCTTTTTCTTTTTTTCTTTCTTTTTTAAAGACAGAGAGAGTTCTTGGTGCTTTCATTAGGACACGCTGCTCCTCTCAATCTTACGCCAATAAAAGTCCTCCATAAACTCAGTATTTGTAGACTCATACTGACTGCCTGACTTTTAGCATTGCAAGCAAAATATTTTACTCCTGTGTACGTATTTTTGCATTTGTACCATGCTAAAATCCATGAAATGGTACAACCAGCTCCCAACAAACAACCCCACTTGCTTTTTGGGGAATGTTTTTTAGCAGTCTAAACCCTTTTAAAACCTTAAAGCTGCATAAGCAGCTTAAACCCATCTAAAGCCTTAGATCATTTTAAACAGCTTGTGCCAATATAAGGACTTAGATTATCTTAAATACCTTAAACAGATCTAAAGCTTTAGTGAAAGAATTTGACCGGTCTCAGATGTGGTTGATGATTTGATTGATTTCATGGGTCCTTGGTGACCACTGGATGACTCTGCCCCATCACTCCTTACTGAAAGATGCCCTGATTTTCTCTATTTTGTGATTTTCACACTTGGGATATTTGATGCATTGACATGTGAGCAGGGCATTAGAATCTGGATCTTTAACCTTAACTCTGCCCTCATGCTCAGGTTATGATCATCTGTAACTTCTGTGCACAGCCCCAGGTTATTTTGACTAAATATATATCCAGTTTGCAGGAGAAAACAAGTGCTATTACACCAGTTGAGGATTTTCAAAGAATCATGGGTGCCCAAAATGCCCTTTGCAGCCTGGATTCTTATGAATTGCTTATATAGCTTTGAAAATCCCATCTTAAGATGTGGTAGCTTAATTAAACCTCTTCAGAAATGTACATAAACAGAGGAATGAGTCCAGACTGTAACTTAAGTTAATTTGGATTTTCTCTACTTATTGCCTGCTCCTCACTACCGCATCCTCATGGTATTAATGTAAGGTTGGATTCTTCCTTCATTTTGAAAGGGAAAATCATGAGGAATCCAGGCTCAAAGAGTTAGGGGGTTTTGGTGTTTTCCTAATTTAAATTAGCTGGAGTTTCACTTCCACAGCAGCCAGCCCTGAAAGACGGAGTTACTTGCTTTCCCTTAGAGCACAGATTTCTGAAAGCTGAAGGAGCAGCAGCCCCAGGAATATTTTCTTTAGGAGATGGGCCCATAATAGCAGTACAGCAGTAAGAAGGAAATTTCCCACTCAAACTCCTCAGCTGGGAAAAGTGACATTTATCTTTATTGGGAGTTGATATTAAACCAGGTGGGCTTTTGCTGTGGCGCATGCAGAGTGGCATTAACCTTAAGCTGTCTTCTCAGTTACTGTCCTGTTGGGACAGACCCAGCTAAATGGGACATGAAAATGTGACAGTTCATAGGAAAGACTGACCTGGAGGAAAACCTGGTATCTCCATTTGTTGCCCTCAGGGGCTCTGCCCTGTGCAGTATTTGCTTTTCAATCTGTCCTACATAGCGCTAAAACAGAGATTTCTGACACTATGAGGAGCCAGTGTTTTAGGACTTTCACGTATGAGAACTGTTTTAACTTGCAAGAAACTTTAGAAAACTAAGAAAAAGTTTCAGTTTCATTTTTAGAGACACGGCTGTTTGTTCAAGCTCTAGTGTTAGATCGCTAACATAGGTTATTCACAGTGCAGCTGCTAATAAGTTCTGGTCTCCTGCATTTTATTCACTTAATATATTAATGTATTTATTATTCATAGAAATAGTAGGTGAGTGCTTGCTTGAAGGTGAATTGCTTGCTTTCAGCCTGCCAAGCTCTGAATTCTCTCCTAGATAGTATCATTCATACTTACAGCAAGAAGCCTGAATGCTACCTTAGTATCTCTGAGAATATCTAGTGGAAAAATCTGGAATTTTACAAAATGCCTATCTTTTAAAAGAGTACATTAACAAAACCCAATATAAAACCCATCCAGAAATTCCTGGGGGTTATGGAGTGCTGGAGATTTCAGTCCAAACCTGGCTCCTTGAGCGACTCACCGTGGGTGCAGCTCTCTAGTACATAATTAATAAAGTTCTTTTCCTTTCTTAGAATATCTGGCCCAAGGAATTTGGGATTAAGTTTGCTAGAAATGTAAACATATTGCAGCTGGGTAAACCACAGCTGAATCAGGGCAGAGAGCAGAGCGGCTTTATGAATCTGATTTCTCCTTTCTGACTTGTCTCTCCTGTCTGTAACCCAGTGACTGGGACTGGGTTTGCTTCTGTCTGTGTCCAGCAAAGCCCTGGGTCTTCACACTGATGATCTCAGTGCCCTTGTCTGCTGAGAGGAGATGTGAGGTGCTGGTCACTGCTGGGGATTTCTCCTCTTTCTGCTGAGCTGAGCTGGTTTTCCCTCTTGTGGAAACCCATGAAGCGCCTGCTTCTTTGCTAGTGACAACTTGGCGAAATGACTTCTTTTTTTTTTAACTTAGCCACTTTTACCCTTTCTTACCCTTGGTTTGCTGCAAACGCCAGAGTAGTTTCAGCTCTGTATGCCTCTGTCTGGAGGCTCAAAGCAAAAATAAAGCATCTGGTGCAGGTACCCCTATAGCAGCCTCTTGATCTCAAAGGTACCCATCCCCTATTCAATGCCACTGACAGAAATGAGAGAAAACATTTCCTAAAGCAAATAGCAATAGAAAAATGTGCAAACCTCATGAAGTTCAACAAGGCCAAGTGCAAGGTCCTGTATGTGGGTTGGGGCAATCACAAGCACAAATCCAGGCTGGGTGGAGAAAGACTTGGGGCTGTTGGGGGCTGAGAAGCTCCACACGCCCTGACAAAGTGTGCTGAAGCCCAGAAATATCACATCCTGGGCAGCAGCAGCATGGCCAGAAGAGCAAGGGGGGCAATTCTGTCCCTTTGCTCCACTTTGGGGAGACCCCCCTGCAGTGCTGCCTCCGGCTCTGGAGCCGCCAACAGCAAAAGGACATGGAGCTGTTGGAGTGGGCACAGAGGAGGCCACGAAGGTGCTGGCAGGGCTGGGACCCCTCTGCTGTGGAGACGGGCTGAGNGAGAGAAAACATTTCCTAAAGCAAATAGCAATAGAAAAATGTGCAAACCTCATGAAGTTCAACAAGGCCAAGTGCAAGGTCCTGTATGTGGGTTGGGGCAATCACAAGCACAAATCCAGGCTGGGTGGAGAAAGACTTGGGGCTGTTGGGGGCTGAGAAGCTCCACACGCCCTGACAAAGTGTGCTGAAGCCCAGAAATATCACATCCTGGGCAGCAGCAGCATGGCCAGAAGAGCAAGGGGGGCAATTCTGTCCCTTTGCTCCACTTTGGGGAGACCCCCCTGCAGTGCTGCCTCCGGCTCTGGAGCCGCCAACAGCAAAAGGACATGGAGCTGTTGGAGTGGGCACAGAGGAGGCCACGAAGGTGCTGGCAGGGCTGGGACCCCTCTGCTGTGGAGACGGGCTGAGAGAGTTGGGGGGTTCAGCCTGGAGAAGAGAAGGCTTCAGGGAGACCTTAGAACCCCTTCCTGTCCCTAGTGGGGGTCCAGAAAAGCTGGGGAGGGACTCATGCTGAGGGAGGGGAGCCATAGGATGAGGGGGAAGGGTTTGACACTGAAAGAGGGGGAGATTTAGATCAGATATCAGAAAGAACTTCTTTGCTGTGAGGGTTGGCCCAGGTTGCCCAGAGAAGCTGTGGCTGCCCCATCCCTGGAGGGATTCAAGGGCAGGCTGGATGGGGCTTGGAGCAACCTAGTGTGGTGGGAGGTGTCCCTGCCCAGGGCAGGGGCTGGCACAGGATGGGCTTCAAGTTTCCTTCCGATCCAAAACATTTTGTAATTCTATGCTTGTTCCACTGCCCTTCACAGCTGGAGAGGAGAATAGCTACCAAATGGTGCTAAAGCAAGAATTAAGCAGATTTAATACAGACAACATGGAGTGTCGTGAGCTTCTGGCAGCCTCCATGTCCCCTCTTTGCTTTTCTGGGGGTCTTCATGCTGCCTGGCAGGACCCTGAACCCAGAAATGGCTGTAATTGTGCTGGGTATGTGATAAGTGTTGTCGAATTGTGTGCCAGCTCTTATGGGTTGCAAAGAATTAACTCAGCCTTTGTGGGGTTGTAGCAAAGAGCCTGATGCAGGCAGGTGAGGTGAGAGGTTTCCATTTTTTCTTTCTCCCCAGTTTGCTCACCCCAACTGCAGGGGTACAAACAAGTGGGTGTTAATCCACTCAGCAACTGTGCCTTCCTTGGAAGGGACCCTGGTTTCCAAAAGCACCACCATCCAGGACACCATCTGAGCATGTGCTTGCCTGTAAGCGTGTCCTGGAGAATGAGGTGCTTAATCGTGTTCCTAAATGTTTTCTGGTTCAAGGCCAGTGTTGGCATCCTGCGGGCTGCACCGTTGCTGGGTGAAGAGCTGCCGGTGGTGGATGTGGTATTCCAGCTCCACAGAGCGTGGATGGGCATTGGGCGAGTTATTGCCCTTGAGGAGATGAGCAGTAGGTAGGGAAGGATGTCTCAAACTCCCCAGGAAAGAAAAAAATCTGTGCTGTTTAGTAGGGTTAATTGGTGAATATGGTGAGCTGTGGAGGGTGATAAAACACATGGTGTTTGTAGCAGCGAAGGATTTGTAACATCGGTAGATTCGGGTGAGGATTAATGAATCTTTCCAGCTCTCAGCGACTTGCTGAGACTCCTTTAGCCTCATTTGTTTGGGGACTTAGTCAGCAGCTCGGGGCTTCTGCCAGACTTCTTCGAAAGCCCAGGCTCAGGCGTGTGGGGAAGGGTTTGTGTTCAAAAGAAACATGTGAGGTGCAGAGCTGAGGGCTCAGACCTGACTGGGCACTGACCCCAAAAATCTGTGCGGAGCAGGGAAATGCGAAGACAGCGTATTTCCTGTATCAGCTTAAACTCATTTTTCACCATATTAAAATCCGGGAAGCCATGTGGTCTGTACTGGGAGGAGCAGCAGGGTGTCCCAGAGAGCTGCTGGGGAGCCTGTATTGAAAACATCCATGTGTCTGTACCCCAGACACCATGGCAGGACATGTTCCCTCCTCTCCTTCGTTCTCTTGCTGACAGCTTTGCTGAAGGCTGTTTGCAGCTCAAATGCAGCTTTATGCAAAAACTGCTGGTGCTGCACCAGGACTATGCATCGTACTCCAAGAAAAGTTCCTCCTGGATGGTGCCGTGATGTGCCTCCAGGTCCTAGTATGAGTCACAGCATCACACTTTCTCTGAGGTGCCTGATGTTGACCTCAGAATATATACATTTTTTTGAATCCAAACAAAGCTTAGGGCTATGAGGGTGGTGGAACACTGGAACAGGTTGCCCAGGGAGGTGGTTGAGGTCCTTTCCCTGGAGATATTCAAGGTGAAGCTTGATGAGGTCTTGGGCAACCTGGTCTAGTTGGGGGTGTCACTGCTGACTGCGGGGAGGTGGAACTAGATGACCTTTGGAGGTTCCTTCTAGCCCAGACCATTCTATGATTTTATGATTTTATGATTCTATGATCAGGTCTGCAAAGCTTGTGAGATGTAGGGCCAGGTGGCAACCATAACACCTTCTCCAAAAGATGTAAGGAATAAGAAGAAGCTGAAAAAGTCAGCTGTGCTACCACCGTGCACAAAGGGCACGTGTCAATGCTTTGTTGCCTTGTCCTCCTCTTTGCATGGTGGAGAGAGGTCCATTTTATGGCTGGACAGGGTTTATGGGACCAAATAGATTTGGTAATGTGTCAGAAGGGTTGTCAAAAAACCTTGTGTCAAAAGTGAGGACTAGCCTTGCCAGTGTTGGGATGTGGGGAATTAGAGCTAATGAATTCTCAACGTTACTGGGCCAGAGATGAGCACAAGAACGAGTGGGCACAAATTAATGGAAAGTTTGGGCATGTCAGGAATTTAGGTGGAGTTTTCTTATGCAGGGAGGTTGGTGTGTGAACCAAATTGCAAGTGGGAACAATTAATATAAATTATTTTTAAAAGTGCTTGGACTTAAGGACAAGCTGGAAGATTGCAGCTGATAACTTCAAAGAGGAGAATCACTCCATTTGCATTTGATGTTGGGGAAAAGAACATTTCCTACTCTGAAAAGGAACAGACCTGGGGAGTATGTGAAAATTTGAAGTCTTAAGGAAAACTGGCTACATCTCTATGCTGTGTTGTGAAACGGGGACAAGGAGGTCACTTTGTCTCTAATGGGCAGTGAATTTAGAGTTGGTGAGAAGCAGTAGCTCAGCCAGCGCATGGGATGCAGTGTAGGAGAAGAAGAGGTGAGATGGGAGATGATGCACTGCCAGTGGTTGGGGCATGCTCCCATGGGTGTGAGGTCAGCTCTGGTCCCAGGACGTGGTTTGGTTGTAAATGGAGATACACTTGCTCATTGGTGAGGTTAAATAACTCACTGTGAATATCAGGGAGGAATTTTGTCCTCTTGAAGGGTGTATAGGAGTTAATGGAAGTTGGATATGGCCCTATTTCATCTTCCTGGGGGATTTGTCACTGCCTCCTGCAGAAGCTGAGCTGGTGGGTGAGTGCCTTGTCACCTCCATTAGGTTGACAACTGTTTCTCTTTTCCCAGTGATGGTAGGGGATGTGAATTGATGGTGCATTGGAAGGTACGGTGGTTATCTTCTAATTTCTGCTGCAGTCTGGGTTCTTAACTGGGTTGAAAGCACTCATGTGAGCCCTAGCTCATCGAGGTGAGGTGAGGTTATGCACAAACCCAAACCGAGAAACTTCATGTCAGAAGCCATGCTTTCATGCTGGGTGGTGTGGTGTCTCAGTGGTGATGCTGATTGTATGGTGGGTACTTCACAGGTGTGGAGTGATTCCATGGATTGCCTGCAGGATGCTCCCACTGTTAATCATCTGGGCTGGACTGTAGCACCTCACAGGAGACTCCAAGTCTACCTGGCTCCTCTTGAAACAGTTCATCCATTGCCACCCTTGCAGCAAGTTGTACATTTGGGAGCTGACTTCAACCTGCAGGTTCTGGGCCAGGGATGATTTAGGTGAACTGTGAGTTTTGGCCAAGCAGGAATACATGGCCCACATGCACTGCAAAGCTGGACTGGCAGCCCCAATGAGTGATGCATTTGGCTGCATAGGGACCAAAAAAGGTCCTGGAAACTGGTTAGTGCAGGCAGGGACACAGGCAAGTGGCAGTGTCAGTATCAGGAAGGATTAGGCAGGTGGGGAGGGAAGCTTTACACTTCTGAGCATGAAGCTGCACTGATGAACTCCTCTAATTGAGAGATTTAGAGGGGTTTAGTTGCTCTTGCACCTTCTTTATAGCTCTGGTCTTTGCTTTCTTCAATCCAGCCGTCCCGATTGGCAATGCCAAAGCTCACTGTCCTGTTCACTGGTGGTGG
The DNA here is from genome assembly GCA_013400375.1 of Thinocorus orbignyianus. Taxonomy (NCBI): domain Eukaryota; kingdom Metazoa; phylum Chordata; class Aves; order Ciconiiformes; family Thinocoridae; genus Thinocorus; species Thinocorus orbignyianus. Next base: position 133,325 of record VXBW01007902.1, on the reverse strand, counting down.
GATCGGAGGATGGGATGGGAAGAAGAGCCCTGTTGGCCTGGGGAGTCGGAGCAGCCTCTTGCAAGCAGCCGGACATTGTGGGTTATGTCTGAGTGGCAGTGGGAGGGAAAATTTGTCATGACATTGAAAAGTGCTGCTATCACTAAAGAAGTGTATTTGTGCTGTCACAGGGACAGGGTGAGCCCTGAGGGGGTCATCTGCCACTCAGCTGTGAGTTGGAGAAAACTTCCATGCCTTAGTGAGTCCAAAAAACCTCAAAAAGAATGAAAAGTCAGAATAAAAAGGGAATAGATGAATTATTTCCTGGTAAAATAACATGTTAGGGTTTTGTCCTATCTGTGGGACACCTCGCAGAGTCCCCTTTTGCATCTCCCAGCCCCGAAGGAGATGTGGCGCGGGGGTAGCTGGAGAAGAGAAATGGGGTTTTTGTGTCCTTTTCCCTGCTTAGACATGAGATCTCTCAGAATTCCCCACGGAACAGAGTGGGGGATGATGTCCATCTTACAGCTGGAGAACTGAGGTGTCAAGAGGTGAAACCCTCGTGTCACAGGGGTCTGTGGAACTGGGGGCCTGAACTTGCACCCCACATTTGCGATCTGTTTTTTTTTTAACTCAAAAGATGCCTTTAACTTTTCTGTGGAGGCAGGGGGCAAGCTGTCCTTTTCTTTTTGTTGTTAGTCTCTATAGTGGGAATTTAATATTCTCTGGGCTCTCTGCAGTTCTGCAACGGAAAAATCTATTGTAGGAATAATTGCCTGTAGATGAAATAAAATTGTATTCAGTCTTCTTTTTTTTCTTTCGGTACTGTGGAAGCGGCTTGTCTTCCCCCAGCTCCTGTCTTTGTGTGCTTTCCTTGGGGAGGTACCTACAATCTTTTAATTATTGACCGTGTAACACGGGGCAGAGTGACATTATTTGTCAGTAATACAATACGGGAGGAGCTGCCCTCCTGTCTCTCTCATTTTTCCGATAAGCATGTTGAGCCCCGCGCAGTGTTGTGTCCGACCAAACCTTCCCTTTGCAGGTCCCCGTACCTGCTCGAGGTGCTCACCTCCCTCCCCTCACATGAGCAATTAAGGGAGGTTTAGCAAACGAAGCTCTCGCCTCCACTGGGAAACGTGGCCACGAGGCAGCCTTCCTCGTTAGGAGAATTTACAGCAATAAAGCTGCGCTGCCTCACCGCCGCTGTAAGGCTGCCTGGATGGTTGTGTGGATGCTGTCCGTGTCCCTGTGCCTTGTGGAAATAAATCGGAGGAGTCCCTGAGTGTGCAGCTGAGTCACCTTTGCACGTGCCATGTGCGTGTGAACCGAGCCTTGGAGATGGTACATCTGCTCGTCCCGTTAATTAGGAGGAGGCACCTCATGGTTAGTGCCAAGCAGGAGGTGGGAGCACCCATAGGATGCTCAGCCCTGATGGAGTTGAGGTGGGAGAGGACACAGCTCCCATGGCTGGTGGTGGGGACCCTCATGGAATGGTTTGGAGGTGACAAGTTGGATACAGTCAGTGGGGTTTAGTGTCATGAGGTGGCCACAGCACGCCGGCAGCAGCAGGAGACATTCAGGGATGTTTGCTAAACCTTTTCATGCCGGTGGTTTTGCCCATCTTTGTGGCACATGTGTAAGAAGGGCCAGTCTGAAAGCACAATATTTATTTTTAAGTTTTCAACGTTAAAAGAGAGTTGTGCTATTCTGAATTATGCACAGACCTTATTTTTTTCCTTAGGGGTTTCAGGGTAGTGATGCCCAGAGGCCAGAGCAGCCCCACAGCTCTGCAGCCCATCCAGGCCTGTGGTCACGGATAACCCTCACTCCCATGAAACAAAACTTAAACCATGAGTCATAAGGGTGGGAAAGAAACACCAACAGGAAGGGGTTGCGAGGTAACAGAGAGTAAGACACTTGGGGAGAAGATGACCATGCAGAAGGATGGAGCAGGTGGAGGAGTGCTGTCCTCTGCAGAAAGAAAAAGTGAAAACAACAGTAAATCCCATGATTTATCTCAAAAATGTTTCCAGAGAACAGAAAAAAGTTTTGCCCTCTTTGCACTTTGTGTTACTGTGCCCATAAATATCCTTTAAAGTTGGATTTTTATTAAAATACCAATATTTCGTAGAACATTATTATATTTTCTGAGCAATTTTCTTCTAAACCCACAACCAGGTAACACTTCCTTTTTCAGCCTTTCTGCCACATTATCCTATCTAATACAACACTAAGTACCGTCACTTGTGAATGCTATAGTGTTCTTGGTATATTTACTAAGCTCTTGGCTTCTACCCCCATGACAGTGATTGCCAATAGGGTAATTGCACTTTTAAAAATTTTATTAAAAAGTGCCTTTTCTTTTGAAGATGCTGCCTTCAAGTGTTATTTTCCATCATATCACATTTTTTTCTTAATCACTGTTGCAAAATGAGATAGTAACCTGCCAGAACAGAATGGTAGATGTATTTTTTTATACAAAGTATATATATAAAAAAAAGTTTATACAAACTGTAAAAATAGGTTTATACAAAGTATAAATTTTTGTTACTGTAGTTTTTATACAAAGCATAAAAAAAATACATTTTTTTTTTTTTCTTCACAAAGTACAAGGCTGGAACAAAGGAAAGCAAAAAGCCTCACCAAAAGGCTCCCTGCCGAAGGGCGCCGTGGGAAAAACTGTGGGTCCTTACACACGTATATTTGTATATATGTTCTATTTCTTTTTTAAAAAGAAAAGAAAGAAATCTTATTTTTTCAGTGCTGGGCGGAGATTTGCAAGACAAAAGCGTTTACTTTGCGTTGGGCCTCTTGTTTGGTGGCTCTGGGTTATGTGGAAACACACCTGCCATTTCACTGCTTCCTGCAGCAGATGCAAATAGAGCATCCTCTCAGGAAAATGTTACTGCCCTTAAAATAAACTCCCCTGCTCAGCGGAGCGCGCTGCCTCTGCTTTCATGCTGGAATGTGGCTGCAAAAACAGAAAGCCACAGGATAAAAATACAGTTGCCCACGGGTAATGACGAGGGGTTTGATGAGAGGTGCATGCAGATGCTGCTGTTTATTAAGTTTTAGTGCAGAGGTGTTGGGGGAGGGTGTTGTTGGGTTTTTTTTGTTTGTTTTCCTCCCTTTCCTTTCTCCTTCCCCTCCCTGTTTTGCTTTGTGGAGCCCCTTGCCTGGCTCTGTGCCCACGAGCCGCTTGGCTGGTCGTGACGGGCAGCCTGGGCGTCTGTTGGTCTCTGCCTCCCAGAGGCTGCCTTGCTGCTGGTGTCTCTTCCTCTCTTTCTCTCCCTCTCTCTCTTCTTTCTCTCCCTCTCTCTCTTCTTTCTCTCCCTCTCTCTCTTCTTTCTCTCCCTCTCTCTCTTCTTTCTCTCCCTCTCTTTCCTTCTTCCTTCCTTTCTTTCTTTTTCTTTCTTTCTCATTAAGCCTAAAAGCCCTAGGGCCCCCAGTTCAAGAAGGACAGGGAACTGCTGGAGAGAGTCCAGTGGAGATTACAGAGATGTTCAGGGACTGGAACATCTCTCTGCTGAGGATCGGCTGAGACTTGGGGCCGTTCAGCTGGAGAAGAGCAGACTGAGAGGGGATCTTATTGATGTTGAGCAAGAGCTAAAGGGCAGGGGGCAAGAGGATGGGGCCAGAATCTTCCTCAGTGGTGCCTGGGGACAGGACAAGGGGTAACAGGCACAAACTGGAACATGGGAAATTCTGTCTGAACCTGAGGACAAACTTGTTTATTGTGAGGGTGGCAGAGCCCTGCAACAGGCTGCCCAGAGAGGTGGTGGAGTCTCCTTCTCTGGAGACATTCAAACCCACCTGGATACGTTCCTGTAGGACCTGCTCTGACCCAGCTGTGGCAGGGGGTTGGACTGAATGATCTGCAGAGGTCCCTTCCAGTCCCTGCCAGTCTGGTTCTGTAATAAGAGCATTAAGAACAGCTTGAATGGTTGAGAAATTGTCTTGCTCTTGGTTTCCTCACCCCAGAGCCAGACTGTGTTTGGTACATGGAGACCTTGAAACCTGCCCTACACTGAAGTTTCACTCTCAGGTCAGCAAGCGACTGCAAAAAATGAATAAGGTGTCTTGCAAGGGTAGAAAAACTGGGAGAAGGAGAAATGACTCCATTATGCAACACCTGCATGGGTGCAGCCGAGGTGTGTGCAGTGGAGCGTGGGGGGATGTGGAGTTTGGAGGGGGCAGTCCCAAACACCTTCTTCACAAAGGTCTCTGAGCATCAGCTATTGGCCCAGCAGGGCTTGCTTTTAGTTGTTCAGTTTGTTTTGTTGGGTTTTTTTTTTTTTTTGCTTTTGCGGTGACAGTTAGGTGTGGATTTACCATCATTTGGGGTGGGCTCTTCAATTTGCAGGATGTGACGTGGGGAGAGATGTGTAGATGTTCAGAGTTTATCACCTGAAAAATAGGTGGCTGAGTCATTCCAGAAGCTTTGCTATCTTTGAAATCACAGATAGTGTTTGCTGCCAGCATTGTTTCAAGAAAGCAAGCTGAGATAACCTGCCTTGAGGTCAAAGTGGTTGTTTGGAGGTACTGGCTGGATTTGGATTTGTTTCTAGTCAAAATAACCTCTGGTCACCAAGTGATGAAATGGTCGGTGTGAGGAAAGATAGCTTTGTACAGGGATAAATGTGGATCTTCCAGGAATGGAGAAGTTTCTTCAAGGTGATGTCAGATGGTAGGGTTGGAAATGAGACTAACAGTATGGTCAGGGGGAAAGAGGATAAGGAGCTCCATGGCCCTGGGTGTCTGTGGGCTATAGCTCACAGGGACACTGCGGGCAGGACAGCTAAGGGACAGCACTGAAAGGAGGTGTTCAGGGTATCTTGGTGTACAAGGGCCTGAGCAGCACATCCATAATTGATGGAAATTACTGCTTAGAGAGGCTTGAGGTTTTCAAGAGGCTGTGAACTCCTGAAGGACAATCTTCTACAGGGCCAAGCTCTTTGGAGCCAGCAGAGAGGAGAGCTGAGCCTGGGATTCTGTGGTGGGATGGGCGTGGAGAACCAGGTTGTGCAAAGGAGAGCTCGCAGGTGTGACTGTCACTGCATCTGTTTTCACAGCCTGTGTTTTTCTTGGCTCCTGAGTGCAGGAGAGGGGTACCGGGGCATGTCTCCCCATGAATTCTGAGAAGAATTCCCCTCAAGGCTTGCTGGGCTCAGGTATTTTTTAACCAGAATTGCCATTGGATCGCTGCAACTTACTGCTGATTTTTCCCCTTTTGTCCCTGGCTCTTAGTTGGCAGCATCCCATCCCTGCAGCGCCTGTGGATGGGCCCTGCTAGATGGGGGGTGTGTGTACCAGCTCCGGGGCTCCTTTCACACCCTAATCTCATTGTGGGAGCACAAATCCATCTGTTTGATGTTGGGGTGACCCCTAAGAAACTCAACTATCTGCCATGGGCTGACCCTCAGCTTGCGCTGGGGTATGTAGGGGCCAGATCTGTTTGCAATTACTTGTTTTTTAACGTGCTGTGCGACCTGCTGAGGAGTGGGGGAGCTTCTCTCTGAGCGATTGCATGTGTCTCTCCTTTTGACGATGAGCATTTGTCCCTCCACATGTGGGATCAGCTTCTTTCTGTCGGCAGCATCTGCTGAGACTGCGTCTGGCTGGATGCCCTTATCACCCAGCTCCCTGCACGCCTGGGGCCACGAGGCACAGGGCAAGCCCACCCCTGTCTTCCTTATGGATGCAGCTGTGAGACGGGACCTTTACTGGCCTCGGCTTTGCCTTTTCATGCCTGCTGGCCACTGGGAAGCTGGGGTGGTTGAAATGAAGGGCATCCCTGGTGCAAAGGTTTGTCCCCAAGGCTGCTCTCCGGGATACTGCTGTGCAATGGGCTCCCAAGCTCTCTCCTGCTTTCCTTTGAGGAAACTCATGTTCTTCAACTTCATTTTGTATCTTATTATCTGAAAGAGCTCAGAAAAGAGAAGTTAGCTCTATTTTAAATATCCTCTGTCTATCTGCTTTATATTTTCTCAGCTTGGGGCTATGAACCTGCTCCCGTAGGTATTGGAGCACCTCACAGGTGTCTTTCACCTTGTGTCCTACTCACTTTTTATCCCAACAGTGGTTCTCATCCTTTTGGCTTCTTGGCAGAGACCTGCAGACACCACAAAAGCCACCCTTTGTCTCCCTTCCCCAACTGCATTTCCCTGTGGTGCTGGGAGAGTGCATAGTCCTGGCTCCACGTGCACTGCGTGGGGTGACAGCCTGAGCCACGGCTTCTCACAGAACCACAGAATGATGCTTCAAGTGCGACATTTTGCACTGAGAGTATCATCGCCCCCGTTCTTCAAGAAGCCATCCACATCTGTAACAGCTGTATGTGTTTCCAAATCGTATTAACATCTCTTAAATCTCCTAAATCTGCCCGGTGTCCTAGCAGACCAGCTGGCTGAAGCGGGCGCAGGCGGCTCTCTGTGCTGCCAGGGCTCCGCGCTGTACTGCGAATAATTTGCAAGAGCCAGCAATGCTAAATGTTCGGCTCCGAGAAGATCAGAGGCTTTTTGTTCTTTTAATCATGTGCTTTTCTTGCCTTATGAAAACATCTCGGCGCTGCTCCGGCTAATAGCAGGAATCCTAAGAAAACACAGAGAGGGATCTGCAGTAAAGATCAAGCTACCGTCAGCTTGCCCAGACAGCTCTGTTACCCAGCAGAGCAAACCTCTCCAGTGGGGCTCCAGTAACCTCACCAGAGGTAACCGTGGGCAGATGCATCACCTGGATATGATGTCAGCACATGCTGCTGATGTTATTTTGTTCAAGGCAAGTGAAGGAGGTTGATGAAAAGGCTAGGAGCGTTAGCACACAACTCTGAGGACTTGACCAGGGTGATTTATGCAGCCAGCTGGAAGAGATCCCTTGTTTGGGCAGCGTGACACTCCCTGTCCTTTCTCAACAAGCTCATTCCTGTTATTGTGAACTACCTGCTTGAGGCTCTGAGGAGGTGCTTGGCATGGCCCAGCCTGGAGTTTGTTGCCATGTTTTTCCTCTCCTGAGTTGCTGGACTCATGAATAGCTTCCCCCACGCATTTCATGAGCCTGGAAGCTGCCTCCTACCTGGAGCCTTAGGACAGGATTAGATGCAACTGAAGGGTTGTAGGACTGTGGTAGATCTTACCCACCATTTTCAAGCTGAGGCCTGAGCATCGGTGCCCTCTGAGATGTGACCAGGGTGCTCTCAAGGCGTGCAATATCAGATGGAAGCAGAGGAGGAATTCAGGCTCAGGTCCAGCTCCCACAGTGTTCCACAAGGTTGGGTTGTTAGACATCTGTGTAACGTGAGATTTCCTGTATTTCAGACTGTGAGTTGTATTGAAAACACACGGGATGCTATCCTTCCTCTGTTTCCTGTGCAGTTTTAATATGGGATGTGAGAAATCCCACTGTCACCTGCCCCTTCCCCAGAGGTATTTCTTAGAATCATCTTCATTGTCCATCTTTTCCCCCAAACTTTCCATTTGGCTATCAAGCTGTAAGGACAAAGTGACCATTGGAACATGTTGGATTCAATGATCTCAGAGGTCCTTTCCAACCATGAAGATTCTGTGGTTCTATGTTTCATGTTTTCAGTTTTATCACATAATTTACCCACTGATTTTCTTAAGATCTTCATTAACTGGTTCCTGTTAAGGTAATGAAGGGCAACAAAGCTGGTGAGGGGTCTGGAGAATAAGTCTTATGAGGAGCGGCTGAGGGAGCTGGGAGTGTTCAGCCTGGAGAAAAGGGGGCTGAGGAGAGACCTTCTCATTCTCTGCAACTTTCTAAAAGGAAGCTGTAGAAAGGCAGGGATCGGTCTCTTCTCCCAAGCAACAGGTGATGGGACAAGAGGAAATGGCCTCAAGTTGCACCAGGGGAGGTTCAGATTGGAGATTAGGAAAAAATTTAACAGAGAAAGGGTTGTTAAGCCTTGGAATGGGTTGAGGCACCATCCCTGGAGGGATTTAAAAGATGGGTTGACATAGTGCTTAGTGACATGGGTTAGTGACGGGTTTTTATCAAAGTTAGGTTGATGGTTGGACTCGGTGATCTGAAAGCTCCCTTCCGATCCAGACAATTCTGTGGTTCTGTGATAAAGGTGAAAGAGTGATGCCTCTCAAATGGGTCTCGACTCTCCAGACTTCTGGAATTGTTTGACGCAGTGTCATGTGGAGAATTAACACATGGAAGAAAACAGAGATTCACTCAATTAGCAAGGCTGTGAATTAGCAATGGCTGTGAAAGGAATCCCCTGAGGATCAGTCGTGGTAGCTTCTCTCTTACGTTGATATTGGAGCAAGTGCGAGGAATACCCTGAGGAGATGCGTGGACAGGATGTCAGGCTCCTTTGTGGGTAGAAGGGAGGATTGTGATGGGAGAGAAAGCACTGGAAGATCTCAGCTGCTTTTATACAAAGTTCTGGTTCCCCATGGTCAGGAAGATGAATTCAAATTAGGAAAAATGTGATGTCCAGCTATTACAGTGATGAGAACAGGGCAATTTCCTCACCAAGAGGAGATTAAGGGCATATCTACATCATCATAATGAGAGACCGTCTTGTCTTATAGTTCATCGTCCAACGTAAAGCACAGGAGTGAATTTATAATGATGGAGCTGAATTTGGGACTTGCCAAATTCACCATATAAATGATAAAATGCACATTAAATAGAAACAATGATAGATGACTTTAGAGCTAGTCAGAATGCAGACCAGTGACTGCAGTGTGAGTACCTCAGGGTGCACAGTCCCCAAAAGTGCTATTATATTATTTGGAAAAGAAGACTGCTTTTCTGTAGAGGTGTACTAAATCAAGACCTGATGATTTTGTCTCAGCAAAGCTTTATCTCAGACAGGCTTTTTGTCTGTCACACCTTGCTCCTGAACAGGCAGCTCTGCGTAACCATGATCTTTCATCTGGGAAGAGTGTATGGAGCAAACACATTTATCTCTGGACTTCTGAAGAAAGCTGTGTAGGTTTTGCTTCCTTATCCCTGGCTGCAAGAACCAAGTTGCGCCTGATGGTTCTGGTTATAATCCATGAAATACTGAATGGTGACTGTTTTTTATTGAGACCTATGGATGCTCCTAAGTTGAGACATTCTTCTCGGCCGGGTAGGTGGGAGCTACTTTGGGGAGCAGTGTCTAGTTCTTTGGTTCGCCCCTAAAACTTGCAAAACTCATGAGTAGTGGAAGCCTTCCTTGGCCCAGCCATGTGAGGGCCTGAGTCTGTGGAAGAGGCAAATTTACAGACTCAATGGCTTAAATTTGTAATTATGTGCCTATTTACTGGAGGGGGTTTTAGGAATAGCACTGAGTTCCCTTGCATCTCCTGTTCTATGAAGGCTGCTCCTGGCATCCAAGAGCCATCTGTTTTCTGGGCAGGCCAAAACCACGTTTCTCCTCTAGAGAACCACAGTGATGCCCATGCCCAGGATAAACTTGGGTCTTTGCAGGGATCTGCTCCTGCTGTCCTTGTTGCTCGCACTGCAAGAGGTGTTGAAGTCGAAAGCTGAGCTCAGCTTCTTTGCATTTTAACAAGTTGCATTTTTAAAAATAATCCTATTGAGTGAGAATTGATTTTTTTTTTAGAAAAAATGAGAAAAGATGCAGCAGAGTTTGGGAGGGCTGTGTGCTGGAGCCAGGAGTGTAGATGGTGGAATCTCTCCCTTCTGGACTCCCAACCTCTAACAGGCCTGCTGTGTTCCCTGTTCAGTAGCTAGGCATGTAGGAATGCCAAATTATCTGAGCTGCTGGCTTTCTGTGCCGTGCTGTAGAATTGCATGCTGCTGCTGCGCTTTAGGCCAGCCTCAATTACTTGCTTGTTATCGGGGTGGAGATCAAAGTACATCATTTAAAGAACAAATGCAGTAAATACCTTGAATTTATGTATTGACTTTTTTTGGAAAAGTGGATTGTCACAACAAGCTCAAGCTAATCTTTTGGATTTTGCATCAAGAGCTGGGAGGAGAGAGAGAGATGTGTTACCTGAGGTGCCTGGGTTTGCATGATGCAGCGTGATTTTATGCGGATACTGCTGCCTGCTGTGTAATTCCTGTTTCCATGCCTTGGCGTTGCTCTGGGATCCCTGCATAATCTGAATATCCTCTGGTCTCTGGATACTACGGGAATTGAGTCAGGGCTCTTTTCATCTTCTAAGTGCTGACTTAGATGTTAGTGATTTATTTTTACTGCTCTGGGTTTATTTTTAGTATCCCCTGAAAAGTTGATACCTTGAAGAGTAAAGCCAAAGGCACCACAGGAGAGTCTGCTGATGAGTTGATTATTTGGGTTCATCTCGCCCTCCCTTTTAGAGGGATTTCTTGCACCACATAGTAGCTTCGCTTCATGGAACGTGCTATATTTGGAGGAAAATGCATTAATGAATTATCACTCAGGCTAAACCCGTTGCCATTTGTGTGAGGTCTGGAACCAAGGAAGAGTCAAGGGGCAGAGGAAGAGAAAATGACTGAGAAGTTGCTTCCATCCCATCCCGCAGCAAGGCTTTTGCCTTCCCAGACATGAGAATTGCTGTCATTCTTTCAAATTAACTAGGAGAGAGTAGTGTGTCAAATACACACAGCCATGGTGGATTTTGAGTGCAGGAGCTGTGAATATACTGCAAGTTACTTGCTGTTGTAGCAGGAGGTCCAGTATATAAATTACAGGTTGTATAATTTAAATGTGTTAATGAAATAGTGCAAGTTAAAGCCTACCCTGACAAGCAAAATGACTTAATAGAATTGGATTTTGTGGCTCTTATGAGCAATTTGAAAGGCACTTCTTTCTTTGAAACACTAAGTTATGCTACAACCTTGATGTTTTAATTATATTGAAACTACCAGACTTGCATATGGTGGGGATTGTTATTAAGGCGTCTCCACAATGAATTTTCCTATCTCCTTCAGTTGAATGATATGAATATAAAAGTGATGGCCCTTGCACGTATACTTCAACTAGTAGTTTGCTTGCTGTAACAAACCTTTTTATAAGATTCTAAATTATCTGTTTGGGGTTTTCTGTGCAAGCTGCTGGGATAACTTGCATGTGTCTTGATAGGCAAAACAAAAGTTCCTTGCCAGATGAAAATACAGTACTTTTCCATATTTCCCTAGTTTTCTTAAGATACAAGACCCATACTAACAGGCACCCCTGCAGATGCCCATGGTGTTGTCCCATCTTCAGTCTTGCTTTCCCGTCCTCAGTTTCCAAGGCACAGGAGGTGACCGCAGCCACCACCAGTGCCCTTTGTCAGTGCTGCAGAGCATCATCCCGTCTTGCCTTGGGACCAGCCTGCAGAGCAGCCATGGGAGGGGATGGTTGTGACCAGCTGGGACGGTGCTGTCACAGCCCTTGACAACATTTACACTTTCAGCCCTCGGGGGCTGCCAGGCTGTGTCTGCTCTGCTCCTCTTTTCCAGCTGGACTGAGAGGCTGGAGGTGAATAATTCATAGAATCATAGAATGGTTAGAGTTGGAAGGGACCTTAAAGATCCTTAAAGATTGCTATTTCGAACTCTATCCCTTTCCTCCTCCTTTTTGTAGCAGATGGAGAGAAGGTGAGAAGCCGTGAACTCTCTGTCAGTGGTCTTCTGAGAGCAGTCACTTGTGTGCTGCTTATCCCAAATTCTCCACTATGAAAAAGTCACAACGTCTGCAGAAATCCCAGCTCGAGGAGCAGCTGGCCCCGGGTCCAGCAGGTGGGGCTTGAAATGGAACTGGGTGGAGAGGAAATAATTTTGCAGGACTCGCCCTTTGCAGAATTCATGCACCTTCTGTTTGCAGAAATATCAGGAATCCCCAGCAGTGCCCCTGACATATCGCAGAGCTGTGGATAGGAATAAAGGCCTTTTCAAGAGCTGGGTTCATTCAAATTGGATGGGCCCTTCCATATAGATGGAAGAAGATGTAAGTTCTTGCATTTTTCACCAAAAAGTTTGATTATTTGCATTTCCTTTGTCTGAAAGCCACAGCAGGACAAGGCAAAAAGCTCCAGCTGATGCAAAGACAAGGTTGCACGTGCCTTTTGTAAAGGGAATCTCACCCCATTGCCTTGATTCTGTCCTTTGCTCCAGCTGCAAAATCACCGTCTTGGTATGGATCCTTGAAAGTCAACTGCATTGGAAATTGAGTCTTTGCTTGTGGTCCTTCTACACAGCAGCAGCACTGAAGGGCAGCATAAATCCAAGAGGCTGGGGATGAGACGCCTTCCACCAAAACACCTCAGGGTGTTTTAGAATTAGAATCGTAGAATTGTTAGAGTTGGAAAAGGTAATCAAATTCTAACCCCCCTGCCATGGGCAGGGACACCTCCCACCAGACCAGGTTGCTCCAAGCCCCATCCAGCCTGGCCTTGAACACTTCCAGGCATGGGGCAGCCACAGCTTCTCTGGACAGCCTGTTCCGGTGCCTCACCACCCTCACAGCAAAGAATTTCTTCCTGGTATGTAATCTGAATCTCCCCTCTTCCAATTTAAAACTGTTACCCCTTGTCCTATCACTAGACCTCCTGACAGAATCCCTCTCCAGCTCTCCTGGAGCTCCCTTCAGATTCTGGAAGGCTGCTCCAAGGTCTCCCCAGAGCCTTCTGTTCTCCAGGTTGAAAAACCCCAGCTCTCTCAGCCTGGCTTCATAGGCTTCATAGGTGCTGCAGCCCTCTGATCATCTTGGTGGCCCTCCACTGGACCTGTTCCAACAGTTCTATGTCCTTTCTCTGTTGAGGACTCCAGAGCTGGACACTGCTCCAGGTGGGGTCTCACGAGTGCAGAGCAGAGGGGGAGAATCAGCTCTCCAGTTGTCAGTGCTCAACCTTTTCCTTGGAAAATAATTCATCGCTTTAATGGAGATATGTGAGAACAGAGGAAGAAATAGCAGCCCCATAAAGTGCTCTGTCCACCCCACTGGGCTAACATATTTCCTGAAAAAATGCCCATGTACGATGACTGTGTTCCCCACAGCACTGCTGAGTAAACAGGTGGATTTTTGTATAAGAGAGTGCCCACCCATGTGTATCCGGCATCATCTGGAGAAGAAATGAACCCATGGTAGTTATTTTTGCATCATTTGGATGTCTACTGCATGTACACCTAAAGGAATCTGCACATTGATATTATTTCTTTTTTTTTTTAATCCAGAAGTGAAACTTTCACTCAACTTTCTTGGGTGACAAGGGAAGCTTAAATGCAGTTCCACTCACATTTGAGAGATTGCTGTCATTTTATACAGCATAGAAATTAGTCTTAAGAGGCAATAAAGCCAGCAAGCTTCTCAAAGCTGGAAAATATCCCGTTCACTAAATCACTGAAAATACAGTCCAAGGGTACAGCGAGAATTTATCAGATTTTTTCCATTTCTGTGTAGTTGTTCCTACAAGAGATTCTGCTTGTTCTGAGTCTTCCTTTAATCTGCTTCTGATTTTTTTACCTTCTTTTTCTTCCCTTTTTTTTTTTTTTTTTCTTTAAGGACACTTTGCTGCTGACGCTTCAGTCCTTTAAAAGTTTTCTGTGAAGCCTTGGTGCCTGATGCTGCAACCAGCTCAGGGGCTCTGTCCTCCCAGCCTACCCTGTTAAGTTGAGCTTTTGCATTTTGCCTTGTTTATTCCACATTCCCCCAGGTCGATGGATTAAACTCTGCCCAACTCTTTGCAAAACATATAAACTAGGATTGCAGTAGGCTGTCTGAATGAAATCAGTGTGTGGAGAGTGGATGCATTTTTGGTGTTAAACTGAGCTGTTGCGTTTTTCCGAGGTTAGACTCTATCTCAGAGCATTTCATAGCAAAAAAAGTAGCCTACAGAATCATTCCTGCACCCGTGTTTTTCCTCTCTGACTCACTGGATGTAGAGAAGCACCCTCTTGCACGGGGAGGTGTTTGGCTCAGGAGCTGGACCATCTGGAGGCAGCTCTCCAAAGCCACCTCCTTTCCTGCTGGGCTGCTGCTACTTGTCGTGGTGGAACATGTAGCTCCAAATCTGCCCTGAGGAGGCTCATGAGGAGCCTGACACCCAGCCCAGCCCTGAGAAAAGACAGTGCCCAGTAGTGTGACCCAGGGGGTGACATCTCTATGTCACCTCCTCTCCACATCCAATATAGGGAGGGTAAATGATAGGAAGCAGCACAGGAGTGCCTAACAGTTAGCTCCAATTTTGTCAGCTTGAGCTGTTGCTGTAAGTGTATAAATGTGTGCTGGTTTATTTGGGCAGCAGATTTGTTTTTCTTTATTGGCTTAAACATAAATTGTGCAGCCTATACTCTTTAAGCCACCAAGCCAGGCTGCTCTCTCAACCACTGCAGAGCCCTTCTCCAATTCTGTATTGTCAATTTAAACTGTGCAACTGTGCCTCAGCTGCTGTGCTTTGCCTTACACATCTTACTTTATCCCCGCCCCCCAACTTTTACTACTCTGATTTTTGGTTGTTATTTTCTCTGTGCTTGCTTGAATTACTGCGGGTATTCCTGTCAAGGCTAATGCATTAGTACCTGTTACAGGCTGATGTTTATACAGGTGGTTTCTATCCTTTATGAATTAACAAAAGGTTAATAATTGCCCAGCACAATACACCTGTAAGTTCACTCACAGAGCTGGGCACAGGGAGTTTTCTGGCTCTTCCACAGGCCAACTTGTGCCTTAAAGTTTCTCATGGAGAAAAAACAAGATACTCTCTGTCTCCATTGCCAGAAATCACACATCCTGATTTGTTTGGGGAATATTATTTCCTCTTAAACTCTGTGTATTCTTCTAGCTTGTTTGCTTTGACGTTATTCTAAGTTCCTCTGTGGACTTGCGGGGAGCTCAGTTTAGTCGTGAACATTGAGGAGGCCACTCTTGACTTAGTCCATCATTTTTCTCAGCCATATCTTCTTCTGGAGAAACATCCTGGTGACATTCAAGACTGTAGTATTTTAGCTGCATGAGGACCTATTGCTTGGGGATGTTACTTGGGTCTCTGGGAATCAAAGGGTTCTTCAAGTTTCGGTAGGTGAGTCAGCTGGGTATGGACCCCAGGAGTATGGACCCTGGCAAAAAACCTCTCACAACCTTTGCTTGTGTTTCGTGTCGAGGGAATGTTGTCTGGGCTAGCGAGAAGGAGATGCAACCCCTGCAGCACCACTGGGAGGGTTTGGTTTGTTTGGATGCTTGTGATGTGGATGATGGCTCTGAGAAGCATTGAACACTCACACAGGAGCTCTCAAACCACATCCGCTGATGACTTTGGCTGTGACCAAAGTGGCAAATGAAATATGGGAGAGAGAAAAAGCTTCACATCTCCTAGCCAGCCAACCTCAATGGAGCAGTCAGCTCCACTTTGGCTTTTCTGCACATAAGTACTCCAAGGGACTGGGCTAAAGGAACAACTGTCTGTAGGACTGTAAGTCTGTAGGACTTCAGGAAAAAAAAAAACAACCAAACAACAAACCCAACAAAACCTGAAGCTCTCCATGCAGTTTTCCCACTTGCAAAATTGCATTAATAATGTTTGCACGCGTTCATAAGATGTTTTGTGCTCCAAGAATAGCAGTGTTATGTCACTGCTGTGCATTGTCATTATTTATTATCTCAGAGCTAATGGGATGCAATACAAAGAGTGCGGCATGATTTCAGAAGCTGAAGGCATGCCGTGTTTCCTGATGACAATGTGAATGATTGCAGCTTTTTGAGGCAGTGTGAGACGTGGAATTTGTCCTTTGCTGATGAGGAATCCTTCATTGTTCCTCCAAGTGAAACTCACCAGGCGGTAGGTGTTTTGTATTAGTCTGGAAGGACACTGGAGAAATTTGAGAAAATAGCTGGTGTAAATTTGTGGTTTCAGCAATATTAAGGAACTGTTGACATGTTGGGAATAACATTTCAGAGTGTAAATGCATGAGAAGGGCAGTAGGGAGATACTTGAGTTACAAAAGCGTTTCAGCCTTGAAAGTCCAGCATGACCTGTTGTTCATGGGAATAGTGTTTTGAATCCAGAAGGAAACTGAATAACTAAACGTTAATTTGCCCCCTTGTTTGTCCCCCAGATCTTCCCCCAAGTAGGTCAGCACACGTGTAGTGGAGAAACTGTATGGGCTGTACCTTGGCTCTATCACCTCGTTGCATCTCAAAAACTGAGCAGTACTAGGTTTGGTCTGGTCCTTGAGCAGGAGACATCCAGGCATGGAATCATGGAACTGGCTGGGTTGGAAGGGACCTTTTAGATCACTGAGTCCAGCCATCAATCACCAACTGACAAATCCAGGATCATCCTGGGCATGGGCATCACCATGGTTCGCTGGAGGAGAAACGTGGTTTTGGCCTGCCCAGAAAACAGATGGCTCTTGGATGCCAGGAGCAGCCTTCATAGAACAGGAGATGCAAGGGAACTCAGTGCTATTCCTAAAACCTGCTCCAGTAAATAGGCACATAATCACAGGTTTAAGCCATTGAGTCTGTAAATTTGCCTCTTCCACAGACTCAGGCCCTCACATGGCTGGGCCAAGGAAGGCTTCCACTGCTCCCCAAAGCAGCTCCCACCCACCTGGCCAGGAAGAATGTCCCTCAGCACCATGTCTGCCTAGCTTTTACATATGTCCAGGAATGGTGATTGCATCACTTCCCTGAGCAGCCTGTTCCAAGTTTTGACAACATTTTTGGTGAATAAACTTTTCCTAATATCCATCCTATGCATCTCAAACAGCGAGGTTTGGGGGAAATGGCCTCATGTTGCCAGCAGGGCTGCCAAGTTTTGGCTGACCTGACCAGCAAAGGAGCCAAGGAGAACTGTTTTTGTGTAGTCAACAAAGTTAAACCTTATGCAAAATCCAGCTTGAGAGCCCAAGGGTCTGGCCACTGCCTCTTCCAACAGCATTCCACTTAACCTGATTCCAGGTTGCCACAGTATTTTGCATGTTTAATTCAAAAATATTTCAGATGAACTCAAATGGCTGCATCCCATGCATTGGGGGAGAATGCTTTCCACTTAGATTTAGAGACTTATTTTTGAGGCTACTACTTTTGTGAGGTTTTGTCATAAATACTTGCATCTCTCCACTCCAGGGGCTTCACTGTTGTGAGGCTGGTCCCAACTCTTCTTACGCTGTGAAGTGACTTTAGATCTTTCAAAAAAGAAAATATCCAACTATGTGTTAAAAAAATGCAATACCCCCCACCCTGTAATTTCAGATAATAAATTAAATCCTTGCGTATTTGTAGTCTGCACAATCAGTTGTTTAAACATGACAGTCTGACTAAGTATGGGTTTTAAGTAGCCCCTCGAGTTTAAACTAGGGTGTATTTATTTAAAAAGAAAGAAGAAAGAAGCTATTGCCAACAGAAATGTCGTGTCATACATCCTGGCTGACCTGCTGTTGTCTATCAAGGTATGTTTGAGCTTTCAGATATTAGAACTTTTCAAAGGGAAGCACATGGATCCCACCTCTTTCGTATTAATATTTCCTGAGTGCTTTTCCTTTCAAGTGTTTCTGTTTTCAGTGGTGCCTTTTTCAAATTAAAAAGGCTTCCCAAGCCTTTAAACACAGCATGTGTCCAAAGTGTGGAAAATTCTCTTTGAAGAGTCACAGTGTTTAAAAAAAAAATAAGAAAAAGAAAGGGAAGTAAAAACCAAGGAGAGCAAATGCTGGCTGGTGTGGTGTGAAGGGCAGCTCGGTGCTTTCAGACAGAGCATTTCTGATTAGACATGGGCTTTGCTGGGCTGGTGTTACACATTATCCAGATAAAGATGAATATGCATGCAGGCGTACTTTGAAATATTTGTGTGATCTATATTAATCTAGTTGGTGTTAACAGGAATATTTGGGTGCTCATGCTGTTTGCATCCAAAGTAGGATGTGAAACAGCTGGGGCTGGTGTCTGTAGAAGGCTTCCCGTGAACATGGGGACACCTGAGAGTCCTGGCATCATGGGGAGGGGAGGGAATAAGGGGAAATAATCTCTACGAAATATAGATTTCTTTTAGATATGGTTGCACTTGCATATTCCTCACACACTGGCCTGTGTGCTGTTGTTTTCAGTGAAATGCAGAGGGGTTCTCTGATAAAATGTGGTGGTTGGACTCAGACGTTGACCTGTCCACCCTATCCTGCATCCACAGATCCCACTGGCCTCTTAGGGACAGTGACTCTACAGGATGGGGGGCCGTTTGTGTCATTGGCAAGGACTTGATTTTGAGATTTTACAGGGTTACTGCAAATGAACAGGGACTTAGGGAATGCTTTGCATCACAACTTGCCAAAACTCTTTCTCAGCCTGAACCTTCCCCCTGCTGAAGTACCCCACGGGCGTTCCTGAGCTTCCCTGCTGGTTCCCTCAGCATCATGGGCAGGCTCAGGAGAAGTGGGGCTCAGTGGGGCTCGAGTATCCCCGATGTGCTGTGAGATCCCCCCGTAGCCCCTGAGCTGGATGAACCGGGGGCTGCCAGAGCCCTGTCTCCTTCCCCAGCTCCAGATAAAGCTTCAGGCTGCCGCAGCAAGGGAAGGCACAGCTCACAAATCCCCCGTGGCCTCTTTAATTGACGAGGAGCTGTTCTGTCCTTTTTAATCGGTGCAAAACTTTTCCTGCAAACCAGCTTAGGTGGTTATTTGTAGTCTGTCATTATCTGATTATCACAGCACTGATTGATGGGCAGGGAACGCTGTGAACAACTGACCCTGAAGTTGCAGCAGAGCACGGTGTGTTGGAAACCTGTGAGAAAGGCGGTTGTGTGTCTTTTAGGTTGTATTAGCCAGCAATTAAGTACCTCTTCGTTACTGGAACAGCTTCCAGGATAAAACTGGAAACTTGTAGACTGCTTGTTTTATTTCTCCCCCTTTTTTTCTGCCTATCCTGCATTGCTCGTGGTAAGCGTAGAGCGAAACTTCTCTTTGGTGGGTAAAATGTTAAATCACTGCTCATCAAAGGCAGCAAAGTTCAGGGCAGGAGCTGTGAAAATGCTGGAGGAATAGAAGCAAGTCTAAAAGTTTAAGGGTTGATATTTCTTGTAGCAGGCACCAAATTAGTAGAAAAGGAGAAAAAGGAAAACATTTTGGCTGGCTGTGACTTTATCTTCTTTGAAGATTTCTGCGTTGTAAGACATGCTGTCTCTCACGTATGCGTGGCCCAAGATCACAGGCTCCTCCGTGGCGAAAGAGGAGACTGAGAGAAGCTGCCTCATCCCCTGGTTCTCAACTGGGAAGAGAATTCAGAACTTGATTCCCAATCCCCTTGCTTATCCACGGGTTGACATTTCCTTAGTTGCCATCTGCTGAGCACTGGAGTGCAGGCATAGCACATAAATTGTCCTTAAACCTTGCCAGGTGCTTGATCAAAGATGCAGAGATAGTGCACAGGTTAAAGGCCAAAATTAGACCTGCAGAAAGCAGATGCAGAGCTGAGGTGTCCGAGGGAACACTGTGTTGGACAAGGGGGTTTATTGCTGCGATGCACAGCTGGTGGCAGGAAGAACAGGGAGAAGAATGGACTGCTTCACTGCCTGCCCTGTGGGATTGAGGATACTCAGTATAGTTTGCTCTTTCTTCATATCTTTATTTCTGTTTGCTTGTGGGTTGTATTATTATTTTTTTCATAATAATAAAAAATAAAGTTAGATGGTAGGAGTGGGGATGTATTTGCTTGAACATACCCAGCAGGTTTAGTTGGCTTCTGGGAATCCCTCTGAACCTGAACTTGAACTCCAAGGGTTGGAGCCTCCGGCCTTGGAGGAGGAGAATAAAAGGCTCCACTTGCTGTATCGTAGCTGGTCTTGGCATTTTTTTTTGTCCTCTGAGGCTGTGCTCCTTTGTCTTCCCAGGCTGTTTCCCGGTGCTTAGAGAAAAAAAGGCCACAACTGTTCTCTGAGAAGAGATTTGTGCTGCAATGAGAATCCTTTGCTTTTATTAGCACTATTTGCATAGACTCAGAGCATGTGGAAGATAAGAGGCTTAAGCTGTTAAGTGTAGGGAAATGTAAGGTAATAATGAGGTTAAGGAGGGAGCCTTTGGCAGCAGAGCCCTGCACCCTCTGCCCAGCCCTGTGGCAATGCCAGCTGTGGGGTGCAAAACTGTGTGGACCCCCAGAATTCCCCCCTGTCCTCCAAGATGTGCAGCACTGGATTTTGCCGGAAGGGCTTGCCTGTGATTCCCCCCTCTTTGCTTCTGATTTTCTCCCACTGTATTTATAGCCTTTGCTTCTAGTTTCTTGCAGCGTGGGGTTTATCACCCGCCGGGCGCTGTAAGCGGTGGGAGGATGCCCAAGGACCTTCAGAAAGTGGGAGCAGGTGGAAGGGGTTGTGCTGCTTCCCGTTCTCTCTCCGCTGATGCCCCAGGAGCCCACGCGGGTGGGATGTTGCTGGTATGAGATGGACAGATTTTTCTTTATAATGCCATTTACTTAGAGACTTGTTTAGATGCCTGACTGAGGACAGACTCCTCCTTGGAATATGCCTTTTTGCAAAGCTTATACAGGCCATTTCTTTTTATAGAGTTCTATATGTATGATATCTCTATATATTTATAGGTATGATTGCCCCACTGATGGAGCACGCTGTAGATTAGTAGGAAATGTAGTTATTAGCTCTTGATAAGCAGTCATTTTTCATCCCAGCTGTTTTTTAATTAAACATGGATGTGAAGTGCAGCTGTTCATTCAAAGGACATGTTTTACTTTGTAAAGCGCAGTGTTTGCCAGTGTTGAGTCCTGTAGCTCAATGCAAGAACAAAATTCTTCATGAGGTCCTATTTTCACTCCTCCTTAGTTTTTTAACAAATAATTCTTAATCCATTAAGAGTTATAAGAATAATTCTTATTCTTACAGTTTGGGAACTATTAGCAGAGGTGAGATGTGGTCTTCAGGAATGGGGAGAGGATTTATTTTATCAGTCTCAAAAAATATTTTTAGATCTCGGTGCTTTTGGGTTTTGAAAATAAACAAACACCAAAGATACCCCCCTCCCCCCACCTCCCCATAATTTTATGTGTACAGCTGTGACTTGAGGCTTTCCAAAGCTTGAAGCCTCAGCAGTTGTTTGAGAGCTGTGAGTAAATCAGAAATTGGTGTGAGACAGTCGGGCAATGCTGAAAATATTGGGACTGGCTCTTCAGGAGGGGCAAAATTCTGTGGCTGAAACCCGAGTATTAACCTGGTACAATTCTAAATGGCATAAGCTGCCTGAGTGGGTGTCCTTATGGGAGTCTTCACTGATGGAAGAGCACCAGTAGTGGTTTTGGAGAGGGTTTTTATAGGCCACCAGTGATATTACAAGCAATTGTTGATTTTGATTGTTAACCAGTCTGCCAAAATAGTAACTGTTCACTGTTTCGATTTAAAACAGCGGGGCTGTTTCTGATAAATCAATTGTGTTTGTATTTCTGGTCATCCAGGTTGGGTTTTTTTGCTGTTCCTTTTCACCCCCCGCTCAGGGATATTAGCAACACCCATGCTGGGATAGAACTTAAAATAAGCTTTGCAACCACTATAAAAAGTGTGAGCAGTCCCTGGTCATCTCCATTTTCTGCTTGTTGATGCTACATTTCATGGTTTCTGGGAGCTGAGCAAACTGTGGTAGGGTTCCCAGGTGATGTATTCAAACTGTCAAGCTGCTTCCGACAATTTCCTCATTTAACATCTTTGCATTTTTGCTGTAAGCCCACCTGGATGGAGCGTGTTTCTTTTAAGGTCCCTGTGGTCTGTGCTGGAGATCCCTGGTATGCAAAGAAAGGATGTGCATGAAAAAATAGGAACTTTCACTATTTTTACAGCATCAAAACAAAACCACTCACACTAAGTGCTCCCCAGCAGCCTGCCCAGTGGTTTCCAGGGACAAGAAGGGTGTCATCATCATGCCACACCATGCAGGGCATAGACACTGATGCCTCCATGGCCCGGGACTGTTGGTTCTTGTATTTCTGTGCAAAAGGAGGGCCAAGGATTCCTCTGTGATTTAGTGGCGCATTATCCCCAGTTAACACCGGTGTAAGCGATGACATGGGGTCAAGGCAGATGAAATCATACCTTCAAATTCTTCCAGCTGGGACCCTGGATAACAGGGACACCAAAGCTGCTTCAGGCATTGAACCACCGATGGCTTAAAGGTGAAAATCCTACGGTCTTATTCCTAAGGCATCCAAACAGTATCTGTTCCTTGAGGTTAGAGGCCTTGAAGGCCAGTCCTGTGCATGTTGGACATCAACATGCTCCACGTTGACTTCTTTTTCTCCCTTTTGTGTACATCCTATCTGATAGGGAAAACTGCAGTCTCAACCTGCAAAAATGTTTTTGGAGGGCAGCTGAGTTCATTAAACCTGCAACTCGGTATGGTTTTTTTTAAGGAGGGAGGGAGAGGGGGTGGTTTGCTACAGTTTATTTGACCCAGTTAAGGAAAATATCAAGTCGCCTCAGGCAAGTAATTAATTTGTAGATACTTCCTCCCGCTCGCGGCCTGTTGGAGGCAGCCAATATTTTCTGCAGGTGAAGATGATCGACTTCACGGCTCGCAGGAACTCTGCCCAGATTTGCAGCTGCCGTGTGGTATGTGAGGTAGATCCTACATCTGAGCGGAAAGGCAGCAGGTCTGCAAGAGAGCTCCAGATGGTATTTATTCGAGACCTCAGCAGTTGACTTGGGATGATAGAAAGCTTTCCCTGTTGCCTTCTCTTTGGCGTTGCCTTTCGGTGTCATTTCCAGACTGACTGTCAGGGCTGGATTCAAGGGTACTTTTGTTGTTAGCTCGAAGGCCCTGTCTGCAAAGGAGATGCCAGGCAAGCACGTCTCCTTGCAAGCTCCTTCCATAACTCCAGCTCACAGGAACCAGCAGCCTGGGGTGAAGATGGGTGGTGTTCATCTCCCACTGCTGGGACAGGTTATTGTGGGTTCTGAGGTGACCCCAACCCCGCCAGCTGCTCATTAGAGATGAATCCACCCTCTTCCAAACCCCAGCCTTGGGTCATTTTGTCTCTTAATGCCTGTCCCTCTCCAAACTATACATTTTTTGTAGCTTAGCCCTGCGCCTTGCCTTCGTTTTTAGAAAAACATTAAGCGTTGTGGGCACGAGGCCAAACCACGGTGGTGAGGAGGTGACAGTTTTGCATGCAATAAGGCTAAAGTCTTAGAATTAAAAAAACTTGTTTTCAGGCTTGGAGTCAAAACCCTTGCAGAGCTCAGTTAGGGGGGAAAGCTAGTTTCTTCTCATTTGAACCTCTGCAGTGGGGAACTCATGGTTACCCAAAAGGATGGCATTTCTCACGAGTGTGCAAATCCTCAGGCATCCGAGTACCTTCAGCCACACTCGGGCCATTTGCATAATGAGGAATGTCTGGCAGGTCAAAGAAAAAGTCCTTGAAAGTTGTTTCAACCTGGTGTTAAAAGAAATGGTATTTTGCTGGTAGCTGTGGCGATCTGGTACAGAGCAGATCTAATGAGTTGGCACTGTGGTCATTTGGAGAAGCTTTTTACAAAAAATAATGTAGGTATCTCCTGTAACACGTACAATTTCTATCAGCAGCTGGCTCTTTAGCAGGGAGGTAGGTGCATGCTGTCATCAGGAGAAAAGTGGAAAGTGGAAAGATTTGGCAGAACAGAGAGTTTGCTGCAGGGCTGTGTTGTACAGAAGTGCGTTGCCTGAAACCACCCGGGCTGGTGGGGCTTGGAGCAGCTCATCTGAGCAGACTTGTGGGGGGCACACACAGATTTAGAAAGCAGTGACTGGTTGATAAAAAAATGTAAAAAAGAATACACTAGAAAGCCAAATTTGACATCGTGACTGTAAACACTGGTCTCAGGTGTGCAGGGATGCTGTGCCTGTGGTTCTTGTCCAGAGGGGAAGGCTGCAGGTCCCCATCGACTGCTCCAGGTCCAGGTGGGCTCCAGGAAGAGTCATGTCTTTTTGAGGGAGAAATCATATAAAACATAATCTTTTGTGAGCTGACATAATATGGAAAGTTACTCTGCCAGGGTTTTGTTGTTGATTTGTTGGGTTTTTTTCTTTTTCTTTTTTTCTTGGGTTTCCCTTGGTGGTTGAAGACCTTTAAAACCCACCCAAACCATGGGAATAGGAATGATGCTGGCAAAGTGTTAGGAAATGAATGTAGCAGATTTGAGACAAAGGACAATTACGTCACCACACTCCCTTCTGGGACCAGCACTCCTTGTGCACAGGTTCAAGTGTTTTGTCCCATTTCAAGTTATCCAACTTGCAGAGTTTCTAACATAAACTCTTTGGTGACTAGTCATCCAGGGCCCCTTGCTGTCTGTCTTACAGAGAGAGAGAAAGAGGAAGAGGGAGATCTCTATATCCTATATTTATATTTATCTGCCAGATTTTTCTATTTTATTTCTAGTTATTGAGCTGAAGATAGAAGGACTATGAGTGTCTTCACTGTGGTTACTTGAGTGCTAACCATCCCAAGTGGTAGATGTGCTTAACCTAATATTTAGTTGGGAATAATCACATTTTTTATCCTATTTTCCTACCTGGAATGTTTCTCCTTTTTTAGACTGGTGTGGATGTTTTCACTTGTCTTCTGTGATACTGGAGGTTCAGCTCCCATAACCCCTCTAAGATAATGGGAGTGTGGGATATTCTTTATCCCCCCCAAATAACTTGTCTCCCCCGCCCTGCACCAATCTGCTTCATCTTAAAAATGCAGCATCATTTTTCAGTAGAAAATAAGCTGGAATAACCGCGGTTCTTTGATTTATGTGTTGAAAAGAACATAACTGACACAGAAGCACAACTAATCTTTATTTTCAAATGCATCTTTTGATCAGTTCAAGTGGCAGTGCTGGAAAGCACGTGGCCATTTTGCTGAGCTTCCATAATTTATTGTGTTTTGGGTAAAAGCAACACTGTTGATCTAAAGAGTTGAAAAAGGGAATGGGTCTGAACATAGTGAGAGGCTTCAGCAAAGACAGGAATGGGCAGATGTCCTGGGGATGGGATAGGAGCTACTGAAAACCAGCAAGGTTGGGGAGTGATGCAGGATCAGGAGCAAGAAATCCCAGAGAGCCCTGAGAAACTGCATACGAGTCCAAGTTTTGGATGCATGTTGGCTAAATAAGGAGGTTTTTCAAGCAAAGTGACACCCAGACTGGGACTTTTCTCGGGGAGGTTCCAGCAGCCTGAGCCCAGCCCCGCCGGCAGGAGGGAAATTCCCAGCTGCCTTGCTCCCCAGAAATGGAAATAGGAGCCTGCTGAGGCAAGCGCTGCTGCTGGAGGTCGTTCGGGCTCATTTGGGAGATGATTATTTGCATTTAGTTCTATTAATTTCCTCTCCTAAAATGTGCCCCGTGGGCCCCAGCGTTGTTGTGGCTGTTCAGCCCTGGGTTTTGTTGAAGCCTTTTCAGTACTGAGAGGATGCTGGAGAATGGATTTCACTACTTAGACATGATTGAATTCATGTCACTCTACTTGAATTTATGAATCAGTGCTTCTCACTTCAGCTTGTATTGCTGGGGGTTTCTCTCATCCCAACATCCCTTTCCCAATGTCTTGCAGTTGTTTCCAAACGTCTGGCTGGCCAGCGGCATCACCAGTTTCTAGCACAGGATGAGAAAAAAATCCCCATAAATCAGAGCTTCTCAACTTGAGAAAATGTTTTGAAAACTGTGGGGTTTTAAGCATGATAGAGTTTGAGATTTAGGGGTGAAGACTTATTACTTCTTTAAGTTTTATCCCATGGTTCTTGAGGATTTAGGTTGCAGGTTTTCTTCAGGCTGTCATTGTTAAGGAAAACTGAAACTTTCACCGGGCTCCAGGAACAGAGCCTTTAAGGGAAGTAATGTCAGGATATTCTGAGTAAAGTGCTGAGTTTGCAACATTCAGATAAATCTCGAGCAAAGCAGTTTGGACATCTCGAACGATGGTGTCATAATCTGATCTCTGCTGGTGGGATGGCTTTTCCATGTTCCCCATTTGGTGAGATCCTGCAGGGTTTTCCCCCCTAGCTGAAGAGAATCAGCCTGATAGTGAGGAATTATTACATTTGGCATCTTGCTCTGCACACCTGTCAGGGAAACCTCCATGACGGAGAGGAAACACTCAGACATGTAGGAATATGTATTTCTATGTACATATTTCACAGAATCCCAGACTTGCAGGGGTTGGAAGGGACCTCTGGAGATCATCTCCTCCAACCCCCTGCCAAAGTAGGGTCACGCAGGAACATGTCCAGGTGAATGCCTCCAGAAAAGGAGACTCCACACCCTCCTTGGACAGCCTGTTCCAGGACTCTGCCACACTCACCAGAAAGAAGTTTTTCCTTATGTTGAGTTGGAATTTCACATATACCAGCCTGTGCCCGTTGCCCCTGAGTCCAGCTGCATCTTCCTGACAACCACCCTTTAGCTGTTGCTCAGCACTGATGAGATCCCCTCTCAGTCTGCTCTTCTCCAGCTGAACGGCCCCAGGGGTCTCAGCCTTTCCTCAGCAGAGAGATGCTCCAGTCCCTGAGCATCTTCGTAGCCTCTGCTGGCCTCTCTCCAGCAGTTCATTGTCTGTCTTTATATCATGAGTCTGTTTTTTACCCATTACTCCAGATGTGGCCTCACCAGTAGAGGGGGAGGATGACCTCCCTTGACCTGCTGGCCATGCTCTTTTTAATGTACCCCAGGAGATCTTCTTGGCCACCAGGACAAGATATATATCTATGTACATATTTATCCAAACCTTTGTGGACATGGAAAACAGTATAATCACACGCACTGACATAAAGCACTGTCTTCCCATTTATCCCAGTATGATGCTGTCTTTGCGGGGGTGTAAATGGGGCTGAAGGGTGTAGAGCAGCCCAGAGTGATGCAATGATGGCGTGGTCCTCCCTCAGAAAGGATGCTGCTTTGAGAGGATGTTGTGAAGGGTTTGTTGAGGCTCAACTCAGCTTCTAAAGTGCCTTGGTCCGGGGGGATACAGGTCCAGACCTGCTGGTTTCCTTGCGGAGGGATGATTCTTCTAGGGCTGTGCCA
Organism: Thinocorus orbignyianus; assembly: GCA_013400375.1. NCBI lineage: Eukaryota > Metazoa > Chordata > Aves > Ciconiiformes > Thinocoridae > Thinocorus > Thinocorus orbignyianus. The sequence goes on along the minus strand of VXBW01007902.1, from coordinate 106,434 downwards.
AACCCACTCACCACGGGTGCCGAAAGCCCCTGTGGAATACCGTGGTTTTATTTGGGCTGGTTTTGGTGGCAGGTAAAGCCATTGAGTTGCATTAAAATGAACTTGCAGTGAACTGTGTGCGTAGGCTGGGCTGAATTGCCCGTTTCATTCAAATTCTTACAGCTGAAAAGAAGCCCGCTGTGTTCGAGTGTCAAGAGGGGCCAGCGCTGAGCAATTCGTGTCGCAGCACTCAGCAATTCGTGTCGTGGCTCTGCCTCCGTGAGGGCAGGACCATGAGTGAGGCCAAGATGTTAGAAAGCGGGGGTAAACTTTCCTGAAAAACTGATGAAATGGATAGTTTCTTAGTTTGGCTTGCAGCAGAAAATAGAGATTTGCTGATTTAAAAAAGAAAAACAAACAAACAAAAACCAACAAACCCAAACCCCCCAAAATTTGAAGATGAAAAGCATTTAAAACCTGGGGATTAAATAAAAGAAGGTGACTGCTCACGTGGGAATTTACCTCGCATACAGCTGGAAGACATCCCAACCACGTGCCTGAGGTCTGATTTCCTCCCGACGGGTGGCGAAAGTGCTGGGCATGGGTGTTGTGGTGGCCAACGGGACCCGAATGGCTGTGGTGGCCAGTGTTTGCCAGGTGAGCATCACCCCGAGCCCAGCCCCAACCCATCCTCCCTGCACGCCCACTCTCAGATGCCATGCAGGGCGGGGGCAGGGGAGAGTTGGAACGAAAAAACATGACTCCCAGGCAGATTTGGTAAAATTTGCATCTGGTCTCTGTCGGTGCGTGTCTCCAGGCCAGGAAATGTGATTTCCTTGAAAGTCGTTCTTGAACCCCAAGCTGTGGCAGCGCAGGGTGCCCGGGGTGCAGGTTTGGCTCCTGCCACCCCACAGAACTGGTGGCAATAATGGGGGTTTGCTTCGTGCTGCTCAAGCGTTTCCTAGAGAGGGATCACAACCCTTCTTTGAAGTACAGTAAGAAAATTTTAATTGGCCTAATTAGTGCAGGAAAAGAAGGTATGTAATGTAGGTATGTAAGTAGGACTAATAGCGGAAAAATTACTTTTAATTTTGAGTGCTGCAGTTCTTGTGCTTGCCTGGAATTACACATGTGGACGCTTGATTTTTTCAGCTGTCAGAAACTTGTGCCACAGCAAAGAATGAAGCCATCCAAAATCAGAAGCCATTTGTGAAAATACAAGCCTTAATCTCGGGGCTTAATCCCTTTGTGTAACGACGATGCTGCTGCTCACCCACCCACCCAGACTGCACCCCAACTTCTTTTTTTAATCCGGGAGTGCTTCGAGAGCTGGTTTGTAGTGACTACACCCCACTTCAAACCCTGGAACAGCAGAATCGCGCACGGCCTCCCTGCCAAACCACTTCATCTCTAAGCCCTGCTTCTCGCTTTTGTGCCAGTGATAACCCGGAGCAGAGACGGGGAAGCCGGAGGATTAAAATTAATGTTCGTGTAGTGATTTGAAGACAAGAGCTCTGCTTTCCCGAGGAGCTGTTGTCTCCTCTTGTCAAAGGAAAAAAGGATTAACTCCTTTCCTGAAAGCACATTAATTTAGCCGAAGCAACACTGGTTTGCCTAAAACGTGTGGCGGGCAGTGTAATGAAGTGTGGAAGTGGCTGTACCGCCCGATGCTCCTTTTTCCAGTCAAGTGTTTCGGGGCTTCTGGAAGCAGAGGTCCTGCTGGCAGCCCTCACCGAGGAGGGGTTCGAGCAGGGTCTGGAATCAGAAATCACCAGAATATGGTTTTTGAATTTAGAAAATAATAATAGCAATACTAAAAAAAAGTTAATTGTGCTATGTTTTCTAAGCACCACTAGTTGAATTAAGAGATGATAACCTAGGGAAAAATATTTATATCCCTTACAAATCAGCCATGCTCTTCACTGGAAAATCTATACTAATTTTCTTTCTTTGACCTTGAGAGAACCTGGGATTTTGGAGAGGGGTTGGCTGACCTATGTTAAGGCCTAAGAAATACAGAATCTCTCCACAAAAAGATGGGGTTCACTGTACTACAGCATATTTAACTTTCCCAGGAAAAGGGCATCTAACATTTGCTTCCAGTGCCCTTCCCTGACTTCCCCAAACACACCTCATCACACCAACAATATTTCTGCAGGACATTACTGATATGAATAAACTCTTATCTTCTTGAAGGTTTGGGGTTGGGTTTCTTTTTTTTTTCCTTTTTTTTTTTTTTTTTTTTTTTTTTTTTTTTTTTTTTTTTTTGTGTGGTTTTTTTTTTTTTTTTTGTTTTTTTTTTTTTTTTTTTTTTTTTTTCTGGTTTTTGCCTGGGCAGGAGAAAGCTTTGCCCTGGGGTCAGGGCTGGCTCAGAGCATGGGGTTTATGCATTTCTAGGTCTCTCCTGGGTTTGCAGGAGAGACAGAGCCCAACAATGTGCGAGCACAAAACTCTTCCTGTAATAAGGTCATTTAACATCCGAGGGGGGAGAACAGCTTTTAATCCGTACTAGATCTGGCTGGGCCGGATTCAGACTGGCATTAGCAAAGCCTTGAGGCATCCAGTTTCATCTGCAGCACTAATTTAAAGGAAGAAGGGGAGATACGTCATGGCCAGAAAGGGAGATAAAGAGCTGTACAGTTGAGATGCCCAATTCAGGAATTTCAAAATTAAATTTAGAGTTTGTGGTTCATACAATAGATTGCATGTATACACATACATGTTCATTTTTTATATCTATATATGTAATTTGTATTATATATTATATATTTATGATAGCATATTGTTATATATAATGTTATGTCATGTTATTGTATCTGTAATAGATTATACATCTATAAATATAGATGCAAAAAATAGTCCATATTTATATATAATGTATATATTACACAGACTCCTGAGGTGAACCCCTGACCGTGAGCAGAAGCCAGGACTGGTGTGACACCCATGGCCCCAGGCATCACCCTCTCAGAACATTTTGAACCTCTCTTGTTGTAATCCTGTTTATAGCGGTCCCTTTGCCCAGCATCGCCGTTCTCTTATTTTTAGCCTGGATGGATGCATTACGGTAAGGGCAAGGATTCAAGGTTGTGGCCAAAAAGCAGCGTGCTGAATGGCACACGAATCACAGCAGAAGGGTTGAAACCCAACCCCACCTTGGCTTGAAAACAAACAAAAAGCGGTGTTTTGGTGCAAAAAGAGGGGTGTTTGCAGGACCCAGCTCCTGGGCAGATGGTGCACGGCAGGGTCCGTCCCTCCCCGCGAGGAGCAGTGATTTAAATCAGTGCATAGCGAGCAGTAAGGGGAGAAATAAAGTGATTTTAATTTCTGGAATCATTACCATTATGTCATATCAATTCTGTATAGAACAATCAGCATCTGAATCTGATGGGACATTTTGCAGTTGCCATTGGTAACGTTCACTGCTCCTTCTAAAAACACTGAGTCTGGGGGATGGATGTTAATGCCGAAAGCTGAGCGGTTAGCACAGAATTTGTGTTTATTTTCCAGGCTGCATTTTCTTTCGGGGGGTCATTTAAGGATAATAACAGACAGTGATTGATCAGGGGCAAAGCAGCTCCATCTGGCTTGGGAATCTGACTGTTTTGCATTGTCTTCCCAGGCAGTTTTCCTGGTTACTGTTAAGGAGCTCAATTCTACCCTTAAAATAGAATATTGTATTTGTGAAAATGGCTTAAAATCCCCAGTGGTTTCCGCATAGATACATGTTAGTGATACAGTAACACTGTTAATTGCAAAGCTCTCCTCTTAATAGCCTTTTATGCATGCATTATGTTTTTTATGAATCCTTAAAAGACTTCTTTTCTAACGTCTTATGGCATAAATGACTCATCTCACCTGACATGAATAGTGAGAAAATTGGAGTCGGCTTTTTTTCCTGCCTCCCTTTCTTCTGATTTCAGAAAGCATCATTTCTCTGCTGTGGTTAAAGCCAAAGCCTCAGCATCCCTTCAATTACTTCATAAGAATAAGAAAAAAACACAGTGTTTGGGGGGGAAGAGCAGGGTGAGGAAGGACAATGCAGTGGGGTCCCTTGAGTTTTTTAGAGACTGCTTAAGGGCTTTTAAGCTCAGGTTTTGGGCCAGGTTGTGTTTAGCATTTATGCATATTTTTGCTTCCAAATCTCTAAGCCTCAGTTCACTTCCTTGGCCTGCACTTCTCACTCTGCTCCTGTATTTTTCCCCCCTCCTGCAAATCAAGCTGCTGTCGACACAAGATGCATCTTTATTTTTAATTTTCCCCTTTTGCCTTGTATCTTTTTATTTGTGGTTCGGTTGCCTGTCCAAACAGGAGAGTGGCAAAACAAAAATATATATTGAAAAAATCTCTAAATTAGTTGCTAATAGATCAGACTTCCCACACCAGTCTTTCGCATCAGGGCAATGACCTCATCTCCGCCACGTGTGACAGCGGAGCCTTTCCCTGGGGGTGATGCTGCGAAACCCACAGATGCCCCAAGAACACCGGGGAGTCAGCAAGTTTCAAGTTTCCTTGCCTTCCTCTCATAAGTGCCTGGAAATTATTCCCAGCTTTTAAAAATGTTGCCCTTTGCTGACAGAGGCTGATTCAGAGAGAAATGATATTTGGAATATTCACAGTAAGTCTGTCGCTAATTAGTGCTTTACGGAAGGGCTCTTGGGGTCCACACGTGCTGGTTTCTGGGCCAGGATATGAGAATGGGAGGGGATGCTGCTCTTCTGCTTGGGCACTGCTGGGCTTCATCCTCTGTTTAACTGGGAGAAGCTGGAAAGTGTCCTAAGTCACCTCACTCAGCTCTGCCCCCAGGCTGCTGTCGCTTTTAAAGCAAGATCTTCACTTTCATGCTCTTCTGCGAGTACAGGGCCTAGAAAAATCCATTTGGCATCTTCAGACCCAAGAAGGAAGGTGAAGGTACTAACACTGATGTGTTCCCAGAAAGTTTTTACTTTCATGGATGCTGATACATGTAATCATAGAATTGGAGAATAGTTTGGGTTGGAAGGGACGTTTAAAGATCATCTGAGCCATGGGCAGGGACATCTTTCACTCAGGTTACTCGAAGCTACATAATCACATCTGTGACCATGCTCTGATGAGTCTGACAGTCCTCTGTGATAGCAGATACTGGGAGCAGGAACTACCAAGGTGGTGGAGCTGGAGCCTCAAACCCTCCACAGGCAGGAGCAAGGGTGGACGTTCAGACTTGTGGACTCGTGGACCAGCTGAAGCAGGGACCTCTTGGAGGTCATCTAGGCCAACCTCTCTGCACAAGCAGGTTGCTCCAGACAATTTTCAGTCAACTTTTGAAAATCTCCACAGATGGAGAGCCCACAATGCTCTGAGCAACCCATTCCCCTGTTTAATCACCCTTACAGTACAAAAAAAGGAGTAATTAAAAAACAATGTTTTACAAGAAGAATCTGTGCATATGCATAGGAGAGATTATAATTTTGGCTATTTCCAAATCTGTCAGTGATTACGAATGTTACTAATGGCAAGTTATTTCTAAATGTTAGAAGCGTTGGGACTGCATTTGCAGTCACTGCTTGTAGGGAATGAATTTCACACTCTCGTGTTTCTCATTTCTGCCTCATGAGTGAGCAGAAATGATAGTGATGTTAATAGTAAACTGGCATCTCTTAATCTCAGAGAAGGACTGATGTGCTTCAGTTGCCCTGGCATCACCTTTGTGCTGGTGAAATGCAGTTATTTTGCCATCAGATGCTTAATTTGGAACTGTGTTTCCTCCTGATGTTGAGCCATATGCAGCTTTTCAACTCCAGCATTTAAGATCTGAAAACAAGAGTTTATTTCACGAAAGATGAAGACGCCGACAGAAATATTGCCCTCTTCTCACTTACTCAGGTGGCCCTAGGTCAAATGTGTAGCCAATTGTTGGCTTGTGGGATGACTTTCACCAACTGGATTGCAAATACTACACTCAATTAAATGGTTTTGCAGTAGCAAAATGGAGAAGGAAAACAAGCAAGACATTTGGTGACCCCTGGAATAGATGCAGTCTCATTTCCTAAGAACTTGTGTCTTGAGGTCTACTGGCTTTCTAACTAAATGAAAGACTTCAGAGTGAGCTACTTATTAGGCATCAGAGACTCTACATAGGAGAGAGCTATTACGAATGCCCCAACTTTTCAGGACAGGCTTTGACTGGCTTTCCACACCTATTAGACATCAGAGAATCCACATGGGAGGGGGCACTTGACTCAGGATTGTATTCTCCGATGTCTAATAATTGCAAATAAAGCTTTTCAGCAGGCTACAGCATGCAAAATATTGTTCTCCTCTTGAATTAGTGGTCTAATAAATTCACGCTGCCATTTTGTGGGATCCCAGGTAGAGTCACTCCTCTTTTTTTTTGCCATGAAGTTTGTAGGAATGTAATAGTTTGGTGTCTCTTGGTCTGATGTGGTAGTAATAAACTCGGTGGTTCAGAGGTTAAGGGCAATCTATGGGTAGGAAGATGTGTGTGTACCGAGGGATCCCACAGTCCTGTAAGCCATTTATGTGAACTTTAGGAAACTGGGTGAAAAAAAAGAGATCTAAACAGAACCAAGAAGCTGAAGGAGCTTTTCAGCTGAGACTGAAGCCATGAAAACCCCGAGGCACAAGAAGGCTGTTTGAGGCTGGGAGAGATGGAGTGGAAAATCCATGCTTTGGGCTTTGGTTTTTTCCCCCATGAGTTCAAGAGAGTTTTTCCCAGTTCAAGAGAGACAGAGTCCAGTGTAGGGCAACAAAGATGCTGGAGGGATTGGAGCATCTCCCTGATGAGGAAAGGCTGAGAGAGCTGGGACTCGAGCCTGGAGAAGAGAAGGCTGAGGGGAAACCTTCTTCATGCTCACAAGGATCTGAAGGGTGGGTTGAAGGAGGATGGAGCCGGACACTTCTCAGGGGTTCCCAGTGACAAGACGAGGGTCAATGGGCACAAGCTGGAAAACGGGAAGTTCCATTGGAATCTGAGGGAAAATGTCTTTCTGGTGAGAGTGATAGAGCCCTGACAGAGGCTGCCGAGGGAGGGTGTGGAGTCCCCTTCTCTGGGGACCTTCAAGCCCCAGCTGGATGCAGCCCTGAGTGCTGTGCTCTGGGCAACCCTGCTTTAGCAGGGGAGTTGAGCAGGATGATCTCTGGAGGTCCCTTCCAGCTCTGACAATTCCCTGATTCCATGATTCCATGTTAACGAATACAGGAAAGCACAAGGTGTTTCATGGAGCTGGGAGACTGAGGAGCATCTCTTCTCAAGAGATGGTACAGGACATAGTGGGAGCTGCAGAGTAGTGCAGGACACAGGCGTAGGAGATACCCTGTCCTGCCCATCACCCTCCTTGATCTTCACAGATCACTTCTTGCAAGCACAGAATAATTTGTGCAAAATTTGGGAACTTTTGTCAGAGACACACAGCACTTCTGCAAATATTGAAATGTCTTTTATCCCCTCATGTTCTGGGGTGATGGGTGAGGATACGTGGTGGAGGGATGAGCAGAAGGGTAAGAGCTCTGCTTGCATCTGCTCTTGCTTTTCTAACATGGACCAGTAACGAGGGAAGATGATAGCTGGGTATTCATCTGCCTTAGTTTTTCTAATTAACTTCTGGCTAATGAGAAGAGGAGGAGAACATTTTGTGTTTCTCACTCTTTGGGTGGATGTCAGCATAAGCAGGAGGTCCTGGCTGCTAGAAGGGAGGAATCAAGAGCCTGGTGGCTGAGATCCCATTGGGATTGCAGTGCTAGCCTGGAGGATTAGCCTGGATTTTGGGAGAACTGGGGCAAGGCCAAGGAAAACTCCACATTTCCTTATAACAGGCAGTGGGCTTAGTACAGCCTTGCAGAGTTTGTGTCTCTTGATCGCACATGGTGTCACTGGAGTTGTGGGCAACTCGAGATGTGGAGTCAAGAACACTATTTCAGAGCTGTTAAAATGCTGTACAGCCCACCTTTGACACTCAGTGAAACACCTTCAGTGTTTAAGGGAAGAAAAGGAAAAAAAAAGTTGTCAGATTGCAAAAATTCAAGTTGTTTTTCTCATATTTGGTTTCACTGAAATGATCAACTGCTGTGAAATTTCTTTAAGTTCTGAGTGTCATCAAGGCTTTGCAAGTTTTTAGATCAAATGACCCCAATAGACTTTTGCTGCCTACTCAAAGTACTAGATATACCTTGGGCTGGAGAAAAGCTGGTTGATTGGTGTTCCAGAGGGTGGGTGAACAGCTGTGGAGGACTGATGCTTCTGGTGTGAGTAGAAAGCTTCCTCTTCACCCTTTTGGATGCTGGAGGAGGTGCCTGTAGAACATCCTTCTTGTTTGTGACCGAGACTCGCTGCCACCCTCCTGCTGAGAGGTGAATCAGAAGAGGTGGGTGCAGGTTTGGGGTTAGTTCTGTGGAATTTCGTCCAACAGAGGATGTGCGCCAAGAGAGCTGATGTGTGTTACAGGAGCAGAGAGGTTCAAGAACCTCGGTGATTCTTTGATTAAGGCTATTCTTATATTGCCTGACCAGGACAACGGGAAAGAGCTAAAATTGCTACAAAATGTTTTGGTTTATAACTTTTATAACATGGTTTTATACCTTGTTTCGTAATGTTCCCTTGTGAAGAGGTTTGATTAACGTGTCCATTTGCTGTTGTAAATTAACCATTTATTAATTCACTTGGGAGAATTTGAACATCTGATGCAACTAGCTGTGCCAAGGTGCTGCTGCCTTTCAGAGGAGCTGCCAGTCTAGGACATAAGGTCGGTGAGTCTGTGAGAGTGCCAGGCTTTATCAGGCAAAATTAGAAACTTGTTCTTACACCCTGGACTGTATAAACCTTTTTTTTTGTATTTATTTTTTTTTATTTTTTGTTTTTTTTAATAAAGGATTGACTCAAATTAAAGAAGCGCATCCTTGTGTGCTGGAGAACCAGCAACCATTGCAGGAAGAGTGTTTCGGATTAACACAGCCTCCAGAATCTGATGATGAGTGGGTTTTTGCTGGGGCAGAGTGCAGCTGAACGGTACATGAAGAGGGCAGTGATGGACCCTGCAAGGAAAGCTGTCAGGAGCCCAAAATGCTGAGCCACCCCACCCCTGGCTAGGACTCAGGACAGCTTGGTGGTAGGGTGGCCCATGAATGCCTCCTGTAGAAAAGGGAGGGAATCTTCAGGGAGGGGAGCCATGGGCCAAGAGGGAATGGCTTCAAACTGAAAGAGGGGAGATGGAGGGGAGATCTGGGGAAGAACTTCTTTGGTGTGAAGGTGGTGAGGCACTGGAACAGGTTGCCCAGAGAAGCTATGGCTGCCCCATCCCTGGAGGGGTTCAAGGCCAGGCTGGATGGGGCTTGGAGCAAGCTGGTGTGGTGGGAGGTGTCCCTGCCCAGGGCAGGGGGTTGGAACTCGATGATCTTTAAGGTCCCTTCCAACTCGAACCATTCTGTGATTCTATAACTGCAGTCTGTGTGACAGGGATTCCTCTTTGTCCCTTGCTCATCAAACTGGAAGCGAAGTCCCTCATCTTTTTGCTGGGTCTTCCGTAGGGGATGGCAAATACAACTCTGTGCATGTCAGCATGGTGAAGACCTGGAGAAAAGCACCAAAACAGACACCACTGCAGGAGGGACTGTCCCCATCTCAGCAGCAGTGTGTGCCGGGCACTTTGCCATCCTGTGCTGGCACAGCAGGAGGTACTGGCTGCTGCTGCACAGGCAGGATGTCCTTGAAGAACACACATGGGCAGGGCCTGATCCTGCAGATCCGTGACAGATCTATTGGCTCTGGTTGCATAGCTGTTACTCTGCCATCCTTCCTCTGCATTTCCATGTGGTTATTTATTTATTTTTATTTTTTCATTATTTTCACATTTTCCAATTTCTTTCCTCCTTTCTTGGTGCCAGCAGATTAAATCCTGAGGTCCAAAGACTCTGGCAGATGTAGGCTCCGGTAGGATTCAGATTTTTCCCCCCTGTTATTCAAATACATTAAATTAAGGGCAGGAAAGGGTCAATTAGATCTGTGGGGGTTCAGTGTTCAAAACTGATGTTTTTGACTGTCTGGAGACTTTTGGATTGAAGAAAATTACTCCTGTTTTTCCAGTTTATCCTGGCTGTGGACCTAAACTTGTACTCAGTTTTCCCACTCTTCTCTTCATCCTCTCACGTTGTTAAAGGCAGTCCTGGTCAGCCCTGGTCCTCCCGCAAGTGAAATCAGATCTGCACATATTCCTTCCCAGCAAAGGACTCCAGCCGAGGTGTCTGGTGTCTCAGGACCATCCTTCCATCCTTTTCATCCAGTGTTTTCAACTTTCTGCTCGCTGTTCCCCACCGGCTGGAGCTGTCCCTTGCCGCGGGATGCAGCTCGGCAGCTGGGATGATTCACCAACTGGAACAGTCCTGGCTGCAGAGGGTGAGAGATTTAAAGGCTGTTAAAAGATTTATTTCCTACAGAAGTTTATCCAAAAGAACAAAAACCATCTCCAGGCTGCAAAACAGGCTGAGGAAAGCTCAGATTCTTTCTTTCAGCCCAGACTGGAGGGAAAACCATCTCATCCCTTGCTCTGGGGAGTACAGCCCTGGCTCCCATGAACAACCACAACTGTCATCCTCTGGAGGCTGGTTGGTGGAAAAGGTGCCTGTGGTTGTCCCTTTCCAACAGGGCCCAGCCACAAGCATCACTCTGTGATTTCGATGCAGGCAGAGATGCGTGCACTGAGCAGCACTCTGGAAAAAACAAGATTATTTGTGTCTCGGGCTGTGTGTGCCGTGTTGGAGATTTGGGGAACATGGGGAAACCTTTTTGTGTCCCTCCTGTGCGTCATCAGGCTGCTGGGCTGCTCTACGGGTGGTGCTTTTGCACTGGATTATTTATCGGAGGGTTACAGAATAACAGAATGGTCAGAGTTGGAAGGAACCTCTGGAGATCTTCCAGTCCAACCTCCTGCGAGAGCAGGGTCACCCAAAGCAGCTCCCACAGGAACGTGTCCAGGAGGGGTTTGAATGTCTCCAGAGAAAGAGACTTCACACCCTCTCTAGGCAGCCTGTTCCAGGGCTCTGCCACCCTCACAGGAGAGTTTTCCTCATGTTTAGATGGAGTTTCCCATGTTCCAGTTTGTGCTTGTTGCCCCTTGTCCTGTCCCTGGACAACACTGAGAAGAATCTGGCCCCATCCTCTTGCCCTCTGCCCTTTGAATCAGTATGGATGATTGTTTCCTGCTTAGATATTGTCCACATCCTTTCCACCTGTGCCTCATGCCCTTGCTCGATTCATTAAACAAGCTGTGTTGTTTCACAGTGTTCAGAATAGAAGTTCCCTTTTATAGCCAAGGTCTCTTTCTTTAGCTGCCACCAACAGTATTTCCAAACTACCCAGTGACCGTGAGTGCTGTCTCGGTGCCCGAGGCTGGCAGCGTCCCTCACCTGCCACCGTCCCTCCCTGTTCCCTCTTCAGCCATCTTTCCCCTCCTTTAAAACGAGTTGAACACCCATTTCCTCCTTTTCCCTTCAAGTGTTTGACAATTATTACTACTGCCCTGCCTTTATTGTTTTTGTTTATCCATCTGTCTGTAATTTTTGTAGAAGCTGCGCTGGTTTTAATTAATGAGAAATTGTTGTTGTGTTTGCTGTTCAGCACTCCCTATTTCTTTGGAAACAGGGGGTTTATTCTTCTGTTAGTGAGCCATTTCAAGCTAGCCTTTTCCAGCACAAAACCCACTCAGTTTAGAGTAGTAGTTTTTTGGGGTTAAGCGCCGAGCACTTGCACTCAACCCAAGCAATAAATGTCTTTATTTTTATTTTGTGCCTGCCTGTGTGGATGTTCAGCTGTTGGAGAGCAAGGAACTCTTTGTGGGTTTGCATTGAACCAGCAGTCAGTCTTGTGTTTTGGGAGCCTTAGGTTTTGCCTGGAGAGATGTTTGTACACAGAGGCTGGATGCTCTGCATGCCCTGCCTGTGGGCACAGTGGGATCGTGGAACCCCACAGCTGGACCTCTGGTACCATGCCTGTGCCACGGCTCTGTCCCTGCCACCCTTTGCGTGTGCTCAGGGGCTGCCTTAGTACCTGGAGAAGATGGTGCCCAGAAATCACCTCAGAAGCAGACGTGCTCACCAGGGCTGGGGTTTGGCCCTGCCCAGAGCTCCCCGTCCTACATCCAGTTTCAGTCCCCGGTGATGCAGGGAAGGCTGTGGATGTTGTCTGCCTGGACTTTGGTAAGGCCTTTGGCAGCATCCCCCATAACATTCTCCTGGAGAAGCTGGTGAACCGTGGCATAGACAAGAGTACTCTTCAGTGGGTAAAAAACTGGCTGGGTGGCCATGCCCGGAGAGTGGTGATTAATGGGGTGAATTCCAGTTGGTGGCTGGTTGCAAGTGGTGTCCCTCAGGGCTCAGTTCTAGGGCCAGTCTTGTTTAATATCTTTATTGATGATTTGGATGAGAGGATTGAGCAGTGTGCCCAGGTGGCCAAGAAGGCCACCAGCATCCTGGCCTGTGTTAGGAGCAGCGTGGCCAGCAGGAGCAGGGAGGTGATGGTGCCTCTGTCCTGGGCACTGGTGAGGCCTCCCCTCGAGGGCTGTGTTCAGTTCTGGGCCCCTCACTACAAGAAGGACATTGAGGGGCTGGAGTGTGTCCAGAGGAGAGCCACCAAGCTGGGGACAGGTTTGGAGAACAAGCCCTGTGAGGAAAGGCTGAGGGAACTGGGCATGTGAAGTTTGGAGGAGGCTGAGGGGAGACCTCCTTGCCCTCTACAGCTGCCTGAAAGGAGGTTGCAAAGAGGTGGGTGTTGGCCTCTTCTCCCAAGGGAATAATGACAGGACCAGAGGAAATGGTCTGAAGTTGTGGCAGGGGAGGTTTAGACTGGATATGAGGAAGAGTGACTTCATTGAGAGGGTGGTCAGGCACTGGAAGGGCCTGCCCAGGGAGGTGGTGGTGTCCCCATCCCTGGAGGTATTTGAGAGCTGTGTAGATCCGACACTTCAGGGCAGGCTCTAGTGACTGAGATTGTCGGGTTGGGTGATTTGTTTTGTGGGGTTCGGGTTTTTTTTGGTTTTGTCTTTTGTTTTTGTGTGTGTATGTGTGTATGGTTGGACTCGGTGATCTCAGAGGTCCCTTCCAACCATGAAGATTCTGTGATTCTGTGACTTTGGGTCCAAGGTTGGATGTTTTTCACCAGCTGCCTCCTTGGTGCCCAGGACTGGGTGCCACTGCTGGGACAGGGAACGGTGGGGCTGGTGTTTAATTAATGGTTCTGCAGAGGCAACAGGACCCCTCCTGCTCTGCTGAAGCCTGGGAACTGGAGGTGCTCAGTGCATGGCTGGATTGGTCCCAGGCTGTGAACTGGATCCATTGCAGGAGAGGCAACTGGTCTCAGATTTTTCTGCTCTTGTCCAGGGTCTGACTCACTAATTTCCGCACTTACTGGAAGCACAGCTTATTATTGCAACATTTAATAAAATCATAAGGGAAACCAAAATATTGACAAGCAAATTGTTTCAATACTAAAGGAAAAATTGTGGCATGCTGTTAGTGATTAGGCTTGCTGCACGGAGCTGCATCTTCACTTAAGTGCTTACTACATCTTTCTGCATCCTGATTTTTTCACATGGGCCCTTATCTCTCTCCTGCGTGGAGATAGGCATTGTCTCGCTTTTCACTTTCTTTGGAGCATCCTTTAGTCATGATAGCTCTAACATATTTTTAAAAAGAGGAAAGCAGCAGCATCTTTCAGTGTGTTTGGAGGGGTGAGGCTGAACGCTGTGCTTCCAGAGAACTGAAAATCAGTTGCTGAGGAGGGCTCTGAGAAATGTACTGCTAGATGTTAATTACCCTGATCATTACTGGTCTTTATTTTTGCATTCAAGTCAGATTTCTGTACTAGCAACTGCAGACTTGGCAGTGGTTTGTTTTTTCAAGTAGAGGTAATTGTATTTAGTGATAAGTCTCCTGCAGCCTTTCTGTTTGTCTTCCTAATTTAATCTGCTGGTCTCCATCTCTCTAATGGGGGCATTAAAAGATTGTGACTCCAGGAGTTGTGGCGTTTCAAACTTGCCCCAAAGCCGACATGGACTCAGAGCTCCCAGCCTGTTGCTGGCATTGCTCCCAGCAGCAGATGTGTGAGCTTTTTCTGAGATCCCAGGCACAGGGTGGTGCAGGATGGAATATCAGACCCCTGACCTTGAGGTGCTGCAGGGCCAGGGGTCACTGCCTGGGAGAAAAGGTGCAGATCTTTAAAGTAGGAGACCAGATCTGAATCCAGGTGGAGATACCTAGAAAGATTTGGGCAGATTCATGAATCGAGGATGAAAACTTTGGTTGCATCAAATGCATCAAAAGCTGAGAGGAACTACAGACTGTGGTTCTGAAATAGTTCCCAGTGGATCCATACTCAAGGCCCAGCAGGATGGCCAAGACACAAGGGTCCACCAGGTTTGGCACTTGGGTGGTGCACAGCTTGTGGGTGAACTGACGTTGCACTGATGGAGAGGTGACAGGCAACAGGAGAATTGATGTTCTGGTCACCACAACAAAAATTACCTAAAGTTTTAAGCAACTTTGAAGCGGGAGAGCAAGCTCAGTTGGATGAATGCTGTCCATCAAGAGGCAGTTTTGGTGTGAAACCTGGGTCCTTATGACCAATTTGCAGTGTGGATGGTGGGGGATTTTCAAGAAGAATTGGCTTAAGTTAGAGATAGATATCAAGGAGACACTTTTTAGTCATTGTTGCTGTTTACTTATGGGTCAGTTCGCCCACCTGTGTTAGAGCATGACCCACTGATTGCTGTCAACCAGGGGAATTCTTTTCAGAGTGTTTGTTGGAGTGGGACCAGAGGAGGCCATGGAGATGCTGGGAGGGTTGGAGCCCCTCTGTTGTGAGGACAGGTTGAGAAAGTTGAGGGGTTCATCCTGGAGAAGAGAAGGCTCTGAGGAGACCTTAGAGCCCCTTCCAGTCCTTAAAGGGGCTCCAAGAAAGCTGGGGAGGGACTCTTGATCAGGGAGGGGAGCTCTAGGATGAGGGGGAAGGGTTTGACCCTGAAAGAGGGGAGATGGAGATGAGATCTGGGGAAGAACTTCTTTGGTGTGAGGGTGGTGAGACCCTGGTCTAGGTTACCCAGAGAAGCTGTGGCTGCCCCATCCCTGGAGGGGTTCAAGGTCAGGTTGGATGGGGCTTGGAGCAACCTGGTGTGGTGGGAGGTGTCCCTGCCCAGGGCAGGGGGTGGCACTGGGTGGGCTTTAAGGTCCCTTTCAACCCGAACCATTCTATGATTCTATGATTTGTGGTTGGAACAATTTTGTGACAGAGGCAGATATAAGCCCGTATTACCTTTCATTGAGCATTGGATTTTGACAGCCCTTTATTTTTGATATTCCTGCTAATGTTGCCAGTTCGTTGGAAACCTGCTCTGTCCAACAGTATTTAAATGGCAGTGGCTTCGGTGCCACTGAGTGATGCTGGCTCAGGAGAGACGATTAAGGCCCATTTAGGACTACTTGAAGGATTAAATACTATTCAATTCAAGGGGGAAAATGCCAAATCAGAGCCTTGCCTTAATTGGAAGTTCAGTGATCTGCTTCTGGTTTGAGATTTTTATGAATAACTGTGCAGAAAGTAGTTGCATAAATGGGCTTTCCTGCTTCAAATCGTGCTTGAATTTATGTTAGTATTGTACAGTTTGAATAAATGCTACCTCTGCTGTGTAAGGATTTTTGAATTGGTTTCACTCACACAAATCCTTATTGTTCTTACATACTTTGCCTCTGCAATGGCAACGTACTTCATCTGTGGGAGCTTTAGCTGCTGCTCTGAGTTATCAACAGAGTTGCCTGATAAGGTTTTATGATTTTTAGTCATTTTGGTTGTCCTGGTAGTAAAGAGAGCATGAATGGACTTGTAGATCTGGTTGTAAAAAAGCATTGAGGATGTGCAAGGTGGAGCAGAGAATCTCCCTTGGATCTTGGAGAGAGGTCTCCAGCCTTTGGATTCTGAGGAAAAACCCTTTATCCTTGTAAACTTGGATTAAGCATGATTGATCCAAAAGTAAAGAAACTCTAACAGCTTCTGCAGTGGGTTTTTACAGCTTCTTTTTTGCAGTGGAAGCAGGCTTGGACTCGGAGGTGAGTTTCCAGTCTTTGCTGTGGAGAGGGGATTAAGATTCCCAAGATGGGAATTTTTACTTTCCAAGACGTTAGTTCTGGCACCATTTTTATTAGCATGAAAATTCGGTATGAAATGGTTTTCTATAAAAATTGTGAAGTCTGTCCATGGTAGGAGAAGTCTGCACTCCTGAGCGTTTTTCTTGGAGACAGCTGCTTCCTGAAGCCATTACACACCGCGCCACAGCCTTTGTGCTTTAGGCTGAAGAACTGCATTTACCCTGATAAAGTTGTGTCTTTATTGAGGCTCTACTGTTTAACTGGGATCCTTGAAATAACTTTGGATAGTGCTTTTTAAATGGTAAAATTCACCTCTGTGAGGAACCTATTCAAGGTTTTTATTGTAGCAACTCATTAGGGCGATTTCCACTTTTTAAAATTTTTATTTTCAATATGCCAGTAATAATAGCATTGCCAAAATAAAGCAATTTCTCTTTCATACTCATGCAGAAAAGGAACCATGAGAAAATCAGACAGGTTTCAGGGAGCATAAAAGGGGCTGAGAATAACCAAAGGGGAAGATTGAAGTCAGTGCCTGGTACGTGTGGGTAAACTGGAAGTGTCAGAAACACATCGTTGCTAAATTTCTGGAGACTATAAACGTGATTTGTGTGGCAAGGTTGTTGGGGGGTTTCTTTTTCTTCTTCATTTACAACAGAATCTCTTTATTTCATTTTTTTCCCAAGTGCCTTGTGTTGTGAGCATTGCATTTTATTTATACAGGAACCTTTGCAAGATAGATATATGTGAAATTGTTTGGGTATATATATATATAAATATATATATCTTATACCTGTGAAATCAATCCTTTCATGAATAATTTATCTCAGGCTGCTTGACACTCTGGATAGATTATTTTGAATTCATAGAAGGTTTTTCACAAAGAGTTATAAATCCAAATGATAAAAAAGAAGAAAAAAAGCACCATTCAACGTCAACAGAGAAACCTGTATGAGAATAATAAATGATCATCTGTCGTGATGCTCCACTAGACGTTGCCTGCGAGGTGATGGTGACAGCTCTTTACCTGTCACCGCGGAGGGTGTGACACTTGTTTTTTCCTCTTCTCTCTCCCTTTTTCTCTGCCCTGGTGGATGGTGATGCTGTCCCACCTCCCATCTCTGTTCCAGACACCCCAGTGCCACAGTTCCCCAGTGCCTTCCCTCCAGTGGTTTCTCTGCTGGTCCCTGCTCCTGAGCAACCCCAGCAGGTCCCTTCAGCCCCAGCCTCACCTGCCCAACAACAGCAGAATCAAACGCTGTTTTTATAACAGCTTCCCAACCTATTGTATAGCTGTTTTCTTTGGAGGCCTTTAATTGCTGCATGCTAGAAGATTAAAATGTTTTGGTGCAGTTGGTAATTATTAGGGAATGACTAGAAATGGGGTTATTTGTAAATTAGCTGCCCGTTATTATTCTCCTCCCTGCAGGCTGCATGTTTGACTCTGTTTCTTGTTAATTCTACCGTGGCTGGGAAGGAAGGCAGAGCTGGAGCAGGATTCCCTGTGTTGAACCCGGGGTTGTGGGATGGAGACAGTGACAGTTACTCAAAAATTTGTTTTAGGTGGAGACACACAAACTGGAAAGGCAGTTTTCATACGTTTTGGTTTGCCCCTTCCACTTGTAGCTGCTCTTTCAGCTCAGAGCAGTTATTGTCACCATGGGTCAAATGCTCTTGCATTAAAGGAGAGCACTTGTCCCAAGGGGTGGGCACGTCTGTCGTGCTGTAGGAAGGCATTTTGCAAGGCATTTGGGACTTATTATCTCAATGTAGGCACTGTAGGTACTGTAGATCCTGCACCAGCATGGCAGCAGGGTTACATGGTGTCTTACAAAAGTGCTTCTGGCCCATCAGTCTGGGTTATTTAGGTTAACACTGCGGGTGCATCAGTTCAGCCAGAAAAACTGGCTAAAGGCAGAACCGTTGTTTCCCTGACACGAGCTGAGGAGGACTTCAGGCAGAGGCTCTGTATTTCTTTGAAAACTGAATAAAATTAACAGCGCTGCTTCGTGCCTGGGAAAAAGGCAGCCCTGGAGGGATGATGCTCTCTTGACGCTGTGTGGAAGGTGGGGGTGTGATGGTGGGGCTGGGGAAGGTGATGGTAGGAGATTCTCTCAAAGCTCAGCTCCTCAAAGCCACGTGAGGAGTCATCAATGCCTTCAGAAAATGACATGCTGTTAAAAAATCTACCATGCAGAATAGAGGGAGCTGATCTTGGCACAAAAGAGGTGTGTGGTTTGTGTAGTACTCGATGGCTGATGCCATGTCCTGGTCCAGTGCTGAACGGAGCAAAGAGCATTCCATAGCAAAAGATGCTGGAAACAGGTCAGCACCAGCTGCTGGGCTGATCCCTGGTAGTTGAATCCGTTTGTTTTCCTTTGGGGAAGTTTTTCTATAAATCTAGGCAGATACATAATCCTTTAATAATTTTTGAGTTCTCCAGCTTCCAGTTGTGCCAAGCCAGTAACCTTATAATCTTGTTTTATGTTGGATAAATGACTTGAAAAATATTTTTTTGTTGTTTCTGTTTTAATTGTCACTCTTTTACCTCTTCATCCTGTGCTTAAAAATTATATAAATTGTCTTTGTATTATTTAGGTCCTAATTTTCTCCTCCATCTCTCCTCTTACTCTCTCTACCTATGGATTTCAGTGAATGTAAATATGACTTTTCAGCCGCTTTTGCAAATTGTGCCTTATGTTTAAGCAGATACTGAAGGAGCAGCAAGTTGTCCTGGAAATGTTCTGTGATTCATTTGACCTGTACTGTAGCAAACACTCTCACAGTTCCAAAATCTTTTTAGTTATTCAGAATTCGTCAGAATGAGGCAACTGGAGTCCCATGCTCAGAAGTGCGTTTGGTTGTGATAGCAACGATGTCTGCGCCTGCTTCAGTGGAGGAGGGTGACAGTAAAGCAACCTCTTTGAGGTCATCTCAGAATCATAGAAAGATGTGGGTGGGAAGGGACCTTAAGGGGTCCTCCATTTCCACGCCCTTGCCCTGGGCATGGACACCTCCCACCACACCAGGGTGCTCCAAGCCTCATCCAGCCTGGCCTTGAACCCCTCCAGGGATGGGGCAGCCACAGCTTCTCTGGGCAACCTGTTCCAGTGCCTCACCACCCTCACAGCAAAGAACTTCTTCCCAAGATCTCAGCTCCATCTCCCCTCTTTCAGTGTGAAACCCTTCCCCCTCATCCTATGGCTCCCTTCCCTGATCAAGAGTCCCTCCTCAGGGAGGGAGCTTTCCTGGAGCTCCATTAGGGACTGGAAGGGGCTCTAAGGTCTCCCTGGAGCCTTCTCTTCTCCAGGCTGAAACCCCCAGCTCTCTCAGCCTGTCCTCACCTCAGAGGGGCTCCAGTCCTTATTCCCTATTCACAGTTCAATTTAGAGAGATTGATTTGGACTGGGTCTATGGGCTGCTGTTGAGCAAGATCTGGTAAAATTAAGAGGAAATCTTTAACCTCTTAAACATCATTTTCCCTTACGTATTCCCAGTCCTGTATTCCTGCAGCTACTTCCAGTCCTGATCCAACAATGTGCAAGCATCAAGCCTCATCCTAGGTGCTACTCAGGTATGCTGGGTTTTTATTGAAGATAGAAGAAAATTAAACACAGTTACAATTCTGCTACCCTAATTTTGTCCTGATAATTATTTATTTTTCTTTTATCTGTTCTTTTCCAAAATTAATGTGTTGTAAGGAGAAGAAATGTTAAACACTTAGGGGAAAGCACTGATGTGTGCAGTAGGGCAGGATTTAAATTTTATCACATAAAGAACTTCATACTGCACTTAGTGTTCAAATTCAGTGCTAAGTACTTTAATTAGTAAAGTGTTTAGCAGTGCAATTAATAGTCCTAAAGAAAGGATGAATGACACATTACATTCCAAATGAGACAGAGCAAGGAAGTATTGCAAATAATAATAACAGCAGAAAAATAATATAATGAAACACAGAAGCCTCGAAATATGGGAAACAAACAACAAGATGTGTTTCAAACTGGAAAAGATAATGTAACTGGAAGAAAAAAATAATCCAGATGTACTCATTGCAAAGGAAAAAAGTACTTGAAAGGCATCAACAGTAGAACTGAGATGCAACAGGCAATAAATCAGACCTCAGTTTGGAACGGGAGCAAAACAACTGAAATAAATAGAAACAATACAAGTTAAGCAAGCAAAATTTTGTTAGCTTTTGTAAATGTCTGCTAAGGGTTCTTGTAATTGTCTACAGTTATTTAAAGCATATGGATGCTGGGGAGAAAATGTGTTGCTTCAAGATGATCCAGGCCGATGTAAGTAGGAATGAGATGAAATAAACTTGTCCAACTCTCAGCTGATGTAAAAGAAGGGAATATTTGCCCAGAAAGGAGAGGATGGTCACCTCTTTTTGCTTATCAAAAAACTGAAAGGGATGGTCACTCTTTTTTTTTCAGTCGAAGAACTGGAAGATAAAGTTTAGGCAACATGTGCAGGTGGGCAGAGGAAACAGAGAAGGTGGTTGTCTTCAGGTGCCTGTGGATGTGTTTATATAGATATATGTGTACATACACCTACACAGGCAAATCTGTTCTTTCTTGTTAGAGGCATATCTTCTTTTTAAAGAAAATAAAAATCTAGTTACAGTCTGGGCGTGCCTACTTAACTGGTGTAAGTCAGTGTAGCTACATCCCAGTGTCATCCCAGTGTTTGCCGTATAAAACCAAAAAGAATCAAGCTGGGCCTTGTGCAACAGGACAAGGGGTAATGGTTTTAAACTAAAAGAGGGGAAATTTAGACTAGATATAAGGAAGAGATTTTTTTTACTCTGAGGGTAGTGAAACATTGGCCCAGGTAGCCCAGAGAAGCTGTGGCTGCCCCATCCCTGGAGGGGTTCAAGGCCAGGTTGAAGGGGGTTTGGAGCACCCTGGTGTGGTGGGAGGTGTCCATGCCCAGGGCAAGGGCGTGGAAATGGAGGACCCTTTAAGGTCCCTTCCCACCCATGTCTTTCTATGATACTATAAGATGACCTCAAAGAGGTTGCTTTACTGTCACCCTCCTCCACTGAAGCATCGGATGGTCTTTAAGGTTCCTTCCAGCCCAAACCGTTTTATGATTTGGTGATTAAGTCGGGGTTTGCAGTCGCCTCTTACATACTCAGATCTGTCCGTTGTGATCCTACAATTAAATCCTAGTGCTTTATCTCCCCCCTTGCACTCTTCTGCACCACGCTGTGGCCATGCCCCGGGGGTAAAGGGGCTTTTAGTGAAATACTCCTGGCTCTGCTGGTTCTGAAGATATTAAATGACTTGGAACTGTTTTCCCTCACCAAGTTAGCATTATGCCATTAGAAATCTACTTTTATGTAGAATGGCTTATTGTATTGTTTTTCTTCTCCTGCCTTTTGCAGTCCTTACATTTGATCTTCCTTAAAAGTTGGTCTTCCTCCTGTGTCCACTGCACGGTGGAGCTCCGCTGTGTGCTGAGCCCATCTGGTCAGTTGAGCCCTTGCTTTTCGCTCGTAGAGAATGGGAGAAGAGTTGGTATCAGACACAGCAGCTGAACTTTCTGTTTCACTCCTCCTGTCTCCTTCCCCATTAAGGAGCGGGGGGGAATGGTGGTGGTGGGGAGAACGGATGGATTTCAGCAGCAGTGGTTGTGAAATCAGCTCCTGTCCCTTCCAGCATGCAATGTGTCCCCTCCCTTCCTCAAGATGAGATCATGAGGAGTTATAATGCTGTCTGAAAGAACATCAGAGGTTTTCCTACAAAATGCTTCACAGCTGAAGGAAAAGGGAATAAGGAAGGCTGTAAAGTGAAAGCCTTAATGCTTTATAGAGCAATCATTGTTTCCCCATTTCTGTATTCAGACATTTAAAACGGTGTAAAGGCGATTGCTTCTGTGCAACCAGGAGGCTGAGACTGGCTGTTAAATGGCTTATAGGAGCAGGTTCTCACAAACCCTGAGGTGCCAGTTCCCACTTACGTTCTTGATAGTACAGCTCTTGAAAGAGATGGCTGGATGCAGAGAGGGAATTTGAAAGATAATTTCAGCTTTTTATCTTGGATTATTCTAAATACTCTGCAATGTGGCACAAGGCAAGCTGATAGTAGATATGCCAGTGTGGGACATTGCCATGCTCTGTGCTGTCCCTGCTCCTGCAGCCATCAGTCACTCCTGTGGAGACAATCCCCTGAGACTTTCAGAAAGGGATCGGTGAAGACTGTCATCTTTACGACGTCTGGAACACGGATGTTTGGGTTTCCAGGCAGATCTGCACAATTAAAGCATTGTGCAGCACCTCCTGTTAAAAAAAAGAGCAGCCATAAAGCTTCAACCAAGGCAATACCTCAGAGATTTGGAAATGTCTGGAATATTCACCGGTTTGACATTTGTCTGATCATTTCACACCTCTTTGTACAAGTTTTTCTTGCACTGCTCGGAGAGGGACATCCATCCCTGGCTGGAGAGGAGATGGGGCAGGTTCCGTGGTGCAGCATCGCTGTTCGTGTGATGCTCCATGGTCTGGACACTTGCCCGCCTGAGCACTGCCTGGAGATTATGAGCTATTTTATTGCAAGCTGGAGCAAATGTTTATTGCCATCCCAGAGAAGGAGAGTTGCTTGATGCTCTCCTCCAGCAAAGCCATCCTGAGCTTTCAAGCTTAGAGCAGTGCACACACCAAAAAAAAAAAAGCTATTGCATCTGTGGTGGGGGGAAAAAAAAAAAGGAAAAGGTTGTTCTGGATGCCCTTTTCCTGATTGTTTCCATTTCCCAGCAGGGCCACATTTTGCTCCTGAGCTGTGAAAAATCCTGGCACAGTGTGAGGTGCGGCAGATGGAGGAGAGTGGGGTGCCGGGGGGAGGTCTGACGGCTCAGGGGAGAGCGCAGCCCTGGGCCAGGCTGGAAGACGATGAGTAGTGGCTTCTCCTCAACCAGAAAGCCTCTGAGCTTTCCTGCCTCTGCCTGGCTCAGGTGCACCCATGGGATCGGGATGCCCTTCCCTGAGCAGGGCACCACACAGCAATTCATTTTGCTGCGCCGCAAAGCTGCTTGGACCCGGCAGAAACCTCTGGCTGTGTCTCCCTGGCTGCCTCTCTTCCCTTTCTCTTCCTTAAAATTTCCCATGAATATTAGACAGGAGCATATTTATGGAGATGCAGTTATTTTGAGTCTTGCTGCTCAGACTTTAACCTGTGTCAAAGACAAAACCAGGCTTAGCACATTTTTCCTTTTCCATTTCTAGTTTCCCTGGTTTTGTGCTAATTGCTTTGCAATCCTTTTCTAAGCTCACGGGCATTAATGGATTTATTTTCAGATCTCTTTGCTGCCCGTGTACCGGAGAGGTATCATGGCACCAGGTGAGGCAGGTGGTGAGAACCCAGAGTGTTAATTCTCATGCTGGAAATATCTTCATTAAAAGTTCAACAGAGATCTTCAAACGCTTTTAGAATAGGCCATCTGTCAGCAGATGTACCTGTCTGGGGAGTGACAGAGAGAGACCAGGGTGGCAGTGAGGGCACTGATTTTGATATATTATTTTTTTCAGACTTAAACATCTCCTGGATGCTTTCCAGTCTCTGCCCTTGGAGACCCCCCCAGCCCCAAGGCCAGAGCATGGGGGGCAGAGGATGAAATAAGCCTTTGCTTCTTCTACTTCCAAACAAAATACACCCAGTGAGATTTATTTTAAAAAGGGAAAGAAGAAGATTTGAGATTTAAACCTAGGTTGTGAGTGAGTACCAGAAGAAAGGGAGTAGTGGGGATTGGGCACTCTATGCCAGAAGATGCCCTGGGGAGCTGTGACCTTCACGGTCATGACCTGCCAGGTGGTATTGGTGGATACGGAGTTGAGAGGAAGTTTTGGGTGCCATCTCTCTAATTAAAGTGACTTTTTTTTTTTTTTTTAAATGCTCTGCTGAAATTCCAGTTGGAAATTGTAGAGAAAACTTTGTTCTTTTTCTTTTTGCACATGCCCCATCCTTCGGGAGGAGATGCAACTGAGAGCATAGGTGGAACCTTTCCCTTAGGCGCAGGTTTTAGGGCTAGTGGGATATGGAAAGAGGATGACAGAAAGAACAGAGTGTAATTTAGCATCTCTTCATCCTTCTCCAACTCTGGCATGTGCTGTGGCTTGTGTCTGGCCGGGGGTTGCAGCCCCTGTGTTGTGCCATAAGAAGTGTGAGAGCTGTTTCTGTGCTCCAGCCTTGGCTTTCGTACTGGAGTGTGATGTGCGAGTGCGTGGGTATTGCTGTCTGATAAACGCTACTGTCCAGCTGCTCTCAAATCACACACAACGCTCTTCCTCTCCTTCTCACATACTTTATTGAGGACCATACCTTACACATGAGAGAGAGCTGGAAAAAAAAATAAAAAATTGCGTGGTGTTTATTGCAAAAAGATGTTTTTGAGTAAATTACATTCTGAAGGTGAAGGTCTTTGGATTCTTGACCGAAAAAAAAAATCCCACAAAAAACCCCAAACACTTTTTCAAAGGATGAAGCAGGCTCCTGGTAGAAAGCAGAGGTCTGGCCTTCTGGCAAATATTTCTGTGCAAGATTCTTCTTTGTCACTCTAAGAGAGCAAAGTGGAGTCTTTCACTGGAGATGCAAAGCCTGATCTCATTTGTGTGTGTTACCCCTTCCCCTCCTGAATGCTGTTCTTTCTTCACCAGCCTCCTGGAATCCCTTGTACTGGTATTTACTATGGGACAGGTGGAACATCTCCAGGTTTTCTCTCTGCCCATTAAAATCTTGGTGTGTAGCTCTTTCTGCTGTGAGCAGGGCTGCTGTACTCAGTTGTGAGCGCTTCTTTTGGAGCTGTGTTTGCATAGTGGTGACTTTAACTCTCCGTCTGATTTCTGAAAATGTCTGAGCTACGTGACTGTTGTGCACACTAAATGCTGAATTCACACGTGTGACCACGGGTGATTCCATCTTGTGCTTCACCTCTCCTTCCTGTGAATTCCCCCAGGGATATGGGGGAATTCTCCTTCCTTTCTGCCATCCTGCCACTCCTGCTGTTTGTGTTAAATAAATAATTGACTACTTTGTGATGGAATTGCCTTTTAACTTCGGGACCAAGAGAAACATCACCGGTGATTTTGCCCTCTGACTGTTGCCGTCTTGCCGATGGACTGTGGGGATGTTGCTGGCTGGCAGTAGGGATTTTGTTGTGATAAATACTGTGATTATAATCCTTTGGGATGAGGAATATCCCACCGTTCCAGGCATAAATACCATCTCTGGTCCAAACAGGTCAGTAACAACCACCACAACAATGTGGTGCTCTTTTATTCTCTGGCGGAGTCACAGAGGGTGTGAGTTCTGCTTCCTCCTCACTGCTCTCTAATTACTCCTGCTTTTTCTGCCCAGCACCTTAGAAGCTGTCAACCCTTGCTCTTCACACGTGAATTTACTTCTTCCTCCCAACAATACTTCTTGAAGTATTCTGCAGATGCTGAGCTGCTATTAACTGCTTTTTTGTGCTTACTCTCATTCTGTATCACAATATGATTTTCTTTGTCTAATATAATTGATGGGAATCATATCCTGCAAAAAGGGTATAGTCAGTTGGATGCTTCAATTCAGAATTTCAGTATTTTTTGTGTGTTTGTTGCTTTGTTTTAGGCTGCCTCACTGTCATGGTTTAGCAAAGAAGATTTGGTGTCTGTTTGCTGGGTTTTTAATGACTGGGCTTTCAGTAGGACAATTATTAAACAGATTGCAGGGGCTGTCTAGAAATGTGTTGTTTGGTGAGAACAGGAGTTTTAAAAATGTTTCTTCATCACCTTAAAAATATATATAGAGAAGGGTGTGCATTGAAACTGTTCTCTGCTCCTGTGGATTGGCTTCAGGTTGAATTCTTCTCTCTCCTAACTGCCCATGAAGCGGGATCAAAACTTCCTCTTACATGGCAATAAGTAAACAAACAAATTGTGAAACAGAAAGGGTGTGAAGATAGGCCACTTAGTTCTAAATCTCCCCACTGTCCAGTGAGTTTTGCACTCCCAGGATTGGTACCTGAGCTGGAGCTATTCTGTAGCCCTGGAATTACTCTCCAGCACAAATTAATTAACGTTGTCTTCCCAGAAGTGTTCTGCCATCATCAGCAGCATCTGCAGTGATGCTTTATGCCCCAAAGGCAAAAGGAAGGGTAGGTTGTCCCTCTTGCTCCCTTCTAGGGTGGTGCTAGACATGTGTGGCAAAGTGGGACTGATGCCTCGTACGGGGAATTTGACATTAAAACGGCGAAATGAGGGGAGGGGATGAGCCATGTGGGTAAAAACTAACACCTGGGGTCTGTGCCAGAAGGCAAAGAGCAAAACCACTGAGAAAAAAAGCTGCTGCAGTCAAATGCTGTGAAGGAAGGTGGTAAATGACAGAAGTAGCCTAAAATCCTGAGGCTGGGAGGTTGGGTTGTTGCTGTGTGAGATGTGTTTTGGGGAGTAAGCCCTGCAAAGGGGTAACACAGCTCTGCTGAAATGACCTTCTTTGGGCAGCAACAGCTGGTTGTGTACCGAACTTGTGCTTTGTGTTGTCTTTTTGGGGAGGATGCAGTCAAAAATATTGCCTGACATTCCATGCAGGGCTTAGACTACATTCAGAGCAAGTTCTGACTGCTGCCACACGCTATTTCTGGATCTCTGCTCCAGTAGCACAAGGTTTGCTTCTTTGTTTCCAACTTAAGGTTCTTATTTTATTTTTCCACGTATCCCCGCTGTTTTGTTTTCCCCTCCTACTATATCTTTAGACTCTGTAACCGAGGGAAAAAAGCTGTAATGCCACCCAGCCTGTACTTTTGTGAGCGGTGCTGAGGGATTGTGACTGCAGGCTGTGGGTTTGCTGTGTTTTCAGTTTGCCAGCCTGAGGATACCTCCGCGGCAAACGCCGAGCTCCAAACACATCCCTCCCAGGGGGAATCCTGTACGGGCAGGAGAGATCCCTCCACCAAAACAGCTCCAAGCAACAAAAAGTACGTAGTGAAGGCTGTGACCATCTTCCCATCTTCTGAAGGAAGGGGTATTTATTTGCATCATGAAAGTAGTAGAAGAAAATAGCAAATAATACAGTTATGGCAAGGTAAAACAAACTCCCTACTGTAAATTACGTGGAGGCACTCCATATACATTATGGGGGATTTCAAGATAAATGAGGTTTTGAAGAGCTTAGAACTCTTGGGCAAAGTCAGTGATGGGAGTTTTGTTTGTCTTCAGGTGTGCTTTTAACTCCAAACCATCTGATGCTCCTCCAAAAACATGACCATTAGAATGTGGGGTCATTAACAACATTTTTGGTATGGTGGTGGCAGGAAGGACAAATCCCAGTGACAGCACTTGTCACTGAACGTGTCACTAGTATCTTCCCATTTTGGGGGTGACTGTGTTGGGAAAGGACTTTCACCCGATGGCATGGCAGGGTTACACAGCTGATGAGCCATCAAAATGTGCTCCTTTGCAGGCAGGTCAGCTCAGGAGGTTGAGTTCTCCCTCCCTCTCCTGCCCCTTTGCTTCAGGCGGCTCTAGCAGAGACCTCTGGTTAGAATGGTTAGAGAAGTGTTAATGGTAGAGGAGGCAGACTTTTTTTTTTCTTTTTCTTTTTTTTTCCCTTTTTTTTTAGTCCCCCCCGCACTGCAGCTTTTAAGTTTGGAAAGCATGTGCCTTGATTTTAATATAAAGTGGCCATTGATGTGAGATGCCATGAATAAAAGGCGCTTTTCTTTTTTCTTTGGCATTGAGTCATTGTACAGTTAGTTTTGTGGCAGTGCAGTTGTGAATGCATTTGTGTGTGTGTGTGTGTGTGTGTGTGCGTGGAGGAGGGTGTCGAAAAAGGCACTAGCAGCACACTCGCAGAATAGATTCACTTAGAAACCCTTAGATTTTGCTCTATCAATCTTCTTAATACCCTCTCTGAGTGTCAGTCAAACTTCTTCTCCTTTGGATTTTCACTCCTGGGTACCTTCAGTTAGACCCGGGCACATCTGCTGGGAAACACCCGCACAGATATGAAAGAGATAAAATTCTTCTAGGCTGCTCTATGCTAATAGCACCAAACCCTCTCTCAGCATCACTGAAAGCTGCATTGTTTTAGAGTTCTCCTCAGGAATGCCGCATAATTATAGTGCATTGTCCCACCACCCTCCTTTAATATAAGTAATAACAGCAATTGTGCTTTACACCTATTGATCTTGGTGTGGGTGAATGTTGTCTTCCCTGGTATAGGAACAAAGACTCAGGGTGAGGGAACCTTGTGGAGCTCCATGGATGGATGACGATAAGTGAGATGCCCTACACTGACCAGAGTCAGCAAAGAGCTATTTCTTATATATAAAATATATATATAAAGTGGTAACATTTAGCTAGAGTAACTGCCTGTCCGAGCTTGCTTGGCTGTGGCTCAACACTGCTAAGTCCTGTGCTGTGGCCCAGTCTCTCCAGGAACATCTCTTCCCACCACAGTCACCAAGGGGCTTTCCTCCAGCAACCAGCTGCAAGGAAGGCCATGCTCAATATAACAGATGAAAGTATTTTTTTGGGGAGGAAAAGAGGTCCTTTCAGGGAAGGGAGGGGAGGACCCTTTGCCCGTCACTCCCCATTCCCTGGGCTTGCCCCTGCCTGTTTCACACAACCTTTAACATCCTCTTGTCGTACGACTGCCGTGTTGTGACCACAGAATCACAGGCTGGTAGGGATTGGAAGGGACTTCTGGAGAGGTCCAACCCTCTGCTGGAGCAGGGTCACCCAGAGCAGGTAGCACAGGATCATGCCCAGGTGGGATTTGAATGTCTCCAGAGATGGAGACTCCACCACCTCTCCGGGCAGCCACTGCCAGGGCTCTGCCACAAACAGTTCTGGTTTGTGCCCGTTGCCCCTTGTGTTGTCACCAGGCTCCACTGAGAAGAGTCTGGCCCCATCCTTTTGCCCCCTTCCCTTTGGCTATTGCTCAGCATTGATGAGATCTCCTATCAGTTTGCTCTTCTTCAGCTGAGCAGCCCCAGGTCCCTCAGCCTTTCCTCAGCAGAGAGATGCCTCAGTCCCTGAGCATCTTCGTAGCCTCTGCCAGACTCTCTCCAGTAGTTCCTTGTCCTTCTTGGTGTGGGGGGCCCAGAACTGGACACAGTAGGACTTTCAGTCTTCACATCTGCTCCTTTGTAGGCATGTCGTTTGACATCAAGATGTTTGTGTGTCTGCCTGCCTCACTGCTATCTGTTGATCTTTCTGGCTCTCTGCTGGTTAATGGAAGCTTTGCAGCTGATGGCTAAATGGGCTTAATTTTGACACTTACTTTTCTTAGCAGAAATAATGCATTTGGCTGGCTAACGCTGTAGCGTTTCTTGTTATCAGCAATTTTCTTTGGTGACAATTTCACAGCTCTAAAATGCCAACATGTTACATTTCAACTCAACGTGGAGAAATGTGTGTTAAATATTGAGTGCCCATGCCATCCCTTCATTCCTCCTAGCTGCTCAGTGCGAAATCTTGTGCCTCTGACCACTTCTTGCATATTTAAAAGTATCACTGTATGGTGTCAGAAAGCCAGAAGTGCTTGGAGTGACTTTCCTGACCTCCCTGGGACCCTGTGTGTGTCTCCTCTGTTATGTCAGTGCGTGGCTTGTTGCTCTCAAATACTTCTGCAAACCCGGTTCTCATCCTGTGGATGGATGACACTACACCAGCACATGTCTGGAAACAAAGTGATCGGGTGTTTTTGCTCTTGGCTTTGCAAAAATGCATCTTTTAAAGCCATATTGGGGAATACACGAAGCTTTGAAGGAAAGCTCCCGCTGGGATAGCATTCCTTGCGGCTGTCAGCCAAGTGGCTGATAAATGCTTTGCACCTTGATGCCCATCACACAGCAGTTCTGGCTGAGTGGGGAAATAAAAGCCCATTTGAGCCCCAAATACTTCTTTAGTCCTCTCCCCAGCTGGTCTGAGCTCTGCAGTTTATGTTAGTGGTCATAGAAGGGGCAGCATTTGACCTCAAGCTGCCTAAAGCTTTGGAAAATAAGCATGTTCTGAACAGCCTGATGATGCTGGAGTGGTTCTGATGTCCCTGCATCATTTTCACCTGTTCTCTGGGTTGTCCTGGGAGGTTTCTCAATGGGATCTGTGTTTGGCCGGGCCTTACAGCCCAATGCGCTGCACTACTCTGGTACAGGAGTAAAAAGTGTAGGGAAGGTTAAAATTACGTAAGAGCAGGTAATGTAATAGAGCTTGGTCAAAATATTGAGAAAGGTGCCCTCAACTTGGCCATGGGCCTTTAATAAACAAACTGAGATAGTAACAGAACGTGCTGGTTTTGTTTTCACTAGAAAATAAAACATTTTTGAAGAAGTTTGCTGGTTTGAGGCCTCAGTGGAAGGATTCCGTAATTGCGGGTTATCTGACCTGGTAAACAGATCCTTGTGCAGCTTGGCTGTAATTGAGGGTGTGTGGGTCAGGCCCTTTAATTGCTGTCTGCTTGGAATAGAAACCTCTCCACTGCCGCCGAATCGCTCTGCATCTGATTAAGTAAACAAATTGCCAGCCCCTGAGCTGAGGGATGTCCCATGGGAGGGTCCGCTCACCCAGGACCTGTGGGACCAGGGGAGCATCTTCAGCCCCTCTCTGCCCACCCGGTGAGAAGGGACCTAATGACATTCCCAAACGAAACACTGCGTGAGAAGCTTTTGCAGGAAGATGAAATTAGAAGGTGGAGATGATGAAGGCAGCTGGGAATGTGGGGGTCTGTGGTCCATCCTGGGTCTCTCCTCTGCCACAGCATCACTTGGCACGTCTGAGCATCTTCCCTGGCAGCTGTTTCCCTGCTTTGCTGGTTCTTCCTCAGGGCAAGCAGCATTTATGTGGTGTTTTATATGTTTCTGAAATACGGATGCTATTGTGCTATGGAAGTCTGAGAAAAGTTAGTATTTCTGTACTGAGGTATCAAGCAAGAGTTTAAAGAGAAAACACAGCCGTCAGCCAGCTTCTGATGCTGGATCTTACAGTTCGATTGCAGTGAGGGCTCTCTGAGGCTCCTGATCCCTGATTCGATGTCATTTGGAAAGATGGTGCATTTTATTCCCAATCTGTAAATTTAAAAAAAAAAAAAAGGGCAGCAGGATGTATCTGTGCTTCCTTCTGTCAGGCTGATTGTAATACCCTCTTCATTATTTTTCTTATCTCCTTCGGAATCTGGACTTTCTACTGGGCTTCTCCATATAATTCAGGGTCTCTCCTGAATTTCTATATGTTTATTCAGAACCCCCTTAAGCCACGCTTCTCCGGTAGGGTGGAGAAGCAAATTGAAAGAGTTACAATGATACTGATAATGAATATATATGATAATGAATCCCTTGAGCCACCCTGGTCCGCAGGGTGTATCACCTCACAGCCATCACCTCCAAACACCCTAACCCACACGTGGGACTTGGCGCTTCTCCTGCTCCTGCCCTCCCTGCACGACAGCCAGATTGGCCGGTGTGGTCCAGCTGCTCAGGATATTTGTGATGCAAAGCAATTACAAGCCTGGCTGGTTTTACAGCTCCATTGTGTCCCTGGAACAGCGCAGCTTGGCTGGAGCAGGACTGGAGAATCTGCTTTTCAGGCCACACAATCTTTGGGAGGAGAGACCTTGGGTTTGGTCTGTGCACGCACATTTTTCTAATGAGGGTGATGTATGAAATTACAGCATGGGGCTGCCTTTCAAGATTCCTTCTAATCCTTCAGCTGAGAGCTCCTGTTTAGAGATGTGATCCAGCAGCTGGGGGGAGAACAGTATAAAATATTGCAGACACTGATGAGATAGTCTGAGGTTTGACACTGTGCAGCCACCTCCGCCTTTGATTTTGCTGCCCAGCACAATGTGTTGCTTTTCAAGAAAGTGCTGTTTATCACATCCTCGGTTCCTTTGAATAAAGCCGTGACTTAAAGCGAGCCATTTCCTCGTTTGATACACACACCAGAACTACGGAATTACTCCATAGCTCAAGTTTGCAGACTTGAAAAACTATCTGTCAGAGAAAGAAAATATTCCGGTTGAGGAAGAGTGGCTGTTTGTTTTTTTCCCCTCCCTTGACGAGCGTGTGTCTGGGCATGATTTCAGTCCTTCCTTCCTACTTAGTGGACCAAATGTTCGAGTGGGTGTGAAACCTGCAAGAAAGCAGAGCAAGCAGAGAGCAAAAGAAGTGTGGTGTTGCTTGTGTGACACTGTGTGGTAACGTCTCGGCATAGCTGCCTCCAGGAAAGGCTACTGGTGGCAGCAGTAGGACATGGAGGAGGAGGAGCATTCTCAAAGGCACTTGAGTGGGTTGGTAGGTCTCTGTCAAGATGTTTATTCAGTCTGTATGAGAAAAAAAATGCGAGTAGAGCAAATCCACTTCAGGCTTGAATGGAGTGTGGAAGGGGCTGGGTGTTCCCTGCTCCAGATTGCTCTCTTCTGGCTTTTTTAATTTTTGGCCAGAACATTGCCAGAGGTTCTGCAGAACATGTCTCACGGAGGGGCTGGGGACTGCGCTGCTCTTCAGCTAATGGGGCATCTTCAGGGTATATATGAAGTGCATGTGTTTCAAGGTAGGATGTCCTAATATGTGGAGAAAATATGTGGTATGTTTTTTCCTTGGGTAGATGTAAGATGCCAGTACCCAGACAGGTGAGAGAGACAAGCCCAGCAGTGTCAAGGTTTCCTCCTCTGCTCTTGGTGCTTCTCCAAATACAAATAAAAGAGGAAGTAGAAGTAGAGCAAGTCTGTGTGCCGTGTTGTCAGGGACTGTTGTGTCCCCAAAGCAGCCTGGGTTTTGGGAATGAGGACCATGAAGATCCATCCTTTGCCTCCCCAGCTGCGAGTTGTAAGTCTTTCCAAAGGAGAAGATGCTACAGACCAAGAAGGGATCTTCTTCAGCCCAAGGGCTTAATACCCTCCTTGCAACATAGCAATTTTCATACTATAGTTTGTTCTGTTTTGTTTTAACTTGAGAAAGGAATTTATTTTACCTAATTTAATGGTCTCGGAGTTGGGCACCTGTTCGAAACTCCCAAAGTGGGTGAATCAACCCATCTGTCCCAGACACCCATCTCCGACGGGAAAGATCCCTCTTATGTCTCCACTGCCCGTGAGGGGACAGGTGACAGGTTGTGATGTTTGACTGAGATAGCTGAAGTCAGGAAAATCTACCCCAAAAGAGAAAGCACTTTCTGCTGTCCTCCAAGTCATTGCAGCAAGCAGAATTAGATGTCCTAATGGCACCGACAAAGGAAAAAATTCCCAGATATTAATAAATGCCAGATTTACCACACGAATGAACAGGATTTCTGTTCCTTGTTCAGAAGAGGAAATAATAATGATTTTTCTCAGAGAGAACTAGAACTTTAACAATGCGAGGGGGTGGGGGGAAACCACGTGAAGTGCTCAGCTCTTGGGAAGCAGTCAGAAAAAATTGAGCCACTGTTTTTATTTTTTTCGAGCTTTGTTGTTTTTTTCAGGTTTGTTGTTGTTTTGGGTTGTTGTTTTTTTTTTAGGTAGTTGTTTTGTTTCTGATTCTGGTGACACAGTTTCCTGTTTCTTGCAGAGGGGTGTCTGCATTTCATACGGGTGCTGGGCTCCAGACCCCCTGCGCTCCCTGCCTGACACTGGGCTCTGGTGTGACAGCAGTACCTTGGCTCTGCATTGAAATTTCTCCAAACTATGTAAAACCAGAGTCCTGGATACAGGGTCACTGCATGTGCCCAGCTCTGTTATACTAAAGGCCACCTGGGGCCAGGATGGACTAATTAACAATATTTGCCATTGCTGGTTTTTGATGTGTTAGATGTTGTGTAAATTTTGATTTTTTTTTTTGTTTTTTTCCTAAATAGAATTTCATAGTTTTAAACTGGCATAAACACACATTCATTTTTCTCTTTGTACTTCTGATCAGAGCTGCTTAACGTTGTTTTGGGGGAAATTTTGTGAGCGTCCCCAGGAGCAGGGTTGCTCTGGCAGAGTCTCTGATGTCTTTTTTTGCCTTGCTCTGAAGTCAGATCAAGTGAATAACCCCAGCGTAACTTGGGCTCATGAATCCAAAACAAGATGTGGGGTCAAGGAGCCCATCCTGATGTTAAAACCAGTCAGGCCTAAGTTGATGTTGTGGACTGGGGCTGCTGGAAGGTGGACATAAACATTTGGGTTTCCACTAGAAACCAGAGTTCTCCTCCCCGTGAGTGTCCATTGCTCCATGTAGTTGGTGCTTGGCCAAAGTCCTACCTTTTCCCTTGCATCATTCATTGCTTTGGGACAGCACTGTCACCCTGTGTGTCAAAACCCCTGGAACTCCAGCCCTTCTCTTTCATTTCAGAAACACTTGGCAGCTTTGCCCTCTTTGGGAGAGGTGCTGAGGTGGTCTGCAGAGGAAAGAGGTCTTTTTTCCAGTCTTTTGTCAGTGGTGCCTAATGACAGGACAAGAGGTAATGGGCACAGACTGGAACATAAGAAGTTCCATCTAAACATGAGGAGGAACTTCTTCACTTTGAGGGTGGCAGAGCCCTGGCAGAGGCTGCCCAGAGAGATGGTGGAGTCTCCATCTCTGGAGACATTCAAACCTGCCTGGACATGATCCTGTGGGACCTGCTCTGGGTGACCCTGCTCTGGCAGATGATCGGCAGAGGTCCGTTCCAACCCCATATCATTCTGGGATTCTGTGGGGGATTATGGAAAGCGCTTTTGGGTTCAATTTATTTTTCTTTCTGAGTAAATGAAGATGTTACTAGTGTTACTAGACGGGGGCTGCGGGGCAGACGACTAAGTAAAAGCCCGGAAAAAGTGCCATGTATTCTCCTAATCATTTTGTTATGCCACAACAATTTACAGGATACCTACATCGTGCATACAGGATGTACCCTTAAAGAGCCATTAAAATCGATTCTGCATCGTAATTAAGCTATCACTTCGTTTTCTTCTTGATGAAAGATGTTTTGTGCTGTGCTTTCCAAGCATCTTGGGGGAAAAAGCGTAAAACAATGACTCCTTCCAGATACAGCCTGGATCATGGACGTTGCTGCCTGTTGATGCTTTAACATCAGGCTCTTATCACCACCACCTTCTTGCCCAGGTTGTACAATAAGTGGCTGACCCTTGAGTTTCTCTCCTGGTGTTCTCCAATGCCCTTTGCCTTTGCCAGTCACTTTTTGGACCCGACAGCAGTTCCCGTGTGCATGCTGCTCCCATTTCTATTCCCACCGAGAGGACCATACCCTTGGGAGATCTCAGTCCTCCTTTGAGGTTCCACAGAGGTTTGGATTTGGAAGCAAACACACCTTCACAGGACCTTTCGAGAGCAATTTTGGGGGTATTGTTGAACTCCTGTTCCCCTTGAAGTTAGTGGCCGCCTTGTCACTGTCACAGGACTGCTCTGAGCCCTGGAAGGCTGGTGGTCACGTGGAAAACAACTCTGAGTGATGTTTGTTCTGTTTAAAATGCAGGATTTTTTTTGGTCTAAGTTTCTTCTGTTTTTCTCCTCCCTTTCTTTTATGGCTAGGAAGCTATTAAACTGAAGCAAGATTTTTATTTCTTAGGAATATGCCACCTTTGCCTGTTCCCTACATAGGAAAGCCTACAAAGGCTTTCAGCCTTTGTTCAGGATAGAATAATTGGTGTGAACAACAAACAGCCTAAAGGAATAACAGGCTAAGTTTAAAGATTAAATCAGGACTGAATTGGGATTAGTATTTTATGTTGGCGAGATTCACTGTTTTTTCCTTGAAGATTGTGTTTTAGAAAATCCTCAGCACTCAGGATGGGAAGCACCTTCACAGTCACTTCCTTAAAACTCTGCCTGTTCATTTCATATTAAATCTCCATATCCATGTTATGCCTGTTTTGCTGATACATCACACTGCTTACAGATAATTTCACAACTCCATCAGAAACCCCTCTATCATACAGTTCATTACTTTTAATGCAGTTCAGTGGGAAGACAGGAGATGTAAACTCCAGCAGACTGTTCAATACCTAAATCTGGTGTGACTGTGTATTTTTCCTGTGTGTTGGTACTTCCAGGTTCCCTGACAGATAGTTCTCATTTTTTGGTCTAAGTAGAGAGCCTAAATAGTTTTCTTAGGAACAGTTAATTGGCTGCATCTGTAATCAAAGGCGTAAACTGAATGGACCAAATTCTTCCACAAGTTTAATTTTATCCTCTACCAAGAAATCTGCTGCTCTTTACCCATTTTCCCAACACACACACACACAGATGTTGCTGATTCATAGGCGAAAATATTTGTTGTTAAATTAGTGATTATTTTCAGGAGGTTTTGACTTTCATCTGTGTAGGTGGTCCAGAAATTCCTTCTAGTCATCCGATATGCTGTAATATCGCAGACCTCCTTTACCGTGTGTGCCACAGAAACGGAAGAGCTTCGTGTTAGGTTCAGGAACACATCTCCCACTCTTTGGGCCAATCTGGTGCACACATGGTCCTGACGGATAGGTCTGAGTCTTCCTGGAGCCACTGCAGCCAGAGGAGCCCTTCCTTCTTCAAACCTTCATGAGAAGAGCTGCCGAGTGAGAGGCGGTTCTGGGCAGGTCCTCCAGGCACCAGTGAGCAGGAGCAGATTTGTTGAGATCTAGGCTTCAGTGAATTCCACAGCAGAAATAATATCTCATGGGATGTATAAAATGAATACAAGGAATACAGTAATTAGTGGTATCGCTTCAGGCTCTCTGCAACCTCAGACAGATCTTCCAATCCATGGGTTTGTGCAGAGGGTGAATTGGCTGTCAGGGTATCAAGGGGCTGGGTTTGCCTGGCCAGTGTTGCATCATCAGAGCTCCACAGATCGCAGTCTCAGGGCGTCTCTCACTTGTATCTACGCGCTTGGTCACATCTGTCTCTTCCCACCAAACACATTTCTACTTAGCCGGCAAACTTCTGTTTTTTTGGGAATGCATCATCGTGAGAGCTGTCCTGCCCGGAATCTCTGATGCTTTGATAACACGAGTGTTAATTAATCCTACAAACACTGCCATTAGGTTTTGCCTGACTGTTCCAGTCAGTCCCTAGCAATAACCAGAGAGACTGCTCTGTGCTCCCTTTACCTTTTTTCCCCTGTCCTTTCGTTTCCATCCCTGAGGTTTGAGCAGGATTGCAACTGAGCTGAGCAGCATTTCTTCAGACTGGAGTTTTCAATGGACCCTCTGCCTTGGGTCTTCCTCTCTGTTTTTTTTTTTTTTTTTCCTATGATCCTCACAATATATCAGCACAGCTCTAAAAGGCTGGGATGTGTGTTTCTGGACAGTAGAACACAGATGGCTTCCTTCTCGGTGCAGATCTCCTAAGGCCTGTTGGGTGTTGTTGCTGCCCATCTGCTCCCCTTTGGCGAGGACAATGTAGCCCTTTGTCCTATTTAGAATAGCACTTCTTGATGTTGATCCCAGAAGAGAAGTCCCCCCTGGCCCTCCAGTTACCTAGGATCAGCATCTCCAAAAACCACATGGGATTTGCCCCTCCTGGTCAACCTTGAGGTGTTCCCAGGAGCCCTGTTCCTGCGGTGGCACCACCACCACCACTGATGCTCACCTCACCTCTGTGCACAGTGGAATAATAACAAACACCCTCTGCAAAAAGTTTTGCGGTGTTGATTTTACTCCTTCCTTATCTTTCTGGTGTATTGTGCAAGTTTTGTTGCTGCTCTGCCATGAGTTCTGTGCCCAATAAACATTTTTTTTGCCTTCTGTGAGCCTGTGCTCCCGCGGGTGGCTGAACAAGGTCCTCTGATGTATCCTTTGATATTCCTTGTTTATCTTATGGAAATAAGCCCTCCTGAAACGGACTGGTTCTTTCTCTTGCCATGTTTCCCAGCTGTCTTTCTGAATGATTTTTATTTCCCATTGCCCCTGGGGCTGTTCAAAGGCTTCTTTGGAGTCTGAAATCCCTGCCTGTGTCTCAGAACAGGGAAAGCCAGGAGACCGTACTTGGTGGGTCATTAGGATTTTCTCTGAATTTTGACGCCTGGTGTGTGTGCTCCCATGCTGGCCTTGTGTGTAACACAAGCTGGAGTGCTCTGGGCCAGCTCTCTGTTTTTCTTTCTTTTTTTTTTCCTCCTCTTTTTTTCCCCCCTTCTTTTCCTTTTTCCTTTGTTTGTGTTATGCTTGATTTGATATTCAGACCACAGTCAGTTCTTTTTGGCTGCTTCTTCTGAATAAGAAAAATAATTTCAAGAAGGTTGTGACTCCGGGTTTTTCAGGTAAATATGTTGCTTTCCTCATTTGAAAAGTATGGTTTGAACTTTAAAATTAAATGAAGAAGATTTCTATTTGTTGAGTGGTGATAATGGAAAGGTCTGGATAATCACGTGATTATTTCAGCTGGCTGTCTTGAAATTGTTTACTCAATTGAAGTAAGTTTTG
The DNA here is from genome assembly GCA_013400375.1 of Thinocorus orbignyianus. Lineage (NCBI taxonomy): Eukaryota > Metazoa > Chordata > Aves > Ciconiiformes > Thinocoridae > Thinocorus > Thinocorus orbignyianus. The sequence goes on along the minus strand of VXBW01007902.1, from coordinate 67,993 downwards.
TGACTTTTTGAACATGCTGTATTTTTATGGAAATAAATTTGAGTTTAAAGAGTTAAAACCATAGCAAATTAGCAAATTAGAGCAGAGACAGCTGGTGGATGGTGGCTTCTAGACATCAGAGGTAGCTCAATAGAAAATAATGTTTTTCAATTTAACGATTCACAATTTCCTACTGATGGGGAGTGAATTGTCCCTGCTAAAACTCAGATTAACCCTGTTTTGAGATGCAGATTCCCACTTGGGTCTGTTAGCATCAGCTCACCCACCTCCCTGGAACTGGCTCTGATGTTCAGCCAAAGCTTCTGTTAGGTTTATAAAGATGTTTTTTTCAGAGAAAATGTTTTTTTCCAGCTTCCAAGATACCAAGATTATGCTTAACGATGAGCAAGAAACTACTGTTTTTTGTCAGTTGTCTTTGAAGTAAAACCCACTTAGGGCCTGTGCCTCCATGCAGGGATTGGGAAATGCAGATGCCTTCCCGTCAGGAAGGGAAGAATCACGTTTTTGCAGAGAATGGACAGCACAAGCTCCTAGATAGCCTGGCTTGGCAAACCTTCAGTTACCAGTGACACATTCACAATTTTTTTTTTAAGTCTAGAAAGAATATATTTATTTAATTGTAGTTTAATTCTTTTGTGTCTTGGTGCATTGATTTATATTAGCTGGCTTTGTGGTGTCATAAAAGTAAGGCAGACAAAGTCAAGTGAGCTGCCAGGACACTTGTTGGGATATGTGTGCCTTGATTTGCTGGGATGGAGATATCCAGTCAGGAGGCATCTGGGTGTCCAGGATGGGGGATCCAGGGGTGCCCCATCCCTGGAGGGGTTCAAGGCCAGACTGGATGGGGCTTTGAGCAACCTGGTCTAATGGGAGATATCACTGCCCAGGGCAGGGGGTTGGAACTGGATGATCTTTAAGGTCCCTTCTGACCCAAACCATTCTATGATTCTTTAAAGTGGTGGAGAAGTGGTCAGATGAGGACACAGAAGGGGTTGTGTTATTGTGAAGGTTTGGTGTCTGTTTGTAGTCAGGGCTTGTGAAAGCTCTGGCAACATTATAAGATGTGCTTGGAAGTACCGTATGAGGAGGGAACCTGACGTACCTTGGCCTTCCCCTTGTGTTTTTTTAGAGTGTTTTGAACAACCTGCAGCTTCGGAGCAAAGCTTTCTCCTGCATTCTTTTCCCAGCTTGTTTTAATGCTCTCGGTAGGAGGAAGAAATTGGTGAGCAGAACACGAGGTACATGTGATAAGGTCAGCTGCTGATGGAGAACACTTCATCTGTCAGCTGCTGTGCTTGAACTTATGTGTACACCTCGCAGTGTACCATCCCTTGTTGTTATATGTGAAATTGCTTACAGAAAAAGAGTGTTTCTGTGCAGAGCAAATGTCACATCTTGCTGTGTCATGTTAACCTCAGTCCAAGGTGATGTGGATGTTCCCTCATTCAGTGCTCCTTCTCTTCGCAGTGTTTCAGTCAACATTCAGCCCAAAGCACTGGTTTGCTTCCAGCTATCAGGTTGTTGGCACTTAGTACATTAATTCTTTAGCTATATTGGGGAAAAAAACCCCAAGGGTTAAAATTTATTTCCAATTCAGTAATTCAAAAGGGGTATTTCCTATCCCTTAAAGAAAAAATAAATAAGCACAAAAGTAAAGAGGGCAGCCTCCTCCCAAAACCAGACTCACCCTACCTGTTCCGGGCGGTTGGTTGGGAATCCTGGCCTCAGCAGTCCTGGGAGCAGGTAACACACAATGGTGCAAAGCGGACAGGGCAAGGCAGAGCTCTCCACAGGCTTCTAATTAAAAATCTTAATAGCAAGCAAATAAAATTAAATAGAAAATGCAGAAGGTGTTAAAGAAAGCTCTGAGTGAAATGTCAAATGGATAGCCTTTCCCCTTAAATTTTGTAAGGAAAAGACTTTAATGCATATCAGGGTTTGAAGCTTGATTTTCTTTGCAGCCAGAGCTGGATTTTCCATGGAGCACCTTCCTACCAGGGCTGAAGGGATCAGTCCTGGCACCTCCTCTGTGAAAAGGGCCGAGCAGATCTTCCCAGACACTTAGCACTGAGGTGTAGGAGCAGAAGGGGGTTTTTGTTTGGTTTTTTTCCCCTGCTTCTCTTACACCAGCAGGGTAACGGGCATCTGTATTTCATCCAGAATATTGTCTGTTTGTTTTGAGAATTTGGTATGGCTTGAAGTCCAAGTTTTCTTTGGATTAGGCTTTTAGGATTTGGTTTGATTTATTTCAAGTGACACTACTGAAATGTAGCTTCCTTCTTTTTCTTTCCATCTCTGTCAACCTGCTAAGTTAAAATAAACATTATGTTTTGATGTATATCTTTATTTATTTTAGTTACCGCAGAGGCAAGAATGTGGAGTGAGAAACTTTGATTAAATTTCGAGCGCAGTCAGATTAGCCAGGACCAGTGCCAGGAGACTTTGGTGCCCTTGTTACTTGGGATGTTTGACTTGTGTTTCTAGGCTAGTTTTTCATGTTCATCTTGGAATCCTCAGCAAAGTGAGTTTTGTTATGGCTGTGTCTCCATCTGTACTGTGCAGGCAGGTTCAACAGGACCATGGCAGTGGTGAAAGAAGCCTTTGCTGCAGTTACTTCACTGCTGTGCTCTTAAAATAGCAGACCAGGCCAGTGATGGTCTTGATGGGCATGGATATGTTTTTTGTATTAAGCGTGGTGTTAAAAAGGGAAGGGTCACCATTGTACCCCATTGCAAACCCATCATCCATTCTGAGGTGTATTTAAACACCTAACAAGAGCTGTGGTGTTTAGGTGTTTCTAAACTTGGATGAACAGCAGTACACAGAAACAAGGCATCCTGGACACTGCAGATTTGAGGAACTTGCCGAAAATTCATGCAAAGAATTTAGTCCCTATGCTGGGAATGTAACCCATCCTACAAGCCCAGCCTTTGCTGTTGCTGTGCACCCAGCGAAGGCGAACAATTGCCAGCCTATACATTGCAGCAAACAAAGACAACTCATTTTGTCCCCAGCTGTACTGCTTGAGATGAAAAAGACCAAAGCTCTGGCATGGGCTTGTGCTGCAGCCAGCATGGTCATGGCCCATGTCCCGTTGAGGTGCACAGTTGCAATCATACTCCTGTAGCTACTGGCGGGCACCCTGCGAGCAGGTTTGGTGTCCCTGGTCCATCCGCGTTCACTGGGTGCTGGTGGCCAGAGTGTGGTGTGCTGTCAGTCTGGGGTTGTGCAAAGGTGGAGAAGTTGGATTTCATAGAATGGTTCAGTTTGGAAGGGACCTTAAAGCCCATCCAGTGCCACTCCCTGACCTGGGCAGGGACACCTCCCACCACACCAGGTTGCTCCAAGCCCCATCTAGCCCGGCCTTGAACCCCTCCAGGGATGATGAAGCCAGAGCTTCACACCAGGGTCTCACCACCCTTACATGAAGGAATTTCTTTGTAATATCTAATCTAGATCTCCCCTCTTCCAGTTTAAAACCATTTCCCCTCATCCCATCACTACATGCCCTTGTGAAAATCCCTCCCCAGCTTTTCTGGACTCCCATTAGGGACGGGAAGGGTCTCCCTGGAGCCTTCTCTTCTCTGGAGTGACGGTGACCTCAGGACAGCTGAGCATGAATGGATGTACTGAAGAACTCCCAGGAAAGGCATAATTGTTTCAGAGTTAATTATGGAGAACATTGCCTTTAACCTGAACACCAAGGTTTGCTGGTTTTGGCAGCTGAAGTCGACATTAGTTCGGAGCTGCTGGCAGCAGCTGGTGTTGCTTCAGAGCTCCTGCCTCTGCTGTTCGGGACTGGGAACGTCCAGGTTCTGCTCCAGGCAAGAGCTTCTCTTTTTCCTTTGCTGCTGGTTGTTTCTGCTGACATGCTACAATGCAGAGGGTGCAGTGAGCTGAGAGGACTGGTGAGAAGAGATAATATAAACTGGTTTTGGTTTAAGTACTGAAATCTTTTTGATATTTGCAAGCTGTCCTCTGGTATTATTTTAGTTGAAATAAATTTGGAATAATGTTGCACCGGTATAAAGGGGGAAAGAGTGTTTTTTGGGAGGACATACTGTGAATATTAATATTTTGCCTTCATTTAGCCTCTTTAGCCTGTGGATTAATAAATAAATAAATTGCATGTTAATGAATTCACGTAGTAACTAGGAAGGGAACAAGAAACTAAGCTTGGTGAACAACTACACACAAAAAAAATTATTGCATACTGTAATAATGTAAATTATCCAGGTTACGAGTTACAGCAATTTTGCCTGGCTCAAAAAGAGATTGGAAATAGTTAATTGACTTACTCAAAGCCTCAAAATTCAGAGGGAAGTGAATACCCCTTGGATAGTCTCCAAGCTGAAGGATCTGTCAATCTCTGCTTGCTTCTTACATTCCAAATTGATCCCAGTATAAAGGAGTTAATGGGAAATAAAAAGGAAATATATATATATACACATGTACAAAATTTTGTAGAGGTCTGTCTCTCTTCAGGAAAATCCCTTCAGAAACCTCCTTGAGTAACAGGACTTGCAAACTGTAAGAGAGCTGGCTGTTTTCAGCCTCACTATTTCCAGTTTCTCTTCATGTTCTTCCTTTTTTTGACGTATTTCCCCAACCAAAAAGCTGGCCTGCCTGCAGCAAGGCCCTGTGAGGACAGCGTGTTTCACATCTTCATAACATGCTTTTCAGAGGTGCTATTATGCCTTATTTTAGGGCCAACAGAGCACTATGAGTTTGGGACAGAGTGGAGTTCAAGCTTTTACTTTTTTTTTTTTTGTGGATCAGGTGCTCTTCCAGTCAAAGACTTTCCCCAAAGTCTTTTCCCAAAGTCTTTCCCTTCAAACCCAGGATGCCCGATACAGCAGTCTGGGAATGTCTTTGTAGAGGCAGGAATTTGGGTTTGTGCAATGCCAGGCTGGATAAATTCTGCATTTCTTACCTGGTTCTTCCCTGAGAGCTGGACTGACCCCAGGCAGGTGCCACCTGTGTGAGCTTCTGAGGGTTTTGTGGTTCTTCTTTCCTAATTTTAAATAGTCGTGTTTCACCAAGCTCATGTGGTTCCTGGAGATATATGCTTGGGAAATCAGTCTGGATTCCACCCTCCCCATTTGTCTTTTTTTTTTCTTTTAGGAGAGCAGATCCAAGGCCTTTCACAGTGGGGGAGAAGGAGGATGCGAGCAGGGGGATGCTGTAGGTAATTTCCAATGGCAATAGCATTCCGTATTTTTCCATTTGGAAATTACCAATACGTTTCCCTGGAGGAGCACGGCTCTGACGTTGAAATCCACTGCCAGTCATGGGCTCTCTGCCCCCACTGCTTCTCAGGGACATCCCCACAGAAAGTCAGTGTATCTCATGGATGTGCAGGCTGCAAGATTAAAAAAAACAGTTTTAGGAGGAGTGAAGGACACATGTAAGTTGAATACGATTTGATTGTTAGTGCTGGCTTATCTCTATTTTACTTTATAGGGAAAAGAAGTCTCCATAGGGAATTTGAAGAAAAAGTGGAGATTGCCTGGCAGCATCTAACCTTTTTTAAAAAATCATATTTGAAATTCCCACCTAGAGTACTGTGTTCAGTTCTGGAGTCCTCAACATAGAAAGGACATCGAACTGTTGGAACAGGTCCAGCGCAGGGCCACCAAGATGATCAGAGGGATGGAGCACCTCTGCTGTGAGGACAGGCTGAGAGAGCTGGGGCTGTTCAGCCTGGAGAAGAGAAGGCTGCGGGGAGACCTTGGAGCAGCCTTCCAGGATCTGAAGGGAGCTCCAGGAAAGCTGGGGAGGGACTCTTGGTCAGGAAGTCTAGTGACAGGACAAGGGGGAATGGTTTTAAATTGGAAGAGGGGAGATTTAGATGAGATCTGGGGAAGAAGTTCTTTGCTGTGAGGGTGGTGAGGCACTGGAACAGGTTGCCCAGGGAAGTTGTTGATGCCCCATCCCTGGAAGTGTTTAAGGCCAGGTTGGATGGGGCTTTGAGCAACCTGCTCTAGGGAGAGGTGTCCCTGCCCATGGCAGGGGGGTTGGAACTTTATGATCTTTAAGGTCCCTTCCAACTCTGACCATTCTATGATTCTATGAAATGTGATTATTTCTGTTTATCATCTTTCTGGTAAGAATTATTTTAATCATCCCAAAAGCTAGTGCAGCGTCGGACAGGACGAGACTGAGTTGAAATTTGCCCTGGCTGCACTTTCTTAGGTATCTGAAGAGAGAAGCTGTTCCTCCAGCTTAGGAGAGAAATGTCCTATGTCTTCTTTCTGTTGGCAGCTACTTGATTTCTTCAGGGTAATACTTGGTGAACCTTGCTATGATGATAAACGCAACTTGAATCTTTCTCAGCAACATAAATTTTATACTTTAGAGAAACACGGATTAATTGTTAAAGTCCTCTTTTGAATAATTGAATTTTTTTCATCCCAAGATCTGTTCACAAAAGCAGTTTGTTACAAACCAGCCAACTTTGCTTTAAGGAAAGTCTTGAGAAAGGGGTTTCATAGAATGATAGGATTATAGAATGGTTTGAGTTGGAAGGGATCTTAAAGACCACCCAGAGCCACCCCCTGCCCTCAGCAGGGACAACTCCCACCAGACCAGGATGCTCAAACCCCCGGAGGGTTACGGCTTCCCTGAGAAGCACCTGATTAAAGATAAAAACAAAGTAATTATGGTCACTGGTAGGTTTGTTACGATCCTGTTTTAGGGACTCATGTGTGACAGATTTGGGGGGAAAATGGGATGGTCTGACAAGGGATTTTTTTTCCAGAGGTTTACTTATCTATAGGCTGTCCTGCAACATCTTGGAGTACTTGGAAGCAAACAGCTAGTTACTAGGATGAAAATCCTTTAAAATATCCTAATTTTTTGCATTTTTCTGGTCTGGTCTCATGACTCCTCACTTGATGTCTAATGCATATGCTGCTCGTGTTATTTATCTGCATCACAACACTGCTCCAGAGCCATGTCTGTCGAGCTGCCCGTGGTGCTTGGGAGACTGGGGCTTTTCTTTGCCCGTCTCACGCTCCCTGCGTGGCCCTGGCATCCTCCACGGGAGCCCATATGCCAGGCTCAGCTGGTCCATGGGTTCTCAGGGCTGCAGGGAGCAGAAATTTCTCGGCGTCGGGTGCAGCCCTGCCACATGTGATGCCTTGTGCTCATCCTGGTGTCTTTGAGACGCTTAAAATTCTTATTTTAGTAAGATCTTCTAATAATGTATCAAGGGTGATGACCTATTCCCTGACATGGGGCTACTAGAGAAGAGCTTTGGACTGTTGTCACTGGCATGTCACTGGAAGCGTGGTGACCCAGGTTCATCCTAGTTGTGTCATTTGGAGACAGATTTACCACCTAATTCACTTTGAAAATCACTTTCCCTCCTGATTCTACAGAAAGCAATAAAAATTTACTCTTTACAGCTACTCTGCTGTTTATTATCACTCTGTTCTTGCTTTGTTACTACTCTTGCTTTAATAGGAGTAAGACCAGGGACAAAGTGAATGAGTTAAGTGCTGGGGCCTAGGATGGTTATATGCAAATTACTTAATATCTAGTTTTCTTGTTGCCATGTTATTTTATTGGAAGTAGCCTTTGAAGGACGAGTGGTCCTTGCACAAAGCTGAGTCACTGCAGCAGGAGATGCTGTCCTGGCAGAGCTGTGGTCCATTCCTCTCTGAACTTGTCAGCACTTACGGCTGTCGTATGAGGGGTGGAAAGGGGTGACAGGGGACATCGCCATCTACTGACATTGCCATTTGCTTCTGGCCCATAAAATTTGTCTTGAACCTGCTGGTCTCACCTGCCACACTGGCCTCCTATGGCAGCATGGTTTGGAGACTCACTCCCCTCTCTGCCAGTAAATATTTTCTCTATTTTAAACCAATGTCCTATTAATCTGGAGTGCCCTCTGGTCCGGAGAGTGTTGTGGTTCTCCTGTGGCAAGCTTTGCTGACTGACAGCTCTGTGTTGGCCTTAACTGCTGCCTAAGGATATATTTTTTCTAGAAACCACAGACTTATTCTATCTAAAGCATATAAGCCAGGTGAATTTTGTATTGTTTTCCTGAATTTCAGGCTAAAACCCTCCTACGCCGCACGTTAGGTAATTATGTACTATTTTGGATCTCATCTTAATTCCTTTACTGGATCTAACTCTTAGCTGCTTCACATTGAGCAGTCTTAGTCAACAGATACACGGATGGGAGAAAAAAAGGTTACTCAAGTATGATAAGCACAGCAGCCCTGTCTGAGAGACTGCAACACTCCAGGCTTCAAACTAGTATCGACAGTTTAAGACAGATTTTCTGATGGTAAGGATAAACCTAGCAGTCACCTGAACCCTGCAGATGCCTTCCCAGCTGCAGACCAGCAGTTGTCACCTCTGCTTGGTGTCACTGGGAGCGCCCAGCATCAATGGCATCAACTCGCCAACTTGGCGAAGCAGCAGCTTTTATGTTGTCCTGAATTTCAAAGCCAAAATTATAATTCTAAGGGGAGGAGGAGATGTAAGAACGCAGCATCATAAAGGAGGGATGATGGTGCTTTGTACCCTGATTAAAATAAAACCAACCAGGAGCACTTTTCACTTGAGTCACTGTGCTGTAGCAGTGATGTGAATGGGATCACAGAATTGCAGATGGATTGAGCCTCTAAGGGACTCCTGGAGATCCAGGGGTCCAGCCCCTTGCTCAAGCAGGGCCATCAGGAGCCAGCTGCCAAGGACCACGTCCAGATGCTTTTTTAATATCTTCAAAGAGGGACATTCCACAACCTCCATGTGCCAGTGTTCAGTCACCCTCACAGCCAAAACATGTCTCCTGATGTTCAGAGGGACCTTCCTGTGTCTCAGTTTCTGCCCATGACCTCTGGTCCTGTCTCTGGGCACCACTGGAAATAGCCTGGATCTGTATCTTTGTACCCACCCTTCAGGTGTTTATATACACGAATAAGATGCCCCTTTCAGTCCTTTCAGCCTTTCTTCATATGTAAGATGCTCCAGACCCTTAGCCACCTTTGTGGCCCTTCATTGGACTCTCTGCAGTATGTCTGTGTCTCTCTTGTAGCGAGGAACTCAGCAGTGGTCCTAGTACTCCAAGTGTGGTCTCACCAGAGCAGAGGGGAAGGATCCCTTCCCTTGACCTTCTGGCCTCACTTTGTGTAATGCAGCCCAGGACATCATTTGTCTTCTTTGCAGTAAGGGCACTTTGCTGCCTCATGTTCAACCTGGTGTCCACCAGGATCCCCAGGTCCTTTTCTGAAGAGCTGCTTTCCAGCTGAGCAGTCCCTGTCATATGTTGGTGCCTGGAATTGTTCTTCTCCAGGACTTTTTTCTTCAGGGATCTGAAACAAGGGCGAGCTCCGAGGATGTTACAGACTTTTTAACTTTGCAGTTATTAATCTGGAAAACTGGTGGTCAAAGAACTGAAGAGAATATGACCTTCGGAAGAAGACTCATTCCCCTGAATTCAGGCATACGATGAAGCTGCTGTCTCAGCTGGTCACCTGGATGCCACCATTGTCATCAGTGGGATGGTGGCACCTCTAGAGGACAATTTGTTGCAAGAAAATGCCTCTCAGAGGAAAAGTGTTCCTTGGGGTGCTGTGTTTCCCCACTGGCTGCCGAGGGAGGCTTGATGCTTGGGCTGGAGCGGGCCACTAACTGATAAGGGACTTCAGTGAGCTGAAGCAAGTACATTCAGTGGGTGCAATGTCATAATAGTTATAGAAATTCAGGAACTCGTTTGAGCTCCTCATAGCTTTCATGCTGCTTCAAGAAACACTTTGTGACATTTTCTGTTTTCTCATCTGGACAGGACAGTTGTAAAATATTTCACACTCCAAGTTGCATGAACTGAATTTTCAAATGGGATTAGAAAAAATTTGTGTATTTCAAAACTGAGGTTTAAGTTTAGTTTTCTTTTTTTTTTTTTTTTTTTTACTTTAGTAACACTGATGGGTGTCCAAAATTCTGCCTGTTTCCCACTCTTCTAGGACCATTTATTTCTTGTACTCCTCAAGCCCCTTCAGAATTTTCTAAATACTGTGTCAGCTCGGTCAGTTTGGGGCAATGTAAGATTGTGGTTGCTTCAGACATTCATGTTGTGCCCAGTTTTCTAAACCTTTAGAATTAAACATGCTGTCTTGTTAAGTCAATAAGTTATTAAAATAAAAATAAATATATTTTTTAAAAAATAACAAATAACTAAATAAAAAATAAAAATCTAGAGAGGTATAGAATGGTTCTTTGCAGGCTATTACAATGCCTCATTATGAGGTATGAGATATAGAAAAGAGTCTAATCCCAGGAGGTGCATAAGGACACCTTTTACAAATCAGTTTTGGAAGAAATCAAGGAAGATGAGTTGCAACATAAACCAGACTGTAGTCCTAGACTCCCAAAAGAGTAAATGACAGGGGGAAACACGAGCCTGAGGGGCTGTCTTATCCCTGCGAGTCTAAATTCTCGTCCCAAAATACCTTTCGTAGGCACCAAAGAATACCCTGGAGGATGTAAGCTGGCTATTTTGCTCAGAGCAAATATTATAAGTAGAAAGGGAATAAGTAAATACCCTGTATTGACACAAGGGCATCTTTGTTGAGTAGTTTTCATGCTGACTGGCAAACCGCCCACCTCGTGCCAGTTTACAGCCCTACCAGCAGCAAGCAAGTCAAGCCTCCCTCCAAGTAGCAGCAGCCACAGTAAACTTTGGCAATGAAAAGGCCAGCGCAGAGCACGCGACGGGCTTTGTGGCCACTTCTCAGCATGGCACGGAGACCAGCAGGTGCCCTGGCATGGGACCGGGCTTCGTCGAGCCTGTGCAAGAGGAGTCCGTGCCCTGCGCTTGTCTTCTCTGTTTGCTGGGGCTGGCAGGGAGAGCAAAGGCTTGGGAAGAAAGATGGAAGAAAAATGTTTGTAGGGAAATCTCAAGGTGACAAAGGGACTCGTGTGTGTCAGGTGATGCTTCTCTCCATAAAGGGCTGAACTTCTTCGGCAAGGTGAATGAAATGATTTCATAATGAAGTGTTTTGATACACAGTGTCAATGTGGATGTCAGAGGCTGGACCCGGCCGATGCTTAATGAGACCGTTCCCAATCCTGTTAATGAGAATTTTATTTCTGTGTTGTACTTCATCTATGGTTTGTGTTGTATCTTATTTAATAGAGACTTCAGCAAATTGATAACACCAACCTTTCCATGGAGTTTCCCCTACTAGATGAACACCCAAGGAGTATTTTTGCTGACTTCTTTTCTTTAAAATTGTGGCTTTCTATATTTCTTTTTATTTTAAGATACTCCTCCCTGTATGACCTACCCAATAGAGATGTGGCCCCTCTAAAAACAGTGTGACTCTAAACTTGCTTTCTTTCACAACCTACAATCCCTCATTGCTTCCTGACCCACAGGTCAAAAGCTTTTGAAGTCAGGACAAAAGTCCACCAGAAAGCTAAAACTATCTGAAGAAGCAAGTAACAGGTAGATTGAAGCAATTTTTAAGTTGATTTTTATGCATGTTTTTCTGCACTAAAGCGTGGTGTATTTTTGTGTAGATTTTGCCAGTGATGTGTGAACTGTGTTCCACCTGTTTTGACTTTTAAATCCAGCTTCATCTGTGTTGATACTGTTACATTTTATTTATAGCACAAAGTACTTCATATGAACTCAGACATTGTCTAATGTCTAAAAGACAATGATTGTTTTAGGAACAGTTCTCCCACTTTTTCTCTCATCCTTAGTTTTTCTCTCCGTGTTATCCTCCTGATCACTAGGAACAAGCTGGACCTTGTCTACTTAACAGTTAAATCTACTTTAAATTGTGACTTTATGGAAATGTCATGTTTTCATTCATCAGATATGAGGACTCTCCAATAGATTTAGATTTACCAATTTCATGTAAAGTAAGTTGTATAAATATCTACTTGCAGCAGTTCCATGGACCCAGTGAGACCCCAGGAGGTGACATACTGGGTCGTGGTTCATCAGTATTGTTTTATCCCTAATGCTCAGAGCTGCTGAGCTCCTTCAAAACCTGGTGCTTGTGCTCTTTGCCTTCTGAAAATCATAGAGTCATAGAGTGGTTAGAGTTGAAAGAGACCTTAAAGATCCTCTAGTTCCAACCCTCCTGCCCTGGGCAGGGACACCTCCCACCACACCAGGTTGCTCAAAGCCTCATCCAACCTGGCCTTGAATCAGAATATAGGTCCTTATTGTTGGGCAGGTTTTGTGGCTTGCTCTGAATCATTTTAAAGAATTCTAGGTGCCAGAAGGGCAGAATGTGGCTCAGAGTCTTTATTCTACTGTTATAAAAATCTGGTCAAGAAAGATCCATTTAGGGATTAAATGTGTTTTGGACTTGCTGAAATCCTGCATGTTCAGAGATGCTGTAGGTGAATTCTCAACACAGAGCTGTACACAGACCTTCCCCTCGCCTGGGGCATGATGGGTCGTTCATTTCTGCAGTTAGTCATTTTGATGCCACAAAGCAAGGATTCGGGTTTCAGATGAAGACACATCAGAGGCTTCTTATCTCATACAGATGGTCGTCAAAAGAAAGAAAAATCCGATTCTTACACGTCCCTTTGGAGTGATAGACTCCCAGTTTTGTGAAGCATCAGGGACCTCTGAAGATAGACGAAGCAATTGATTAAATAGCAGAATCTTGCACTGAGCATGAATGTGACATCTACGTTGATGTGCCAGCTCATCCGGTGATGGGCAACACGGTGTGTGAGTTAAACTGCCCCTTCCTCCTGCTTGGCTTCTCCCTTTGGGTTGGGGTGTTGGGGAGCAGACACAGGGTGACTTGATGTATTTCTTGGCTGCGGCAACAGTTGACATAGTCCAAGAGGAGAGTGATTTAAGCAAGACCAAAAGACTTGGTTTGTACATCTTTCCCTGCTGGGAACTGCAACGGGTTATCCCTCCCTGACTGCTCCCTCTCTTCACTCCTGCTTCCCAGCCTGTCATTTTGCAAGGTGACCTGTGCATAAGAAGGTTATTAATTTTCTAGGCAGGATTTTTCTATGCAGCACTGATTGTGGAGAATTTACAAACTTGTACTGAAAGACTAGGCTTTTATCTTAAAAAAAAAAAAAAGAAAAAAGGGTAAAATCACAATCATATTGAAAGCTCCAGGAGTTTTTTGCAATGATTTGTCTTTGCTCAGACTTTTACTCAGTGTGTCCAGCTGGAGAGGAATCTCAACTCTGAAGGAAGAAATTTATTTTGGTGGAAAATGGGTATGTTGGAACCAAAAGGCTAAAAAATCTGGATTGTGAAAACTAGATAGAAATTCCTCATTTCCCTTAAATCTCATGAGACTTGCAAAAGAAGAGAGAAGGCTTCCTTGAACCCGTTGCTGCCCAAACCTATTCTCACTGCTCAGCCCACAAAGTGGTCCTGCTCTGCTGGTCCCGGTCAGGTTCATTCCCTGGTACCAAGTGGTTGAGGTGGTACAATGTGGCTGCAGATGGAGGGAGGTGGAGGAGTAAGTGCATAATAACCTCGTACTGCAGTACTTTTGATGCAATTTAACTTCTCCTGGACAATCCTGAAATAGCTTTCCATCCTTCCATTGCTTCAAAGAAGATGTGCTAAACGGTTAAGAATTAATGAGAGAAAAAATTATCGTTCTTACTTAATTCAAGCCCTAACCAAGGCATAAAGCTAACTCAGCAAAAGGAGGAAACGAGTTGGTATCTTTAATTTTTAAAGAAATGGTGTCTTTCATTTTAAAATCTAGCTTGTAACTGGAATTTGCACTAAGGTAAAATTTTCAAAAAAACAGATTTTCAACTACAGATGGAAAAAACTCAGATGACTGTTACAACCGAGTACAAATCAGTTATCCGATTGAGAAGTCCCATCTTCGTGTTAAATGTTCACATTTTCTGACTTACGGACTTTAAAAAAATCTTTACATTTTAGGAAGGCAGCACATTTAGGCTGTGGGGATGTGTCTCTGATGTAACTTTCTCTATTGCGTTATGCAGGTTGTATTTGATAACGGTAAATTCCCCGTCCCACTGACAAGCAGTATACTTCCATTGCACTGCATTTAGCATAAAATAAGAATAAATAAAATCAAATAAAGTGCTCCATTATTTATTTGGAAGGCAGAGTATTTCAAGCCTTCACAGTACATTCCTTCTTGGAACTGTGACTGCACAATTTCATACGGTAGGAAAATGGAAAGGAGACTGGATTAGGTAAGATTTGGCCCTAATCTACAGAACAGATACTCTTAATGAGAGTTGGGAAATATTTCTTTCCACCTGCATGCTGGTTTCTTTGGTGTGACAAAAGCAATGTAGCCTTAGAGCTTTTTGTTGGCTGAGTGGAAAGCACCGTGTCTGTAGACTTTTGACGTATGCCAAAAGTTAAACCAATGTATCAAGGTGATAGAGCTGCCAGCCCAACATTTGTGAACATGCTTTGATTTACCTCTGTTTCTACCCTGGTGTTCGTTGCTGCTCATCAGCAAATATTTCTGTATCTCTATTGTTTGGTTTTTCCAGGTAGGTTGAGGTGAAGCTTGATAAAGTGGTGGTAATTAAAATGCGAAGGTTCTGGCTTCTTCCAGATACATAATAAAGCCCCCAAATGACTTCATACGAGCCACCTATCACTACCTAGCATCTGATTTGGCTTCCAAATTCTTGGATGTTCTTGGATGTTTTAGCCTCAAGCAGCATTTTCTCCAAGCCTGATAAGATGGTGGTGAGCTTGGAATGAGGGGAGGGAAGCTACATGCCCCTTCTTTGCAAGGAGTGGGCAAATATAGTCTGGCAGCTTCCTGAAGGCTGACAATATCTCAGCATAAGAACAAAAAAAAAACCAACCCAGCTAAACCATGGGAAGTATCTAAAATAGCATAATCCATTTTTTCATAGAATCACAGAATGGTTTGGATTGGAAGGGATCTTAAAGACCATTCAGTCCATCACCCTGCACTTGGCAGGGACACCTCCCACCCCATAGGTTGCTCCAAGCCCCATCCAGCCTGGCCTTGAACCCCTCCAGGGATGGGGCAGCCACAGCTTCTCTGGGCAACCTGTTCCAGTGCCTCACCACCCTCACACCAAATAAGTTCTTCCTGAGATCTCATCTCAATCTCCCCTCTTGCAGTATAAAACCATTCCCCCTTGTCCTGTCACTTCACTCCCTGATCAAGAGTCCCTCCCCATCTCTTCTGTAGCTCCCTTTAGGGACTGGAAGGGGCTTTAAGGTCTCCCCAGAGCCTTCTCTTCTCCAGGCTGAACTGCCCAACTCTTTCAGCCAGTCCTCTGGTTCACAAATAGCTGTTCCTTTGCATGGCTCTGGACTGTGCAGTGTCTGCAGGATGTTCCCAGGGCTAGATCTGCATCTGCACTGAAATGAGGTGCATCCCACTGTCCTAATGATGCCTTTCACATTACAAACTCATGTTCACCACAAAATCCTGGATCTGGGTTAGCGCCTCCCACAGAAGGAGAACTTTTGAGGTCCAGAGATGAAGGCTACACTTTGTTTTCCAGCTGTAGAACTGCCTGAGCCTCAAGCATCACTTGAGTGTAGAACAATACTCTTCTTTCTCCTTGGTTTAGACTATCAAGAAATTCTACAGGTTTCCTGTTTTTGAGGTGTTGGATGGCCCTGCTGAACAGAGCTGTGTGGAGTTGTGCAAGGGCAGAGAGAGGACAACAGGTCTTCCTCATTTCTTTTGTATGTGTGTAGATTTTTTTTTTTGCTTGTTTCTCTTTTGTTAGTTCTTTTGGTGATTTATTTTTTTTTAATTTGGTTTTTGTTTTGGGTGGGTTGATCGGTTTAGTTGTTTGTTGGGAGCTTGAATGACTCATGCTGGAACAGTCCCAGGAAAAAGCTCTGGTCAGACCAGAAACACTCTTGGTATCTCTTATGGCAAGGTTGGGATGGAGAGAGAGCACTGCCCTTCCAGAGGGAGACTTCACGCTATCGAAAGGGAATTGCCAAGGTTAGATAAACCTGGATACACCAGTACTGGTAAAGGAATAGCAGTGAAAATGAGGACCCCTGGTGCCAAAATATTTTTCAGTATGATCTCTTCATTTTCAGCATAGAGTGCCTATACTAAGAGGGAACTGAAGATGTGTCCTATATGTGACCTTATAATCCAACAAACATTTTGAGCAGCTGTGGAAATGTTTGTGTGGCTCTGGCTTTCATCAGGACATCATGGGTAAAACCTACAGCTCTGGCAAACAGCAGAATGGGGTGGGGGTTTTTTTAGCTATGAGGGAAATTTAAAGGTCTCTTGAATCAGGCTGTGGCTGAGCCTTTGGTTTCCTCTTAAAGAAGACAATTTGCAGTGTTAGAGGCTCACGTTTCTTTGTAGTTATACACAGAACTTTCCACTGTGAGTTTGATGTTGCTCTCCATAGCCTCCACCTCTAAATCTCTCCAGAAAGTGGTAGGTACTTAGTATTTCCTATGCAGGATCTTGATCAAGAGATAATGTTTAGTTGTTGAAGGCTACCTATAAATAACTGACACGGCAGCATGCCTGTGCTCTTTGTTTTATCCCTTCTGTTTTTATGTCATGTCTCACAGATGGCATGGCCTGAACTACATCATTGTCTTCCCTTTGAAGAAGCAGAAGGAGATATAGATATATGTGTATATATATATATTGTGGTAACACTGATAAGTACCAGCAGATATTTCCTCAGATCAATCCATGAAACAGAATTTGACCTTGCAGCACTAATTGCAGGAGCAACAGGTTGGGTTGGGGCTAGCACTCAAGGAAGGGCCTTGAAAATGAAGACTAGCAGTTCTTGTCTGATGTTGTAAAGAAGGATGGGGTGGAAGGTGAGATGCTCAAAGTGGCAGGCAAGCAGTAAGAATATTGGATGACGTGGTGGCATTCAAGGGCAAAAGTGTACTATGATTGAAAGAATCAAGCTGATGAGACTTCATTGTGTGGATGTATAGAAAGTCCATGTCTTTGGTGAATTACCCAGAGAAAATGAACAAGATCTCGTTGTAACTGGATATATAGGTTCTTAGAGGGATCTATAAGTCAATGTTGAGATGACAGTTATAGATCACAGTGTGGGTCGTGGTGCTGTTTATGGGGACAAAATGGAGTGGAGACGGGAGAGTACACAACAGCATGAGCCAGAAAGGCCTTCAGAGATGCTGCAAGAAGGTTTTCGTACCCAAGACTGTCATTCTGGCATCATACGCACCAGATTGGAGAGACTGATGTCTTTAATCAGCCTTCCTCCCTGGTACCCCAAGAGCTCTGCATGCAGAACTTATCTCATTTATTTTAATCAAATTATGAAGGAAGCTAAGGCACTGTAACTCCCAGGGCGTTTTCATTTTCGTTTGTCTGTGTATTTTCTGTTGGTGGTTGAGGACTGTATCCCAAACTAAATTGTTCTTTCCGGGTGCATACCAGGACAGAAAGTTGGGGTGAGATTAGTGATGCAGTTGTAAATATAGAAAAGTTAAAAGTGCAAGTCAAGTTCATAATTTGAGGTTCTCTCAATAGCCACTTGGAAGAAACAGGGAGCTCTTCGAGGTGTTTTAGCTCCTCCTGAAGCAGCTTGCTGAGTACAGATGGGTGACTGGCTCAATCTGCTGCCTGTAGTCACGCATCTAGAACAGAAAGAGTCTTGCCCATGGACACAAAGTGTAACTCAGCGTTGCACAGCCCAAGATGAATGCCTCCAAACTTGAGCTGAACAAGACAAATGTTCCCTGGCAAAATTCAGGGCCGGTGCTAACGCTGCGGCAAGTTTCACAGCCCTCTCTTACTTGGAACTATGGTGTTTGTATTTTTGCTAAAAGCCATGGAGGTGGTTGCAGAGTCTGTGTCAGTGAAGGGGAAACTCTGTGGTGCATGAGCTTTCCTTAGTGATGGCTGCACTCGTGGAATCATTTCAGCTGCTTTTTGGGGTGCTTTAGGGAACTTGTGGGCACTGCCTGGCTCATCAGCTGCTTGGGGGGCTGCAGTCTTCAGTGCCCTCTTGACTCCATTCTTGTCCAGAAAATGGAGAAGGGGGTGCTGGAAAGTGTTGACTTTTGTTTCTAAAATTAGCAACATGAAACAGAATTCGTTTTTCTTTTATTGCTTTCGATTAGTGCTTTGTCTGCCAGCCTTTTGGATCCGCCTCACTTGTTAATCCCTGCTCCAGCCATTCAGGGAGAAAGTATGATAATCTTTTTTTTGGAGTCGCTGGTCTGTATGAAGAATCCTGAAATGTGGGAATTGCCTGATGCTCTCCCAGCTTCCAGGGCTCCTCTCTTCCTTCTCAGTCATTGCTAGGTATTTTGTACATCACTTAAGTGGCTGTGGGGTCCTACACAAGCCTTCTCTCTTCACCAGAAGACCTCACAAAACTGTTCCTCAGGTTCAGCTCCTACTTGATGCTTCCCTAAGCTCATGTTGTACAATAAAATGAACAGAGGAATGAGCCTTGGTGGCTGTATGAGCTTGCATGTGGTCAGAGGCACGCGGTGCAGGCACCAGTCCTGGGAACACCACCACCTTCCATAAAACATGGACATTGTCTGGAGGCCAGAGGGCAAATGAAAGAAGGAGAAGAAAGAGAAAAAGAGGGAATAGATGGGTGGAGAAACATGCCCTTTCCCATCCAGACCACCGATCCTGTCATCCCCAGAGCTTTCAAGTGTATTAGTACAGGCAGCTTTTCCAATACTGTTCCTTGCATCAATATCAGCGAAGACTTTAATAGTTTTTCCCAACCTGTGACCATGGATGAAGGCAAATATTGTGTGGAACCCACAGACCAGTGACTCTGGGGTCATGATATGTCTGCAGGGGAGAATGATGGGTGAATCTGGTCAGCTCAAGTGAGACAGACCAGCCTGAAAGCACCATGTCATGGTGGGCAAATGGGTACAGCTCCCCAGTGGGTGGGTTCACAGAATCACAGAATGATACGGGATTGGAAGGGACCTCTAGAGATCATCTAGTTCAGCCCCCCTGCCAGAACATGTCCACCTACAGCAAGTTGCACAGCAATGTGTCCAGGTGGGTTTTGAATGTCTTCAGAGACCAGAGACAAGTCCTCCTTGTTGAGGCACCAGTATGAGGCCTGATCTCCAGTATAGAAGGGCTTAATGAACATCAGAGTTGCCCCAAAGCTACCATTGTGCTATTGATACAGCTTTTTTATTTTTTATTTCCTGAAGAATGCCTTTCTTTTAGTTCTTTCTCTCTCTCTTTTTAAAAAATAAAAAAAAATAAAAAAAATTACTAACTTGCACATTAAAAACCCAAAAAGCATCTGAGTTTCAGATGTGCCTCAAAATGATGTCAGTTAGAGATCACATCTTGTGAACTTCCCTTCTCACTTACCACATCCTGGTGGGGTTTTCTGTGTCCCTTCTCAAGGCAAACATTTCTTACGGGAGGTAAATATAGCTGAGCACCTACTCGTGATGAAATGCGTGGGCTGAAGCAGCCGCCTTTGGGGGCGTAAGCACTTTCTAATTATAGCAAGTCCAGCTTCCTTTTTTCTCCCCTTCACACGTCATTATGTAAAACTCATTCTTCTCAGCTGCCTTTCCTGAAATAGGACCTCGGTGGATGTGTGTACACAGACTAGAAGCGAGTGTCGAAATTGTGTTCTGGCTCGTTTTCCCGGTGGGAATGGGACCAGTGTAAATCAGATGACAACGGCAGCCTTTGTTTCATTTTGTCTTGGGCAGTCCCGGGGTGGGAAAGGTGAACACTGGAGCTGTTTTGTGCAAAAGTTTCGAGTAGGCTCTTTAGAAATTGCTTAAATACAGGCAATTTGGCTCCTGTAGGCTGGAGGTCGAGAATACAAAGAGGATAAATTGCGCCGCGAGAAGTTGAAGATTAATCCCTAAACTTTCATCTCCTGTTTAATTCATTGTTACAAGTGCATGACAGTTGTAGTTCAGCCACTCTTGGGTGGTTTTGCTGTGTTTTCACTTAAAGGGAAGTGAGAGGGTGCCAGACAAGGGTCCTATTGCATTATTTCTGTGCCCTGGACGGTCACCAGAGCTGATTTGGTTCCTGAAGGGGAGGGGACCAGGGTCAAGGTGGGGTGGGCACCTGGGCTTGATCCCCGCTGTGTGATACATCAGCCTGGCTTTTCCTGCTGAAGACCTGAGCAAAATCAGTTGTGTAGAGCCAGCCTTGCTGCATACCTAGCACTGCAGTTTTGATTGCAGAGAGTGCTAGAAAAGACAGTTTTAGTGGAAACCCTGCTTCCACCATCCCTCCCAATGTGTGCGCAGCAGTTGGAGGGTCACTGTGATCCTTCTTCCATTCCAGTGTTTCGTGCTGGGACTGCAGTCAGGGACCTCTTCACCGTTACAGCTTGAAACACCAGCAGTAGCGGCAAACACTGCAGTGGGAGGTTTGCTGGGAAAAACTTGTGGGGTGCAAAAAGAAAGGGGGACTGGATGTTTCAAAACAAACACGTGTGAAAATTGCCCGTAACCAGGGCAGACCACTGCTCGGATGCCAAGTTGTTTGATAACTGCTGTCATAGCGTGTACAAGATTATCCGGTGATATACTGAGGCACTGGCAAGATAATTCCTCCTGTAGCGTTGCCGTGTGAGCAGAGAGAATGGCTCTGGCCGAGCAAATAAAGAGGGTGCTTCACAGCCCTGCAGTGTTCTCTGAGATAATGTGCCTGGGTGTACAGGTCCATTGATTTATTCCTTTGTTTTTATGGACTAATGTTTGTGGCAGACAGACGCTGACACACTGATATTGCAGATGGGTGGTGATGTATCGCTTGCAGAACCTTTACGTGCTTTTTATTCTTTTTATTTCTTCCTTTTTTTTTTCTTTTTCTTTTTTTTTTTCTGGTGTTTAAAATGCTTTTTATTGCTGCTCAGCCTTTTATTCTAATTATCTGTCCAGTGTTGTCAGTAGAGAGCAGAGACTGGAGGTTACAAGTGTCATATACCACAGGGGCAGGAGGAAGGAAGGGTGACAGCAAGGACAGAGATGTCCTCTGCAGCCAACGGGGCCATTTGTGCTAAGCCTGAAATAACAGTGGCCTTTCTGTGACAACTTTCTTTTGGTGGTAAAGGGATAAGATGACAGAGCCCCTTCAGACTGACATTGGTCAGGACTTGGGACAGTTTCTGAAGTTCTCTTTAGTGGGCTTATCCTACCCAGAAGAGATGTCTCTGTTAGGCCATGTTCTCCTCCTACCCATGGGTCCCGTGAAGTCATAACCCCATGACTTGGTTTTTTTACATGACTTTACTACCATGGGGGGAAGATGATTCACAAAAGGCACTGCTGATGGGAAAAACGGCAAAAATCCAGCCTGGTGAGGTTGCTTGGAATCCACCCTCCAGAGGAGACACCAGCCCCACACTTTCAGTGCAAGGTGGGAGAGGAGAAGGGCAGGTAAATACAGTTTTACCCAGTAATGCTCCTTTCTGTGGCTAAGGTTTCTTGTCAGACGTTCATTGCCAACCAACTTAGTGTGTGGATTTACAGATGAGTGAAGAGGTTATAATGGAAATGCTGAGCAAGTCACTCCTTAGGTTGGTCATGGGAAAACCCAAATAACCGAGGTGCTCAGCACTGCCAGAATGGGCATTACATGGTATTTTCTTCCTCATGGGTTATATAGTTGAGCCACCTTTCTCTCCTGTTACCATAAGGAATCAGATCTATGCTTGGAGGAATCAATTTTGTGCGTTTATGCTTCCCATACTCCACAACCACACTCGGGAAGTGCATGGAGTCATTGTAAATCATAAAAAAACCTGAAAATAAGTACTCAGTATTTTTCGTCTGGGTCTGACCTGTGAGTCCTGCCTATAATATTATTTTGCATTCTGCTTTCTTGCTCTTTTGGGAAAGTGATCCAATGGAATGAGATGTAATCGCTGAAGCAGCCAGAGCTGCTGTCCTGTGAGATCCTCTGGTCCCCAAAGGGGCTCCTTTGATGTGTTGGTGCTCCTGGAAGGTGTTTGCAGCAAGGGTTGCAGGTGAAGGCAAGGAAGCAGCTACATTCCTCGAAATGCTTTTGTTTCTTAAAAGATCATCTTCCCCGCAGTACAAACCCAGATGTCCTCCCAGGAGACAGAGGCAGGAGTTTTTGGCGTGCTGTTGGTTGATGTAGCCTACGTGGACCCACAGGGCATCATCACTCGTTTTCTCTGAGGTGGGTGGGATGGTGGGTGCGGAGAGTTCCTCTGGGTGCTGTTGCCAACAGGCTCTTGACTGCTTTGATATATTATTCAACAGTTTCAGAACAATCAAACTTTTTTCCAAAAATATGAATACCTTCCCCTTCCTTACTGTAACATTTGGGTGGGCTCTGTAAATCCGGAGAAACAAGTATTATTATGCTTTATGGTTTTGATTTATAGGCTTTGCAGTTGAAGCCTCTCAGCCAGAGGTGGGTAAGCAAGATTACTCAGTCTAGCAGTTACTCGTGTTTTCTGTCTGAAAGCAAGGGATACTCCTTTGCAGAAAGGATTGTGAAAGACTTTTCTTGCCCCCTCCAAAGCTGATGTAATAAAGTCAGGGCTAGAATGATCTCTCTTTTATTTCCTTTTCCCTAGCGTAGCATGATATATTTTCTGGGAACAAATGTCTCATGAGCCTCGCCGTGATGGAAATGACTTCATTTTCAGAAAATGTCTGTGGATTGTGTGATGATGACAGTGTACGGTGCTACTGCCCTCCTGCTGAGGTGCAAAACCTTTGCTTCTTTGGGAGGCAGCCAGCCCCTACGGCAAAATCATCCTGACTCTAATATCAACGCGTAACTCGTGTGTGCGTCACGTTTGGAAGCCTGGGTTCACCACTGCTGACCGCCCTGGTGAGGAGATGTCGTGCAAGACTTGGAACCATCGTGTGTTTGGTGACGCACGCCGCCACTGGCCCAAGCTGAAGTCATCCAGGCCTTCCTTTGCTGTGTTTGCAATCAGCTTATTCTCATAAATTACTTCCAGGTTCCTCCAGGAAACGCCCAGAGTGTGTGGTAGTAGTGAAAGAAGCAGCGATCTCTCCTACATATATATTTTAAAGATCACAGCACTCTGTGTATCTGGGAGCTAAGGCTGCTGCAGACAAACCAGTCATCTCTGATGGCAATGATAGAAGCACCATTCCTTATGATGTATCTGATATTGAGGCATATCAACCATATCACTCTTTTGAAGCAGTATGAGGAAACCAGCTCACCGTAACATTCTTGATTTGAGGGCTATAGAAAAAAATAATCATATTGTTTGCTCTTCCGCTGTTTAATGAATCACCTGAGCTAGAAACTGATAAGAAATGTCGTAGGTCGAAGTAAAAGTGTACTGAATCACAAGATTTGCAGGGAAAACCCCTCTGAATTTCACCAGTGCTAGGTTTTATTCAGCCCTCCGGAGGCATGCTTACTCCTCCGGGTTTCTCTTTGTCAATAATAAAGAGGAGGCACTGTTAGTCAGCGAACTATCAGAAGAGGAAGTGTTTAAGCAAAATGCTAACTTCAAGAGAAATTAGTCAGCAGGACAGAGCGATAATCATTCAAGATCACTCTTGAAGGCACTTAGAGTAGGTGCTAGGCTTCTAAAAAATACCCAAAACTGTTGAAACCTACTTCTCCCCAGGAGAACTGGAATATGGCACATATTGTAAGTATCTGCAGGATCTGCAAGGTGATGATAGAGAATTATAGATCAGCACAGGGGTAGCATCCAGAAAATTGGATGAAAGAGCTACAAAAAGACCAGAAGACTGCCACTACAGGACTCATGCTGGTTTTCTGCCTTTTTTAATTTTTCAAGGGAATCAATACACTGTGCAGTCAGAGAGCCGGCAGGCTGGAATTTGTATCAGCTTCCAAAAAATCTTTGATGAGGCCTCTCACAATGATGCTCTTAGAGAAATTTAGTTATGGACAGAGACAATTTCAAAAGATATATCATTAGATGATGAGGTAGAAGACGAAATTCTCCTTGGGCAGTTTAAGACTTCAGACTGCATTAGTCCTGGAGGGGGGTAGGGTTCGTCACGGCTGAAGCTTTTGCTGTGGAGACTTTAACAACTCAGCATTAAATTTTGCACGTCACTGAAGAAAGCAACCAAGGTGGTGGTTGTGCAAAAATCAGGATGGAAAATAATAATTGGTGTTATCAAGACATCTGAGGAAGATGGCTACATTCTCCTTGAGCTTACCGTTGTGAACATCGTCTTGAAGTGTCTCTGCTAATGGCAGGTGTTTAGACTGTGGCTAAAAAAAGACAGATTTACCGCTGAAGAAAGATTAGAAGTGTTTTAGTAAAAGGGGAAACAAAGGTGATTTTGTAGGGTATATTAAGCAACAAGTGACAAAGAAAAGGCAAACCCAAGTTTCCTATTGAGGTCTTTCTGTAGCACAGGAAGCAAGACAAAGCCTTAAAGACTGAAAAAGCATCTTTTAGAACAGGTAACTGGCACAACAGTACTTTATCATAGAATCATAGAATCGTTGGAGTTGGAAGGGACCTTAAAGATCATCCAGTTTACACCCTCTCTGCCCTGGGCAGGGACACCTCCCACCAGACCACATTGCTCCAAGCCCCATCCAGCCTGGCCTTGAACCCCTCCAGGGATGGGGCAGCCACAGCTTCTCTGGGCAACCTGTTCCAGTGCCTCACCACCCTCACAGCAAAGAAGTTCTTCCCAATATGTAATCTCAGTCTCCCCTCTTCCAATTTAAAACCATTATACCTTGTCCTGTCACTCCACTCCCTGACAAAGAGTCTCTTTCCAGCTCTCCTGGATCTCCCTTCAGATCCTGGAAGGCTGCTCTAAGGTCTGTCTGGATCTTTCTCTTCTCCAGGCTGAACAGCCCCAGCTCTTTCAGCCTGTCCTCACAGCAGAGGTGCTCCAGCCCTCTGAGCATCTTGGCCCTCCACTGGACCCATTCCAACAGTTCTGTGTTGAACAACTGCTTGGAGACAGAGGCATGAGATGTTAGTGGACTGTGTTCATTACACTTTAGCTAAGGGTAGCTAATTGTTAGCTAACATTGAAGTGTTATGGGAGTATTGACATTAATGCTTACAAAGATGGTCTGAACAGCAAAGGCTCAGAAACAGCTTCATTCAAGCACTGTGTTAGAGAATAGTTCCATCCTCTGAAGGAACCTATTTTCTCAGCTGTCAGAGACAGACACTTACATACACTTTTCTGAGTATTTATGATGTTGTGAACCTCTCAGTTTAGAATCTGTTTCTCAGTAGTGATTTCTCTTGCTCCATGAGTATTTGATTCTCCCACATTTTAGATAGAAACCATGAGCTGTAAAGTAGGAGAATGAGAGTGTTTCTGGGTTTGTCAGTTCCTCAAACAAAAGAAAATCTTTTTTTCATTAGGAAAAGATATTATTACAAAATATAAACATAAAGATTGTTTATAAAGCAAATCTGCAGATGGTGTTCAGGAACAATATCTAAACTAGGGTTTGGAGCAGGCTAGATTTCATAAAATCTCTTATTGTATTTGATGCTTGCATTGCAATTACCTAATCTCTGTTTTCTTGTGGCTCTCAGAGAGAAACAAATTAACAGCATCTAGCAATGCTTGCACTGAGACAATACGTCTAAACAGTAATCTAAATGGAATATGAATTAATGATGGGCCTCATTCTGCTGTAGTTCCATTTAAGTTACGCATTTGCACAAGGCCAATAGGCTTGGCCCAGTGCATGAAGTCTCCGAGGCTCAAAGTTCCCTTCAGTTTGGGTTTTATACAAGTTTTCTACCCTGTGGCAGTAAGTTGGCCTGCCCAGTGCAGCAGTGGTGCCATTTCAGCCAAATGGGAGACATTTCCTGTACCTCCTGCTTTTCACTTCTCTCCTCTCCTGGGAGCCCAGGATCATGGCACAGACATGGAAGGGCTCAGCCCAGCACCCAGAGCCTGGAGTTGCTGCTGCTTCTGCCTCTGGTGTTGCTTTTGCCTTTGGTGTTGCTTTTGCCTCTCCTGTTGCTGCTGCAGATGGTGGGGAACGTACCCTGTGGAGCATTTCCATCTTTACTCTGTCTTGGTGGGAGGGATGGAGGGATCATAGGATGTAAATCTAGAGGAAAAGAGCTTTCCTTTCTGCTTATACGTATGGAATAATAAGCAGAGTCCCTCTGCAGCTCTCCTGGAGCTCCTTTAGGGACTAGAAGGGGCTCTGATGTCTCCCCGGAGCCTTCTCGTCTCCAGACTGAACCCCCCAGCTCTCTCAGCCTGTCCTCACAGCAGAGGGTCTCCAGCCCTCCCAGCATCTCCGTGGCCTTCTCTGGCCCACATCCAACAGGCCCATGTCCTTCTGCTGTTGGTGGCCCCAGAGCTGGATGCAGAGATCTTTGTCGCTTTCAAAGATGTCTTTGTCCCTGTGCTTTGCTGAAGGGACCAAGCAATCTGCTTAGTGATCTGTAGTTGAGCAGGTCTGCACCTCCCTGACATTTCTCTCCACCTTCGCTTGATTCCTTTTTGCCTTTCTGATTTGCTCCTCCACTTTTAACCCTCTCTACCTGGCAGTTCTGCCTCCAGCCCTTCCTACAGGCAGATTTTGGCAGCAGCTTCCAAGGCTCAGCGCCAAGCTGCCCAGGAGCAGCACGTTCCCCGGCGTGTCCTCGCATCCATTAGAGTTGCTGCAGCCAGAGCTTCCCACCAACTGGAAAATCCAGGCAGCTATTTCCTTTATAGTCCCACTGGCACTAATATACAGAGTAGGTCTTGTCCCCAGTTTGACAATCCTCTTTTTTCACAGACCGGTGGTTCATCTATTCCCCTCCCCATCACTCTGCTCCAACAGCGGAGTTACAGAGTCTCTACTCTTCTCCTGTCACCGCCTCAGCCATCTCCAGCCCTACTTCTCTTTCTTCAGCCCCTCCTCCCAGCAGAAGGACTTTTCTAGACTTGTTCCTAGTTATTTTTAGGATGTTCTGACTGATTTCTCTGCAAATATTATTTTTTCGCCCCCCTCCCTTCCAAAAATTAGAGGTGCAGTGATGCGGCACAGCACTTCTGATGAGCAGCACCTTCTTGCAGAAAAGCTTTGCCCTGGCAGTTCCCATCCCTTTGGATGTCCTGCAAAGTTAGAGTCTCTTTTGATACTATCGGAGCTGGTTTTGTCATTTGCCTTTGGGAGGCACTTCAGAGGAGGAGATCTCTACCGCTCTGGAAAGCTGCAGGCACTGAATAATCGTGAAACAGTCCCTGGGAAATGAACCCAAGAATTCCACAGATAAACATGGGAGCGCTGACCATGTTGGCTAAAAATATAATTTATGTGTCTGGTACCTTCCATATTTTACATGGGCTGGAGACTGAGGAGAGATTGTACAAAGTATGTGGAGATAATATATATATATTTGTGTACACATACATATATGTCATTGTATCTTAGTAACAGATATATTTGTATTTAATTTTCTATTGGTTAAAAATCAGGTTTAATTTGGGGCTTGGTTATAGCCATCTTTTCATAGTTTGGGTTTAATGAAGTTGCTCATCTGCTTTGTAGTTGAGTTTTCCTGCCTGTAAAATGGGCACAGTGACATTAAGCTTATCAGGAGCTCATGAGACACGTCAGGAACTTTTTAAAGCCTGCAGAGGGGCCTGAGTGGAAGATGATAGACATATGTGATAGATGCTGTTTTCACTGGATGCCCTGATCCAGCAGTTTGGATCCTGACAACTGCCCTTAGCGGAGAGAATTTCCCTGTTTGCTTATACTCTGAGACAAACATATGTAAGTGTATTCAAGCTTGTAATCTTCTCATTGCTGAAGTGGCTGAAGGCCTTTTTACTCTTGCTGAGTTCACACAGATCCTTCTGGGAAGGGAATCTAGAGGTACCAGAAGGCAGCTGATACAGCAGAGGGCTTGGAAACCTCCTCAACCACCTCTTGTTTATTTATGTGAAGAGCAGAGCATTGGGACAGTGTTAATTATAGACAGAGGATACAGCAAATAAGAGCAGCTGTATGACAGAAGGAAATACACAGGCATCACTTAGCACTCCCATCCTTTTAATTAATAATTAGCCTTTCTGACTGTAGATGAGAAAGTCTCAAAAGTGCCAGCAGAGAGTTTCAACCATGGGTGAAGCAATAAAACAAACCAAGCCTTGAGGAGGTAATTAAAGGCATTCTTCATCAGACATCATCTCATCTGCCTATTCTGCTGGCTTGAAACCTGTGCGGGTGACCTGTCCCTGAAGGCCCAGATTGAATTTCCATCTGCAGAAGAGCACAGTTGTAGGTTACCCAAGGGTCTGAGACCTGCACAAAGCCACTTGGGTTGGAAAGGGAGGTTGCTGTAACCTGAGGCAAACAGCCCAGACTGCAGTCAGCCAAGGCTTGGAGAGAGGACAAAAGCTGTGATCAGACTTGTCCACAGAACTAAGAGGAGTATTTTATCGATATTGATCCAATGGGTCATGTAGGGAAAGAATCCCTTGTATCATTTCTTGGAGGTCAGCTTCAGCACTGGGAAGGGGCTCATCTGTTCCTCTTGCTGATCCCTTGCTGCCTCTCTCAGTACTGGTCCTCCATAAGTTTGACCAAGTGTCCTCAAGCAAAGTCTTGGTCCATGGCAGGAAGGAAACACCAAATGGACCTTCTCAGAAGTTGCCTCAGAAATCCTGTTTCATCCAGGGTGGAGAGTTTTCTCTCTTAAAGTCCAAAACTTGTTTGCCTCAGTTTCTTGATGTGTTTTTCGTTTTGTGTGTCAGTGATAATTTTTCCCATACAAGTATTCAATGTAATGCAACCATGTGCGTAGTGCCAGATATTGTCCACTTTTATATGTGGATCAGCATCAGAAGAACATGCCCAGCACGTTTAGGATCACATCACTCACACAAGTGAAACCTCACTTGTGTGATGGGACTCATCAACAAGCATACACTGAGCAAGGTGAAAAACTGGACATACTATTTATGCACGTATTTACGTCTGAGTATTCATAGTCCAGTTTACAGAGATGGCAACTGGAAGAGCATTCTACAAGCTATCATCCAGAACAGAAATAATGATATCTGTTTGATGAGTGCTAAAATATATATATATATATATATTTCTGCAAAGGTATGACTCGAAGGCGTTTTCACTGCTGATAGCATCCCACCTCCTGGTGCCTATGGGCTAAACTGAAGGTCAAGAAAATTTAGCCAAAATAATGTATTTTTCTGAGAGAAGTTAGTGCTGCTGAGCACGTGTCCAGCCACGTGGAGGCAACTGGGTGACTGGCGGGGCTGTGCCTGCAGGCACAGGGAACTGCACCTCCCTTGATCTGAGGGAGTGATGCTTCTGTCACAGCTGAAGTTGCACAAGGTATTTTATTCCGATAAGACTTTTCTGCTGGTGGTGGTGTTTAAAAAGCACTAGCAAAAAGCAGCACTGGGGAAGTGCTTTTCTTACTGGTTTGGTGTAGATTTGGGCTGTTTCACCTGGAATAATGCAAATGATAATGGCTACTTTTGAGGAAAAGACAGGTATGTCTCAATTGCTCAGGCGTTTTTAATCTCGTTCACAAAGAAAATACATAAGCAATTGGGATCTGGATTTTGCCTTTACTTTTATCACTGCTAAGGTCTTGCTTTTCATTTTTCCTTTTCCTTCATTTGTACAAGCTGCAGGACTTTTAGTAAGTTTTTCCATTAGCTTTTCATTCCCAAGATGTTGCAGTTTTGGAAGTGTGACCACATGCAGTCGTAGCTGTCAGGGCTCTGGCTGAGGATGATAATAATTGCAATATTTGATCCTTGTGAAACTTGGGTCGTTATCTATTCCCATAGTGTTTCCTCTGGCATGTATTCTCAGGAAAATACTTTCTGGCACTGATTTCTATTAGATCGTGGAATAATCTCCTAAAGGAAGTGGCGGAAGGCCAATTGTTGATCCAATTAAAACAATGGTTAGGGATTAACCCCTTAACAGTTACAAACCACATATGTAGTTCATTAGGCGCAGAAAAGCAAAGTATGTAAAGATACAAAGGCTAAAGCAACCTTTAACTATGGGCATCCTTTCTTCATAATTTGTAGGGATTATTATTACTATTTTCCCCCAATGCCCAGATGATTTGTTATTAGTGGCAAAAAAGTCTTGTAAATGAAGAAAATACTCATGGATGTAACACAAGCTATTGTCAAACTTACCATGGAAAGGGTGCTTGATAGAGCTCTATTGATATATATACATTATTATTTAAAAAAAGAAGAGCTGTCTTCGTGACAATAGGGCCAAGTCTAAGGCCTGATTAGATGTTTTTTTGTGTCTTTCTCCCCCCACACCCCCCCAACCCTGTATAGGCAAGCTCTGATTACTGGGAGTGATATCTCACCATGAATGAATGGCATAGAGGGAGCTGCAAAGACAAAGAGCTGGCTTTGTCTGGTGATGAATTAAGATAGCATGTGGGTGGCTGGGTGGCTGGTGAATAGCACAGACTTCCTTCATCCTCCTGTCACTGAGCTTTTCTTGTGTTTTCATTAAAAAAAAATGGGCTTAATCCCGTGAACAATGAATTGAGAGCAAATTAGAGGGCTTACAGAGAAAATAATGCTACATCAATATCTTCATGGCGACCAGGGCATTGACAAAACTCTTGAAGGAAGCAGGATCTTGGCCTTGGGTTACTTTAACAAATGTATAGAGGAAGCTGCTGCTGGAATGACCATCCTCTACTTTCCTCTGGTTTTGCACTGTTATATGAGCATTGAAAAAACTCCAGACTTGCAAGTTTACTCCAGGAAACAATAAAATTTGGGTGGGATTAGCGATTTCACACCAATCTTCTCACGTCTTGCTGCGTCTGAGCTCTCTCCCTGGGCTTTTCCAGGTGGTCCCTGCCAGGTGCCAAGTGTTCGCCTCACACAGGGTGGCATTTCTCCACCTCTCTGCTCACTGGCTGCTGGCAGAGCTGCAGCCTCCTAGGGCAGCTGGGGATGGATCCAGCACAGGCAAGAGGGGCTGGGTCCTGCCAGGAACCCAGGACAGGGGCTGGGGAGATGGTTCTTGAATCAAACAACATCCACTCCTTTCTCAAAGGGTACAAAGAATTTACAACATGCTGCAAGTAACACAGGGAGCTAAATCTGTCTGTACCTACTCCCTTGGCTTGCAAATATCCCACCTCCACCCAGTCTCCCTAGGAAAAATATTTTCACTCTGAGGGTGATGAGACTCAGGTTGTCCAGAGAAACTGTGGCTGCCCCATCCCTGGAGGGGTTCAAGGCCAGGTTGGATGGGGCTTGGAACAACTTGGTTTTGTGGGGAGTGCCCAGGGCACGCGGTGGGACTGGATGATCTATAAGGTCCCTTCCAGCCCAAATCATTCTATGATTCTATGATCCCCTGCCACTCTTGCCAGCTGGGCTGAATCTCCTTTTTCTATGCTGGGTGTCCTATCCAAATCTGCTTTGATTTCCTTTTTTCTTTCGGGGAGAGCCTGGAGGGAAGCCACTTCTTGTGGTCTTAAGTCGTTTGAGGCCACATACCACCTGCTTCCTCTGTGTTTTTCACCTTTACTGCTCTCCAGCAGCCTCGTCACGGTCTCCTTTGCCAGGCGGGGATGCATCCATAAAGGCACAGACCCTGCATGATGGGATGATGTAGGCATTACAAGCATTTTCCCATATTATTACTTCTCTGTTCAGGGCTGTAATTCCTTAATATTAGTCCAGGAAAGGAACATCTTATTCTATGATGAGACCTGTGAGACAGGATGTCACAATTTGGCCTGAAACTGTGCTCACCATTGCATAGTCATATTTTCTGTTTTTCTCAAGATTTCCAAGCAGCTGCTTCTATTTGGCCATAGCTTCTGCACATCAAACTCTAAGTCTGGATTCTTAGCCTGTCAGTCTTCCAGTTACTTCTAGAATCAAGGGCTTGATCAGTCATGTGAGTCTTTGGACCGTGATGTTCATGTCTGACCTTAGGTTAGATGCGGGCTGTGCTGCTGCTGAAAATCACAGCACTCAATTGCAGAAAGAGACAGCAGAACNAGCCCTCTGAGCATCTTGGTGGCCTGCAATGGACCTGTTCCAACATGTCCTTTCTATGACTCCAGAGCTGGACACAGGACTCCAGCTGGGATCTCACGAGCACAGAGCAGAGGGGAAGAATCACCTCCCACAACCTGCCATGCCTGCAGCACCTCCCCAGTTTACCTTGTTTTGGTTTTGAACCACTTCTAGCCCTGGATATTGCAGCTTGTGTGACAAAAGCTGGAGTGGCTTGAACATTTCTGAGATTCTAAGAAATGTGTGTGAAGCTAGTATATGTAGTTAATAAATTGAATAAATACATATTTATTTACTTATTTACTAACATGTTTACTTAATTACTGGAAATTTAATAACTAGTTGCATATCCTCTGAGAAACTACCACACCTTCCTTCCCAAGAAGGGAATGAAATTGTCCAAGGAGGTGAATCCCACCTTGTGTCTTGTACCTGGGTCGTCCAGAGCTGTGCACAAACACGTCCCTCTCTCCCCTGTGACACACAGGTGCACTTTGCACGGACACTGGTGGGACAGAGGTGGGAGTCCTTGTCTCTAACCCTGGCGTGCTGCGTTTCCAAAGCACCTGCCATTGAAGAAGACGCAGAGCCCATCAGATATGTTGCTCATGCTGGAATTTGTGCCCAAGTATTTATGAGGAAAAGTGTGAAAAAGCTTAATTTTAGCTTAAAGCCCAACAAAACCTGACGTTTCTTCTCTCTTGTCTGGGTCCTTTGAGCTAGAGCTTGCATCTCCCAGCCTGGGGGCCCAGTCTCCCATGGCCATACTTGGCTTTGCTCTTGTCCTTCCTGTAGCAGCTCCCAGCATTTCTTGCTCCCTTACTTGCTGCTGTTCCTGCTTTCTGCAGAATAAAAGACAGCACAATATCGAATCCACCTTCTTCTTTAACATGGAAATAGCTCATGGCCTTCTTGCTGCAGAACAAGGGAGGATCAAAAGGGAGAGAAGAGAAAAGGAAAATGCTTTGCTCCATTGGGATGTCATCTTCTGACCCGGTCTTTCCTCTAAAAGAAAGGCGGGGAATTTAGCCAAAAATAGCAAGCTTGAAACTGGGAAACCAACCTGAGGGCTTATTTTATGCTTCATTTTTTTGACCTTATGCTTTGTTACAATATAATTTATGGTTAATGTATATATGAACCAATCTGTGGGTCCTCTTTTGCATACTTTAACAACTCAGACCCAAAGAAATGCAAACCCCCAAAACATTGGGATGAATATTTTGTGTCCAGCCAGGGTGCACTGAGTAATATGCTATAGTTGATGGCTGTTATCTTAGACATCTGTTTGATATAGAAGATAATGTGTCCAGCAAACAACGCTGGAGCTCAGAAGAGTTAAGTACAGTAAAAGAAATTTGTTAGTCTGATTCTTGCTTGAGCTCTGATACCGAATATCAAAACCACCAACGCCCTGGATTTCCAGTCCATGGGGCTCCAGAAAAATCTCCCCAGTGTTGCCAAGGCAGTTTTGTGTCCTGTGTGGTAGGATAAGGTTTTTCAGTATCCTTTGTCAGATCCTGTGGGATCCCAGCTCCCTAAGCCCATTCACAGACCGTACCGAGGACTCCTCCTTGGCAACGACCTCACCTACACCTAGGGCTGTGGGCACAGAGTTGAAATCCAGTAAGAACACCAGTTTGGGCTGTGGTGATGGTAGGAACTTCTTTTATGTCTTAAAACGTTTGCTATTTGAGTTGTGAAATAGCAAATGGGAGTGCAGCAGCGTTTGGGATGCTCTGGGTGTTTGATGCCGCTGTGCATGCGTGTGCTTGCTGCACTGGTGTGGCTTATTTGTACAGGGGAATTGCAGGAATTATTCACATTATTTTCCCCTGTCAGGCTCTCTAGACGGCAGGAAAGGAAAAAAATGAATAAAATAAGAAGACAAAAATTGTACTCAGCCTGCCGAAATCTAAATACATTTTGTTTGTATCTAGCTGATAACAGGAAAGATGATAAAAGGGTATAACAGAAAAGTCATCTTTGGTGTTGAACATGGACTTGCCCTTTGGATTGAAAACACTCAGTCCAGATATCAGCAGTAACAAAAGCAGCTTCTGATTATTTGATACTCTTTACATTTATAAAGGGAAATAGATGTAAAGCAAACTATGTTTTTGACAGCCCTTTCTGGTATATCTTAACTGAACCTAGGCTTCCTTTTATTTTTGATTGTGCTGTAAACTCAAAATCAGTTTTGTCCTCTGCCCTGGTTGAAACCACAAGCTAAACTAAAGGTTTAGAAATGATCTTTAACAGGAATTTTATTAAGATACAAGAAGAAAAAAAAATCCAGTTTAATTTTCATCTCTCTGGAGGAATATGCAGTTAGAACAAAAAAAAATAAAAGTATTTTCTTCCTTGCAAACTTTGCAAATTTGCTCTGCAGTCATCAGCAAAGGGATTTTATTCCCACATCATGGAGCACTCATCATTCTGTCTGTCGGAAGATGCGTCTCATCTGCATGTCACTTTGGCTGAGCTGCAGTGGCAGTCCCCGCCGTTGGAGCTAGCAGACACGTTGTCAAGTTGAGATGCTCTTCTCAGCTTCAGACACGGGGCCCAGGTGCTTCATTATTCCCCCCCACTGTGGATGATGCCACCACGTTCTCCTTTCTTGTGGCACCGTGGCCCAAAATGCAGCGGGATGAAGGTCTGCCCGTGCGCTGGAAGGAGGGGTGGGAAGGAGAAGCGTTTGAGGTAAACGTGCTGCATTAATGCTGCCATGAAGTTGGGTGGTCGCCAAGGAATTTTGGGGTGGTTTGAATTTATTCCCACTGTGCCATGGGGGAGGCTTGGCCTTGCTCACGAAGCTTGATTCTTGGCCGCAACAAAGCTCCACAAATGGGTAAAACAGGGTGAGCTGCCACTGCTTTAATGTACTTCCAGGTGCATTGGCCCTGAAAGCTGGGCAAGTTTTGCTGGTTTCTTGGACTCCCTTGCCTAGTAAAGTCATGTCCTCTTTCTCTCTGGGGTGAAACGGGGTTTGAACCTGCGCTGCGAGTGTAAGGAAAACCTTTTGTGGGGGCAGCAAGCAGGAATTGGCCAGCGTGCTGCTCTGGCACAATGAAAAGAATATCAAGTGATTAACCAGCACATGGGAGCTGGTGCGCTGTTGGCTAGACAACTGCTGCTGATTCATTAGACTCTAATTACAAGTTATTTTTACCCATCCTCCCATCTTTACAAAGGGCTGCTTGGAAGGCAGTGCTGAAAGTCTTCCTTCATCCAGGCTTTGATAAAAGTCAGATGGAAGCCTGTCTGCCCTTCTTTGTGTTTAGTTTTTTGGAATAAGTACAAACCCGCTCTGCAGATGGAAGGGGCACCGCTGTGTTCCTGAGAGTGGCTGGTTTGACTTGTCGCTCAGGCTGGGATGAACTGGAGGGCAGGGAGCACGTGCTGGTGGTGTTTGCTCGATGTGTGTTTCCAAGGGACAATCCAAGTTTCGCTTCAGGTTGGCGGGGGGTTGATCAGTGAAACTGTATATTGGACACAGGATTTCAGCTCTCTGGTTTCTCTTTCTGCACTCTTCATGTGTGGCTCCTCTAATGATTCAGGAAGTAATTTATTAGCTGCCTCTCCATCCCTTTTACTTTATTACCTATATCATGCAGCATTAAGAGAGGGTCTGTGCCCAAAGTGACACATTACTGTCCTGTTCACAGCAGCACGAAGCATGCTCGAGAGGAAGCATTTAAATCCCGTATTAGTGCCCTTGCTCTCAACGACCAGTCTGCTTTCTAAAGACTGTTGTATTTTCCTTTGTACAGAGCTTAATACTCTTTCACTAAACACTGTCTCTAGTGATAAATTGCCCTCTTAAAAAATCCTGACATGCTTGGATAAAGTCTTATGTCTGAGGATGAAACAGTATCTTGGTAACCCTGAGATTTTCACTGTGTTGGTGGGAGTAACCCACTTCCCTTCCTTACCTCAGGGTAGTTCTTCCTCACATCGTTTTACATCCAAAGGCCACAAGAACACAGCTGTGTGGTGAACCCATGCATACACAGAACAAATTTTGGTATGGAAAACACCTGAACCTCAGATTTCAAAAAACTCCAGCAAGCATTATCTTTCCTTTTCGCTCATGCTCCTTCTACCTGAAGGTCTGAGGACTCTGGGTGAGTTGATCTAGGTCCCGACCTCCCACGGAGCTGTGACAGAGTGATGCTGATGGGATAATATTTCCGGTAGATAACACCCGTGATTGGTGGCTCTTGTTGGGAGCTTTGGATTTCAAGTAAGAGTAAAAGGTGCAAATCATGGAAAAACTTGTTTTCTTACACCAGGAGGAAACTTGTGTCTTTCCTGCACAGGTCTATTGAGAAACCTGCCTTGGTGAGTTGGCTTGGAGAGGGGTCTGCAAAGTGGTGGTTGTTGGTTCAAGTTCAGCATCAACCAGAGCAGTGAGGGTTGTCCTGTTGCACACCGGCTCCTTCTTTCCTGACTTATATGTCTTCAGAATTCAGAAAAACACCACAGAGCAGGGAGGAGCTGGCTGACCTGAAGCATGACCCACTGAACTCTCTCTGGAGGGCCCCAGGTCAGGCGAATGAGTGTGAGCAAGACAATTTCACATGACTTGAGGAAGCCTCCCAGTCTGGGACAGTTCTTGGCCCACAGACTATAAATTAGAGGTGATGATACCTGGGCTCTGCCAAGTTTCCTCAAGCTTTTTTCAGAGATGGGAGGGATGTAGACTGTTTGCGGCATCTGTGAACCCCATCTGGAAAGGACCTTTTTTTCCCCCTCCCTGCCTTTCTGAGGGACTGGAGTAGAAGTGATGGAGAGATGTGTGTATGGGCAGTGGAGTGATGAGCCAGACAGGTTGTGCTGGTGCGATGGAGAGGTCCAACTAAGGCATTTTGGCCAAACTGGTTGGGTAGGAGGCGGGGCTTCAGGAGAGTTGAAGGAGCTGAGGAGGACAACCCAAAGAGCACCCAGCCACAGGTACTGCAGTAGAATCTAGGGGAGAGCTGCATCTGCTGGTGGCGGGTAGAAAGGGACTTGCTGACTTGGAAAAAGGAAAACACAGCAAATACTAAGAATATGTATCCTTCTTGCTTGGAGTTAATACGAAATTGAGAACAAACCTCCTAAGTCATTAAGTAGTTCTGCAGAGAAAGCATGGTGCTTTTTTATTGCCTTCTGGAAGAGCACACAGCCAGATATTTGGCAAGAGGTTTCAGAAAATCACTAGGTAAATGCAAACTGCAGGTCCTGTGTTGAAACCCTCAGTTCTCTGGTTCTCCCAAACTCCAGGAAGTCTTTTAGTGTAGAGAAAAAAAAAAAAAAGAAAGAAAAAAAAAAGAAAAATCATGGTTAAGTCTTCTATCATCTGCACAAGTAATGAGGCTCCCTAATGTGGCTTCTGCAAGCTTTTGTTGCAAGAAATGTTTTCTTTCCTGCTCATCTGATGCAGTCCATAACTTTTGGTGTGCTAAAGGTTGCACAGGCAAAGGAGACCAAGAGCCCTCTCCTGGCACAGGCCAAAAGGACGGCTGGAAGAATAGCACAGGGTAATGGGCTCGAGTGGGCAGTTAAAAGGAAAGCATGAGCTCTGAGGTAGGACTGAATGGCAAGGTGCAAATTTTATCTATAACTTAAATGTAAATATACACCAGGCATGAATCTGGAGAGCATATTCTGAGGAAGCCTGTGCTGCAGGAGTGTGACATGGAAAGCGGGTCGTCAATATTGAGCAAATAATAAGCTACAATGATGTGGGACTTTGTCCTGGTCTTCTTCTGAACTCCTTTTTTAGCATTTTCCCATGGGCTCAGGATGTCTTACAGGCTGCAGTTACAGAGTATGGAGAGAAGCTCAGGGGCTCTGCTGGCAAGTGGATCTGAGCTCTAGGAGCATTTCTTAGAGTGTTTTTTACAGAGCTCAGTAACATCTCAGCATTTCTTCTGGGATCCTGCATCTTCCAGGTCATGGCCAAGCTCTTTTCAGTCCGTGGATGTGTCACTTATGGTCTGGAAGCCCCTGGTTACTATGGAGTGTCCATGGTCTGCTCCCACATCAGGATGTCCCAAGGACATTTCATTGCTGTGATGCTTGAGCCAAACCATTTGGACAGTTTTGGTCACCGAAGAATATTTCTGATCTGGCCTGTAGTATATGCTGGCATTCACTCCTTCTGTAGAGACCCTTGTATGGACATCTCACCACCGGCCCCCATGACCTGCTGAACACATTGATTTATAAGCAAATAACCAAAAAAGCAAAGTATGAGGGGCAGAAGTTTGTCATCATTGGTCCTGGGAAACAATTTTCTGGGAATAGTAGATTCTGTAGACAAATAATGGTTGTGAAGGTATGAGAGCGCTCTAACCTGGCCTTGAACCCTTCCAGGGATGGGGCAGCCACAGCTTCTCTGGACAACCTGGGCCAGGGTCTCACCACTCTCACAGCAAAGAAGTTCTTCCCCACATCTCATCTCCATCTCCCCTCTTTCAGTGTCAAACACTTCCCCCTCATTGTATGTCTTCCCTCCCTCATCGAGAGTCCTTCCCCAGCTTTCTTGGATCCCTTGGAGGGACTGGAAGGGGCTCTAAGGTCTCCCCGGAGCCTTCTCTTCTCCAGGCTGAACCCCCCCAACTCTCTTATCCCCTCCTACCACGCAAAAGAAAACCGGGAAGTAGAGGTGGACCCATCATCTGCACAGAGGTGATGGCCTCAGTTACCTTCCAAAGAAATAGAACCTGTTCCTCATGTCTTCCCTGTTGCCAGAGTCCCCTGGCACAGATGCTGCCTCCCCTCTCATCTCTCGCCCTGGCACACACCAGTGCTCCACACACAGTCATTTGCAAGTGCAGAGGTCCTGGAAAATGTGAGGTAGTGCGAAGGAAAATTAATGTGTTGTCAAAGTAAATAAACAAACAAGGAGGGATACTCTCCTGACGGCCCAGGAGGGCTGGGAGAGGGCCAGAGCTGCGCCGCCGAGCATCCCAGCCACATAGTTTGGGTCTGATGTGTTGCATGGGTGCTGGCTTGGTGCTGGCATCCAGACTGTGCGCTGAGAGTATTAGGTTACAAATTGTCATACAGTTTCGGCAAAATCCATGCATATTACAGACGCCTGTATTACATTATTATCCCTCCAGATCCTATAGACATTCTTCGGTGCTCCTTTGGGGCATCATCTGTGCTGCTAGTTCCCATAACAACTTGTGAATTCATCATTCCAAAGCTGCTTTTTTTAAAAAAAAGAAAAAAAAAAACACTAATATCAGCCCAAATTCTCTTGTCTTTTGTCAGCTACTGAAGCATTCGGATCCCTGGCAGCCTGCCGTTCCATTTCTCCTCCTCTTTTTCTTGTTTTTCATGAAAAGAAATCCAGGCGTATACTTAGAAGGGCCATTACAATTATTTTTCAAGGTAAAAAGGGATATTGCCTATGCAACATTATAGGTGCTAGGCTGTAGTAAACATTTTAAATTGGAAGAGTCGTAGATTAAAAGATTTTTTTATGTGATAGGCGCTGATTTAGTTGATGTATGAGTCTCTTTCGCATCTCCCTGACAGGTCTATTTAGAGCTTCCTTTTTGTCTGGCCTTCCTCAGGCAATGACACTCATTACTCTCTGCCTGTCAGTCAAAAGGAGTTATAATAGAGCTTAAATGGGTCTCCCGACACAATGCCCTTGTAACAGTAAAAGAGTGATAAATACCAACAAGAACCCTCCTACCTGTAGATCCCTCGGGAAGGGGCAGGCAGCCCCCCCCCAGCTGCCCTGGGTGCAGGGACCCCTTCTCGTTCCTGCCCTGGTGTGATGGGTTCAAAAGAGGGAGGAGTGATGGGAAGGAATGGGAGACCTTGGAGGGATGTGGAAATTCTCCTCTTCTAAATAGACGGGCAAGGAAAATCATGCTTGTGGTGAACTAAAATTGGTATGTTGAGAGTGTGGAGCTAAAACACAGTAGCTGAGCACAGGGAGGTGAGATTGGACACGGGGAAGGACTGACAGGGAGGGTGTTTTAATGTGAACATATAAAACACTGCAGCATCCTCAGGGAGGAAGCCACGTTTCATAGAATCATAGAATGGTCAGAGTTGGAAGGGACCTTAAATATCATCCAGTTCCAGCTCCCTGGCCCTGGGGGGGGACACCTCCCATNAGCACAGAGCAGAGGGGGAGAATCCCCTCCCTGGCCCTGCTGCTCACGCTGCTTTTGCTGCAGCCCAGGCTGGGGTTGGTTTCTGGGCTACCAGCGCGCACTGCCGGCTCCTGTTGAGCACTCCAGGGCTGCTCTCCAGTCATTCTGTGCCCAAACCATATTTGTGCCTAAAGAACATGTTCAAACTGTACATTTTAGAAGTGAATATTTATGGACCACACCGAACATTAACATGGAATAAAAAATAGTTTAACTGCTTAGAGATGAACAAATCTGCTGCATTGAGCTCCTGGAGTCCTTTGCCCTCACTGAGGTTTCCTTGCCCAGGTATTTATCAGGTTTCTTTTAATTCACCATCTTGTTTTGCCTTGGTCCTTAAGGATGATCCTATTTGGATCCTGTTTGGCCCTACATACCATGGCTTTTCTCCTTTCAAGAAAGAGTGCCAAAAATGCAGTGAAAACTCTCAAGAGTTTAGACATACAGATGCTTAGTAACATCAGATGTGACTTTGAAGCTATAGATAGATTAATTCTGCAAAGATTGACACCCAAATAATTGGAGCTATGTCATATACTTAGTCACATCCCAGCATCTGTGCCTGAGCAACCGGGTTCCTTTGAGATACAGAGTCTAGGGAATAAACCCAAGCTCCAGCAATTAATGACTGTGGCAAATAAGTAGCCTCACTAGAATTTAATACAAGGGTCAGTTTGGGTTGTTAAAGAGTTAACAGCCCATGGAGAAAAAGCCTGAGTTTGTCTGAGGACCATTTATCCACCCATCTGTCAGTCATCTTGGCATTCCTCTCTGCTGAGCAGACCCCAGGCTCGGTGCTTTTAAGGACAATAAACTGTTGCTTAGGAGGAGAAATATTCCCATTTGAATTAGATTATCGGACAATTTAAGTGCAACTGCATGAAAACAACATTAAAAAAACATTAAGATATTCTAGATAATAGGTCAGCCTTGAGTGATATCACATAGCACTAGCCTCGGTTTCTTGGCTTGCTCCACCTTGTTCATCAGTCGTCCAGGAACGGAAAAAGGCAGAAGTGCTCTAAAACTTACCCAAAAAGAGAAAAGAAAAAAAGAATGCATTTTCATGTATGTAAAACCCGGTCCTCACACATAATGGAACAAATTAAGCTTGGGGAACCAGCTGTAATTTAGGCATTTCTCAACTCTGCAAATAAACATTCTTTAACTAAAGGTCGACTCTCCCTCCCGGTGACTTTTTAGAGAAAGCAGAGGCAGCGCTGCGGTGGCTGTGGCCCTGGGAACCTTCCTGTCCCCGTGTCCCTTGCTGTTGCTGC
Source organism: Thinocorus orbignyianus (assembly GCA_013400375.1). Classification (NCBI taxonomy): domain Eukaryota; kingdom Metazoa; phylum Chordata; class Aves; order Ciconiiformes; family Thinocoridae; genus Thinocorus; species Thinocorus orbignyianus. Next base: position 26,561 of record VXBW01007902.1, on the reverse strand, counting down.
TCTAGTCACTGCTTGCACTAGCAAGTTGTCCCCTCTGCGTGACATCGTGTTTCTGGGAACAGTTTTCTGCGTTGAAAAGTCGTTTAGATGTGGTGTTGGGGGACGCGGTGTAAGGGAGAACTTGGTAGAGTGGGGTTGATGATTGGACTCCATGATCCCAAGGGTCTTCCAACCTGAGTGGTTCTGATTCTACACAACTCAAGTTTGCTAGTTAGTTAAAGCAGTTTATGAGGTAACGCCAGCTCAAGTTTGCTCGTTACCTTAAGCAGCTCTTCATCAGGCAGCCCAGCCCCAGTAAAAGCCAGGACGCTCTATGGGAAGGTGATCCAGCAGCACCAGGAAACCCGGCTGCTGCCATAAGCAGGATGCGCCTGACGGGGTGAGATTTGCCAGATTTAATCAGAATCCTGAAGTCTGTTCCCAGCTGAGCCAGACCCGATCTTATGCAATTTTTCTGCTATCTTATTTGTGTGAGTTTTGAATTAAATTTGCCTCGCTCTTAAGATCGACAGGAGACATTGCTCAGTATTATAGCCAATGGAAATCCTGGCATTATCATGAGTTGCTAGAAGACCTGGGACTAGGAGGGGGAAAAAAAAAAAGGAAGAAAACACACTACAAAGTGTGCTCCTACAGCCCAGTGCTCCTTTCTTAAGGGGCTGTTGCCTTTTTTCAAGTTGGGCACTGTCACTCTGCCTCCCACAAGCCAGGCACACGTGCTGCAGCAGGGGATTGCGTGCCCCAAATACAGGTGTCGGAGATGGGGAGGGATGGGAGACTGCAGCCCGGGGTAGGTGCAGATGACAACTTTCCGGTGTGTGTAACTTGGCCAAATGGAACAAATTTTCATGGATCTCTGTGCCCAGCCCAGGACTTCTGCCATGAGAAGCATCCAGTTGGAGGCAGGATCTGAGAGGGCTCTGTAGAGCAGCGGTTGGACAGCACAATTATTTTCACTTGGGTTATGGCATTCTATTTTTCGTTTGCTTTTTGACAACTGCTGCTAAAATTCTTATTCCAGTAGGAATCAACTGAGTTGATCCTTAACAATTTAAGTGCCTAAAGTAAAGTTGTAAAAGAGTTGTGTTTCCATGAGTAAGATTCCCATTTATCGTTGCAAGATTTACTTCATGGCAGTGAAACCATTACCAATAAGCAACTAGTGTGCTTTGAAAACATTGAAATCATTTAGTAATGATAATTAAATGCAAGGGGTTGCTCAAACAGCTAGTATAGATTAGTTCAGTGCGCTGAGTTTTGCCTTTATTTACGTGTTTCAGGGGGAACGTGCTGTTAAGAGAGCAGCACAGCAAGATCAGCCTTTAAAGAGTCTCTGGCCTCTCATTTGTTTGATTTATACAACCAGTTTCCAGTGACCGGACCAGCTCTGATGGGTCACACCTCTGTAAACCTGCCACAGTTGACTGTGACATTTTCCTGAATCTTTTTTTATTTATTTTTTTCCCCCTCCCCATTTCAATCAAAAGCTTTAACCCCAGTTTTACCCCCTCAACTCTAATGTAGTCTCAAGAGTCGTCCCTGGGAAATTTCAATTTAAGGTTTTAGGTTTTCAAAGGTTACCCAGAGTATCAAGTTATTGGATTATATTCTGTGAGCGGATTTGGGAGTTTTGGGGAAGACGTGTGATCAATATCCACGTCCTCTGGAGTTTTATGAAGAAATCTTCCCGGGGAATAATTTAGCCTCTAGTTTTGCAGAGCATTTGGCATGGCTCAGTGTTAGCTGGAAGTGCTCGGCATCTCATGGATTGTGGAGCTGGATGTGAATTTGGCCGTTTCGCTGTTTTATTCAGCATTTTCAGTGCCACAGNTGAGTGATATCACATAGCACTAGCCTCGGTTTCTTGGCTTGCTCCACCTTGTTCATCAGTCGTCCAGGAACGGAAAAAGGCAGAAGTGCTCTAAAACTTACCCAAAAAGAGAAAAGAAAAAAAGAATGCATTTTCATGTATGTAAAACCCGGTCCTCACACATAATGGAACAAATTAAGCTTGGGGAACCAGCTGTAATTTAGGCATTTCTCAACTCTGCAAATAAACATTCTTTAACTAAAGGTCGACTCTCCCTCCCGGTGACTTTTTAGAGAAAGCAGAGGCAGCGCTGCGGTGGCTGTGGCCCTGGGAACCTTCCTGTCCCCGTGTCCCTTGCTGTTGCTGCTCTAGTCACTGCTTGCACTAGCAAGTTGTCCCCTCTGCGTGACATCGTGTTTCTGGGAACAGTTTTCTGCGTTGAAAAGTCGTTTAGATGTGGTGTTGGGGGACGCGGTGTAAGGGAGAACTTGGTAGAGTGGGGTTGATGATTGGACTCCATGATCCCAAGGGTCTTCCAACCTGAGTGGTTCTGATTCTACACAACTCAAGTTTGCTAGTTAGTTAAAGCAGTTTATGAGGTAACGCCAGCTCAAGTTTGCTCGTTACCTTAAGCAGCTCTTCATCAGGCAGCCCAGCCCCAGTAAAAGCCAGGACGCTCTATGGGAAGGTGATCCAGCAGCACCAGGAAACCCGGCTGCTGCCATAAGCAGGATGCGCCTGACGGGGTGAGATTTGCCAGATTTAATCAGAATCCTGAAGTCTGTTCCCAGCTGAGCCAGACCCGATCTTATGCAATTTTTCTGCTATCTTATTTGTGTGAGTTTTGAATTAAATTTGCCTCGCTCTTAAGATCGACAGGAGACATTGCTCAGTATTATAGCCAATGGAAATCCTGGCATTATCATGAGTTGCTAGAAGACCTGGGACTAGGAGGGGGAAAAAAAAAAAGGAAGAAAACACACTACAAAGTGTGCTCCTACAGCCCAGTGCTCCTTTCTTAAGGGGCTGTTGCCTTTTTTCAAGTTGGGCACTGTCACTCTGCCTCCCACAAGCCAGGCACACGTGCTGCAGCAGGGGATTGCGTGCCCCAAATACAGGTGTCGGAGATGGGGAGGGATGGGAGACTGCAGCCCGGGGTAGGTGCAGATGACAACTTTCCGGTGTGTGTAACTTGGCCAAATGGAACAAATTTTCATGGATCTCTGTGCCCAGCCCAGGACTTCTGCCATGAGAAGCATCCAGTTGGAGGCAGGATCTGAGAGGGCTCTGTAGAGCAGCGGTTGGACAGCACAATTATTTTCACTTGGGTTATGGCATTCTATTTTTCGTTTGCTTTTTGACAACTGCTGCTAAAATTCTTATTCCAGTAGGAATCAACTGAGTTGATCCTTAACAATTTAAGTGCCTAAAGTAAAGTTGTAAAAGAGTTGTGTTTCCATGAGTAAGATTCCCATTTATCGTTGCAAGATTTACTTCATGGCAGTGAAACCATTACCAATAAGCAACTAGTGTGCTTTGAAAACATTGAAATCATTTAGTAATGATAATTAAATGCAAGGGGTTGCTCAAACAGCTAGTATAGATTAGTTCAGTGCGCTGAGTTTTGCCTTTATTTACGTGTTTCAGGGGGAACGTGCTGTTAAGAGAGCAGCACAGCAAGATCAGCCTTTAAAGAGTCTCTGGCCTCTCATTTGTTTGATTTATACAACCAGTTTCCAGTGACCGGACCAGCTCTGATGGGTCACACCTCTGTAAACCTGCCACAGTTGACTGTGACATTTTCCTGAATCTTTTTTTATTTATTTTTTTCCCCCTCCCCATTTCAATCAAAAGCTTTAACCCCAGTTTTACCCCCTCAACTCTAATGTAGTCTCAAGAGTCGTCCCTGGGAAATTTCGATTTAAGGTTTTAGGTTTTCAAAGGTTACCCAGAGTATCAAGTTATTGGATTATATTCTGTGAGCGGATTTGGGAGTTTTGGGGAAGACGTGTGATCAATATCCACGTCCTCTGGAGTTTTATGAAGAAATCTTCCCGGGGAATAATTTAGCCTCTAGTTTTGCAGAGCATTTGGCATGGCTCAGTGTTAGCTGGAAGTGCTCGGCATCTCATGGATTGTGGAGCTGGATGTGAATTTGGCCGTTTCGCTGTTTTATTCAGCATTTTCAGTGCCACAGCATAATACTTAACAAAACTGAGCTTTGGACAGTGTTTGTGGCCTGAGATGGTGCTCTTCGCAGTGTGAGCCAGAGATCCCAGACACTATTGTAGTCAAGGGCTTTGTTTTTCCAGAAGAATCGTGTATCTCTTGATTCTTCTCCTGTTACCAACTGGCTCACTTCAGAGAGATTCTTCATAGCTCCCAAAGGTTGACTTTAGGGTTGTCGTTAGTTTGAGATGTTATTGGCAGCAGGTTACAGGAGTTACCGCCAAGAAACATGTTTAGGCATTTGGATTACTCTTGTAAATTTTAATTAATCACTTTGCTGCTGTATAAGGCAGCTCTGTAACACATACTTAATGCTCAAGTATTCAATTTCTTACGGCAACATTGTACTGCGGGTTAAAAAATAAAGCTGCAGGGTAACAAATGTCTACATTCATGATGGTTTTATTTGTAAAGAGTCTTTCTAAGTGCTCTCTGTGCCTGGGTGGATGGTGGTTCAGGGGTACATGGCAACGCACCTTGGTGGTGTTACCCCAGCACTGCCCAGTTAGCAGGGTGGTGATGGGTGGTCCACTCCCACAGACATCCCTCCAGACGGTCCTTCAGCGATGTTGTCATCTCCTGGCACTCTCCAGATGGCTAAAATTACCCAGTCAGCTGTGTGCAACAGAGGCCTGGCTCCTGACCAGGAGCACGAGGTCAGGGGGTTCTGTTTTAGAGGAGATGGGTTCCAGACTTCTTGGGGGCTGCCCGATGTGTTCAGTCTTTGTCTGTTCACTCGGACAGAAGGGTTAGATAAAAAAGGGATAAAAATAAGAGTTGTTGTTGTTTTGGTCAGGTCATTGCTGCAAATTGCCACTGGTAAGCTGGTTCTGGGAGGTATGTGGAGCCTCTCTCATTCCACTCAGCCTCTGGGAAGCCTGGCTCTGCATGGAGCAGTACCTTCAGAGTTGTCCATCCAGAACCAATGACACCAAGCTCGGTGGTGCTGTCAACATGCTGGAGGGACTGGATGCCATCCAGAGGGACCTGGACAGGCATGAGAGGTAGACTAGAGCACAACCAAGCCAAGTGTAGGGTCCTGCACCTGGGACATGGCACTCCCAGGCACAAACACAGGCTGGGCAGAGAATGACTGGAGAGCAGCCCTGAGGAGAAGGACTTGGGAGTGCTCCTGGATGAGAAGCTCCCCATGAGCCGGCAGTGCGCGCTGGCAGCCCAGAAACCAACCCCAGCCTGGGCTGCAGCAAAAGCAGCGTGAGCAGCAGGGCCAGGGAGGGGATTCTCCCCCTCTGCTCTGAGCTCCTGAGACCCCACCTGGAGTCCTGTGTCCAGCTCTGGAGTCCTCAACACAGAAAAGACATAGAACTGTTGGAATGGGTCCGGTGGAGAGCCATGAAGATGATAAAGAACTGAAGCACCTCTGCTGTGAGGACAGGCTGAGAGAGCTGGGGCTGTTCAGCCTGGAGAAGAGAAGGCTCCGGGGAGACCTTGGAGTAGCCTTCCAGGATCTGAAGGGAGCTCTGGGAGAGCTGGAGAGGGACTCTTGGTCAGGGAGTGAAGTGACAGGACAAGGGGGAACAGTTTTAAATTGGAAGAGGGGAGATTTAGATTGGATATTATGAAGAACTTCTTTGCTGTGAGGGTGGTGAGGCACTGGAACAGGATGCCCAGAGAAGCTGTGGCTGCCCCATCCCTGGAGGGGTTCAAGGCCAGTCTGGATGGGGCTTGGAGCAACCTGGTGTGGTGGGAGGTGTCCCTGCCCATGGCAGGGGAGTTGGAACTGAATGATCTTTGAGGTCCTTTCCAACCATTCTATGATTCTATGAACATTGTCCATCTATTGTCCATCCATGGGCTACCCTGAAGCTGCTGCCAGCCACAGTGGGAGTGTGTGATGCTCTTTGCAGCCACGTTCTCCAACACCTGCAGGGTTGCCTCAGGATTCAGGGTGTTCACCGGGGTGCCAGGCACTCCTTACAGACAGATATATGCCTTTCTTTGCAGAGGTCTGTGCAAAGCCTCTGTGCCTTTTGAATAATGCCAAAACATTGCTGCAGCCTGGGAAATTACTGAGAGAATTCTGGTGGTACAGGGGATTTCTGGTGCTTCTGCTTTACATAAAGATGAATTTTACACTAAAAGTCTTTCTCTTTCCAAGTTTGCCAAGGCAGCAGTTTGCATCAGCAGTAAATAAAGGGAGTAAGTCACAAGCGAGTATTAAAATCTCATGTATTGGCTTTAATTAGATGACAATTGTACCTGGTAGTTTCTGACCTTGTAGTATAACAGTAAAGCTTGTGGATGCCAGTCGGTGTGAGCTGTGCCCCTGATACGGTTAGAAAAAGGAGAGACAAACTCCAAATAGCAGGAATAACATACTCTCTTCAGGTCTGTGATAATGCAGATGAGGTTCTTGATAGAAAAGGGATCTGCAGACTGTGACTTGTGTCCTGCCAGGGGTAACTGGACTATTTCCAGAGCAGCTGATGATGAGTATCGCCTGTGCTCAGCCCAGAGCTGCTCCTGCAGCCGCTGGTGCTGCCGATGTGCCCAAGGAAACAAAGAAAGTCTGGCTGTAGAGCCAGCACGGGTGAAAAAAATCAGCCTTGCCATTAAGGAATGTGCTGGGGAAAGGTGCTGCTGAAAATCCAGGACTCGGAGGGGAAGAGGCAGGTTAGATCAGATTTACTCCTCCCGCAGGAGCCAGTGGCTGACAGAGCCTCGCGAGGGTTTTTGAGGGCTTTGCCCAGCCAAGTGCTCACTGTGCTAATGGCTCTGCTGCTGCTTCCCTGAGAAGATGCTCTGGTCTCAGAGGTATCTCTTCTCTCTGGTAGCTTGTTTTTGCAGTACTCAGACTAAATTCTCCTTTGCATAATCTACCCCATTAGGAAAATGCATTCCTCTTCAATCTGGTGTTTACACCCATCAATTATTTGCAACCTTTTATTTCCTTCCACCTTTTTTTTTTTTTTTTTTCTGCTTAAGTGAAACATTAACAGCCCTGTGCACCCTGAGACTTTTGACCAAAAAGCTGTGTAAAATGGTGAAGGAGATAATTTGGCCTTGTTTTTGGTGCTTGGACCAATGGTACCAGCACGGTCAAGAGGGTAGCTCAAAATGATGAACACTTTTTTTAACTCAGAAATCTCATTATGGAACCTGTCACCAGAGAATTTACAACTATTGGGATCTCCCATCATTTTGCCCCACTCTTATTTCTGCGATGGCTGTATGGTTGTTCTTTCACTTTTTTTTAGGGTTTGACAGGGGGATTGACAGAGGCTCAGCACATCCCTCCAGGGGTGGAACAACATAAGGGCCAACTCTTGCAGTATGACAAGGCTGTGATTTTTCAAAAATTTTTTTGAAGGGAAAACCAGCCTTTGCAGCCAGCCTTGTTACTCCAGTCCCTGTCCTCCTGGGAAGGTCCACCCTTGCCTGCTCAGTGCTGCTGGTAGTTGCCTACTCCATTCCATGTCCCGGAGCCTAGAACTCCAACCTATTGATTGACATCTCTGTCTCCAGTTCTGATCTCATGTCTTGACCATCTGCTTCTTCTGGTGGTCTCCGGAGGATCTGCCAATCAGCAAAGCAGGCTCAAAACTCGCAGGCAAATGGGTTAGATTATTTTTGGACCTTCCTTGCAGCCATCTGTTTGGGAGGGAGCCATGAGCTTGTCTCACCCAGCTGGGTTAAGGTGCTGTGGCAGCCTGCACGGGAGGAGGAAACGAACAGGATAAAGAAAATTACCCTCTTCTGAAGGAGCTGAATCAGCTGCGAGACGGCACTAAGCTCCCAGCCAGCAACTGGCACCAGCACTGAGATATCAGGATATTTCCCGGTCCCCGTCGGAGCTGGCGGCTGCCTTCAGATGACACCAGGCAAGGCGGCAAGTTTGGTGTGACACCGAAGCTGACTCGTGTTGCCCTTGACAACCTGGGCTCGAGTCTATTGTACATGCAGACACAGGCACACATGCATGTGTTGCTGTAACAACCGCCCAGGACTTTTAAAATATGTTAGACTCGGTTTTCCAGGTTGCAAAGCACCTCAGTTTTGCTGCAAACCAGGAGGCAAACAGCTGCCTTCGGTCTTTTTTATTTTGCCTGTGTGTGTGTGTGTTTTGTTTTCCCCTAAAAAAAGCACTAAATCAAGTATGCTAGGCAAAATGTCTGGGTTAATTATATAAAAAGAGTCTGTAATGCCTTACTAGGAAAAGAGAAGCACGTGGAGCTCTGTCTGCTGTTCTGGTGTTTGGAACAGCCCAGGCAGTTCACAGTGGTAAAGGCTGAAATGTAAATGGCTGGGTTTGGTGTTCCCAGAACATCACAGTTAAACGATGCCACCAGTAAAGCCACTGGTGTCCCCACGAAGCAGTAAATACGAAATCATGGATGAAGATTGTGACCTCTGCAGCCTCTGACCCAGTGTGCTCCCAGCTGATGCTGTAACCTGCGAGACAGCAATTGGGTGAGGGATGAGCAGGGGATGTGAACAGCAAAGAGCCCATATCAGCCATGGGAATCCCTTCCCTGGAGCTGCAGACCCTGGTTAAGGTACCTACGATACCCAGGCAATGGCATTTCTCTCCTGTAGCCAGCTCAGTAACAACTGTCTATATTTTTCTCTTTCTCTCTGAATAACAGGGACACTGAACAGTGCTCTCTTCCTAAAAAATGGATTTTTTTTTTTAATTTATTTTCTTTTTTCAGCGGAGAAAGAGGAAAGCAGGAGCAGCACATCAACCAGACAGCATGTGTTTCGCAGAATACGCCTGTGCGATGGTCCCTGTGTGCTGGTCTTTGTCTCGGGTGTATTAGCAAGCGAGCCTTGCCCCTGAAACAGGCACTGACAGGGGGCAGGGAGTTCTGGTTTCCCCTCATAGGCAGCGCTTGGTTTTCCTGTGCCGTCCGTGACCCAGGCTGTGCCGGGGCTGCATCCTGCCATGCGGAGCTGGGTGTCACTCCATCGCACCGCAAGTGAGGTGACGCAGAGGTTGTAGAAGGTCACCTGGGGCAAAGCTTGGAATGGAGCCCAGGAACTCACATGGCATGTTCTGGTGTCCCCTTGCTCACAGGTCCACCTTGGCGTGACGATTCACTGCCCTGCACTGGTCCTGGGGATGCCTGCGACCTCAGGCAGGCAGATATAAAGCATGCAGTGCTGGTTCAGCAAATGTTGTTAAACTTGCTGGTAAAAATCATGTCCTGACATTTCTAAAAGTGTCGTGTAATTCTTCACGGTGGTACTCCAAGGGCTGGAACACCTCTTCTTATGAGGGCAGGCTGAGAGAGTTGTTGGGGGGGTTCGGCCTGGAGAAGAGAAGGCTCTGGGCAGACTTTAGAGCCCCTTCAGTCCCTCAAGGGGCTCCATGAAAGCTGGGGAGGGACTCTGGATCAGGGAGAGGAGCCACAGGACAAGGGAGAAGAGTTAGACACTGGAAAAGCAGAGATTGAGATTAGATCTCAGGATTAACTTCTTTGCTGTGAGGGTAGTGAGATCCTGGCCCAGGTTGCCCAGAGAAGCTGTGGCTGTCCCATCTATGGAGGGTTGAAGGCCAGGTTGGACGGGGCTTGGAGCAACATGGTTTGGTGGGAAGTGTCCCTGTCAGGGACAGGGAGTTGAAACTTGATGGTTTTCAAGGTCCCTTCCAACCTGAACCATTCTATGATTCATGTGGTCAAAGTTTGTGCTGGATTGTCATGTTCCAAGTTCCAAGTCCTCCATAAGAGAAGAAAACATCTTGTGATACAGTGATTCTTTTAGTGCCAACAACAATTTCTGGGGTGTTCTAGAGGTCTTTTTCCCACCCAGAAGCTACACTTTGAGAACAGAGGAAAAAATGCTTTGGATGTTTGTTTAGGATTTCTAGGTATGTGATAGTCCAAAACCAGCTGCATCAAGTAGATTGTTGAAGGTCTAAAAATCCCAGAGGAACAGATGTGTGGGCTGTAGGGAAGTATGCAGTCTGAGAGTACCAGTTAAGGTGGATCCATCTGACTGGTGCTGGATCCCTTGTGGAGGTCAAGCAAGGTAGATGTGCCTGTGGTGCTGTGTTGGGTTTCTTGGATGGGATGCAGGACCCTGATATGCATGTTCAATGCCAGGTGTTTGGTTCATGCCTCCTGGTGTCAGCCTTGCTTTTTAATGGGCATGAGGGCTTTTCAATGACTTCAGCACTTCCAGTGACTGCAAACATGGGCTGGGACACTAGTAGGCATTTCATTGCCGTCTTCTGTAGGTAATGGTGGTCTCCCCTTAGCACTTGAGACTTAATGCTTGAGTACAGACTGTGCTGAACAGTGCCTGAACACCCAAGGGAGTTACTTTGCCTGCAACCAGAGATGGGGTCCCAAAAAGGTCAGAACTGAATGTAAACATGCAGTATTCCAGAAATCAGTTTGATCTTCCAATGCATGGTGGTACCTCTCATGGCTGACTAGAGACATCAGAATCTACCTGAGAAAATAAAGAACTTTTCAGCCAGAGATCACCAACCCAAATCCACCTCAAACTACAAATTACAGTTATTTATGGGTTGGAGATGGCCTGTGCAACCAGAAACCATTGTATTTTGCTCAAATGGTGGCTTCCAGAGCAGTGTAGGTTCTGCAGACTGACCTCCCTTTGAGGCAAGCAATGGGATGTACTGGCTCGGCAGCACTTGTGGGAGGCTTGTCCTTGTAGATGGTTCCATCTGATGGGCCAAATCTAAGCTCAGCTTTGATGTACAGTTTCTCTTTCAACGTAGAAATCAGCTCATTAAATTTTGCATAAGACACAGCGGCGCTGGCAGGGAGGGAGAGGAAGTCAAACCCTCTTACGCTTTGCTCACCTGCGTTCAGAGTCACAAAACCTTCCTGCAGTGATTCATCCCAAGCTGCAGGCTCCAGAGCCCTGGTTTGCCTTCTCCAGAGCTGCTCCACGGACAGGGACAGGCTGCTGAGCTCAAAGGAAGCTTTTTAGCTGCAAAATTGTGCAAGCCAGTGTGTGCTATTTCTGGAGCGTGCTGTAATGTATGCGTCTAGCCTGGCTCTCTCCAGCAGCGGCCAAATGTTTTTCAAGCAGTAAAGAAGGTAAAATAGAGCAACACTGTGCCGGAGCCAGATTTTCCATGCGTTCCCCGAGCAGATCCTGCACGTGTGCTCCCGGATATATGTATGAGTCGGTCACCAGAAGGATGGAGTTGAGGGTGGGGGGAACCAGGGACCTCAGCTTGGCAGCTGGTTACATCCCGCTGTGCCATGGCCCAGGGCACGTGGGCTCTGGGAGCAGGGCCAGCAGAGCCCAGACTGAGCTGAGGGTTGTCACTGCTGAGTGAGCCAGGGGACGTCACACCGCGGGGAGTGAAGTGGCCAGGAGAAGAAGGAAGCAGCACAGGGTAATAACGCCTCACCCCAGATGCAGCCCTTGCAGCCCCCCAGTCTCTGCTCACCATCAGGAGAAGTTGGGATCTTTATCTTGACCCCAAAACTCTGATGCAAAGGGCACGTCTGCCTGGTGCAGGATGGTATCATGGAGCAAGGGTGGAACCAGCTCATTAGGGGACTGGAAGTTATTATGGTTTGAGGAACCCACAAAAATTTATCTTTGTTTAGACAATTATTCAGTCACCCAATGACCCTTTCTCAACTGGGAAGGGGAATTGTGGAAAAAACAAGGAAATCTGGGGTTTGAAATACAAGCAGATTCAATAGAGTAAGACTAAATAATTAACACTAATAACACCGAAGAACCAGTATTGATCCCGATACCAATATAAAATACACAAGGACCATACCCAGCCCGTTCCCCCAGCAGAAGCCGCACACTCCCAGCAGGGACTGTCAGTGTGGGACACTGCAAGAACTGTGGCTTTGGGAGGAAGGGAAGGGCTCAGGGCTCTGACACCAGGGCAAAGAGTTCTCAGGATGGCAGCCATCAAGGGAGAGATAGAGGGTGTGTGTGGGAAACTCCTCAGCAAACTTTCTATTTTATATTGGATGTGATGTTGGTGGTATGAAATAATCCTGTTGGCAGGTTGGGTCAAATGCCCAGGTCTTGCTCTTCATCATCCCTGCACCTGGTGAGCTCAAAAACACCGAGGCTTTGAAACCTGTGCTCCGGGGCTGGTTATGAAGTAAATATTTTCACAAATTCACTGGATTCTTCTAAAAACGCAGTTTTCCCAAGCACTGGAGAAGAAATCACTTCCGTGTCGCTCAGACCAGGACAAAGCAATTATGGGGATATCAGCTTGTTTCTTTGCTCAGTCTTCACCTTCCTGCTTCTGGGAGGAAGGATTTACTTGCCAAGACAGTGCTGGATAAAAGTGACCCAACAGCTTTTGGGTCTGGAGTGAGCTGATTTGGGGCTGAGTGGTGGATCTCCTCATGGCCTGCTGAGCCCCACAGTGTGCCTCCTGATGCTGCTGTCAAGTGAATATCATGGTATCAGTGCGTATTTGGGAGGGCTTTGGGACCAGAAGATGGGACCCTCCCTCCTAATACAGCCCCTTTCTCACCCTCTCTCATCCTGGGGACCTCTCTGTCCTTGCTTGCTCCACCAGTTTGGCAGCCTGCTATATAATTCCTCCAGTTTTGGAGGAGCGGGGCAAGAAAGCGGTGAAGTCAACCAAGGGGGAGAAGTGATGAAGAGATGGACCCATCTGCTGTTCCCTGGATGACGATCGGGGTCACCCACTGCCCTCCTTGCTGGATAGAATCACAGGGGAGAGGACAGGGGAAGAAAGAAAGAAAAGAGGAGAAACACGGGATGTTTAGAAATAATGCAGGGTGGGATCTTTCGGGATCAGTTTCCCTTCTGGAAGCTGGTAGGTAGCAAGGTCCCAGTCTGACTGGTTTGAGATGGGGCTTCCAATATTACTGAGGACCAGCGAATTGTCTTTGTATTCCCTAGTGTGGAGTTTTAAGTGTGTGAAGTGAGAGAGCAATGAGAGTTTTCTGGTGGTTTATGGAGGCTCCTGTTTCACTGGGAGGTGCAGAAGATGACAGAGATCTGAGCTTGGACTTTATAGATCTCTGCAAAATCTTTGGTAAATTCATGTTTGGAAGTAGTACAGGAGAGTGCCTTAGCACAGTTTGGTAGAAAATGAGTTGTTTATCGCATGTGCTTCGGGAATAAATTGAGCCATGTGCATGGTGCTGTGTTCTGCTAAAACCCAACATTTACTCACAACCTCTATGGGATTTCAACTGGTTTTGTAGCACTTTTTGGTTCTTCACCCTTGTTAAAGTAAAACATTTTCTCGTAAGACAGTTGCAAGACTAACATACGCATTTTTTCTTTGTCCGGCATTATTGAGGAAGCTGTTTTATCTTTATCTTTAGCACTGGTTCATAATGATTTAAACTACTCTCAGTGTTTGTAATCAGCCCTGTCCTGCTATTTTATTTATTTGGGCTTATGTGTTTTTTGCAGTAATATTGTGTAGAGTTTTCTGTAACTTCATACTAGCTCTGTGTTTGCATGTGTGTGCTTTCAGGAGAAGTCACTAATAAGGATATGCATTTAAAATGATCTAATCTAATTGCTGGCAGCAGAAGGCACGGTGGAGAAGATGTTATGAAGAATTGCTGGATGGCCTAACAGTGTTAGTTGCATTAAATCCTCAGAGTCTGACCTGTCTGTAGTTGTTTCTGAACAGTTGACTGTTCAGCCTGGAGAAGAGAAGGCTCCGGGGAGACCTGATAGCAGCCTTCCAGGATCTGAAGGGAGCTCCAGGAGAGCTGGGGAGGGACTCTTTGTCAGGAAGTCTAGTGGCAGGACGAGGGGGAATGGTTTTAAATTGGAAGAGGGGAGATTTAGATGAGATCTTAGGAAGAAGTTCTTTGCTGTGAGGGTGGTGAGGCACTGGAACAGGTTGCCCAGGGAAGTTGTTGATGCCCCATCCCTGGAAGTGTTTAAGGCCAGGCTGGATGGGGCTTGGAGCAACCTGCTGTAGGGAGAGGTGTCCCTGCCCAGGGCAGGGGGGTTGGAACTTGATGATCTTTAAGGTCCCTTCCAACTCTGACCATTCTATGATTCTTCCCATGTAATAAGAAAAATGAATTTAAAGAGACAGTAAGAGTAACCGAGGTGGAGGACCTGGAAGTAGTGTGATGCTGAGGGCAGATCATGAGAACCCTGTGGGCTCTGCATCAGTGACAGTGCAGCCCTCCCTGCCTCTGTTTCCACATCAGTGAAATGGGTTAATCACTTGCTTGAGAATTAACAGTTGACTATAAAGTGCCCAGAAAACTCCAGCTAAAAGGATTTGCATAGGGGGAAGCTGTTCCCCCCTACCCCCTGCATGCTGTTTGGTTTTTTACAGGTTCCTCTCACGCTTGCCCGGGTGCTGAGCTGGGGATGCTCTGCTCCACCACAGGGATCCTTCCTGCGCCCATCACCAGGGCCATTCCCATGCGTGGGGCTGCTGCTGTGGGGCTGGGGGCAATTTCATGAGTGCTGCCCAATGACAGCTTCCTCGGCTTGCTTTCCTGCATCCAGATGCGTTACGGAAAACTTTGTTCTTTCACTCTGCTTTATGCCAATCTCAGCCTTTTGAGCTTTTTTCCCCTGTTTTCCATTAAGGCTTAACCCCACTGGTCTTGAGGTTGGAAGTGAATGATCAATCCCTAACTGTGTCCAGAGCAGCTCATCCTGTTGCAGGCTAGGGGTGCAGGTAGCCCAGGGTAGTTTTTTTTTTTCCCATGCTCATTTTGTCGTATTTATTTTCCAGCTCTGAAGTGTTCAGGACCGTGTCCAGTTTGCACTCAGGGTCTGGTTTTAGTAGAACTAGAAAGCCCATCACTGGCCGGTCTCCTCTGCCTTGGCTTTGTACAGCTGGAAATGAATCGTTTCACATGTAAAGAAAAAATCTCTGCAATATTCTTCAAATACCATCTAATATCCAGGTCCCATGTGAGACGAGGACAGCCCAGAGAAAAATACCTAAAAGATTAAGCCAAAACAGTGGCAGAAGGGATTGCTGATAAGGAGCAAGAGGGCAAGTAATAAAAAGCCCTAATGTCTTAATGGGAGCAAGTCGAAAAATACCTGAATTGCTGCCACAGTAGGAGAGGATGTGTCTGTGTCTGCAGCACAAATGGCATACATTTCAATCTGCCTCATTTGATGAAGTGGGAAGTTTTGCAGTAAAACAACTGTGAGCAGTTGAGACTGTTCTCCTAGCACTACATAAAGGTCTCATGTTTTCTACCCCAGGTTCCCTCTCCCAGGTCACCGTATGAACACCTGAGTGTCCTCCAAGCATCAGAGAGATGAACCTGTAGCAGCTTCTCCACAGGTAAGAGGCTCAGCCATCGCTTTGGTGCCCGCTCTGGGTTCGGGAAGTGTGAGGACTGTAAAACCTGCAGTGCCCCAGGGCCAAGCTGGTGGCCACAGAGCCCGATGGTGGGATGGTAGGTTTGCTTTGCTGGGATTTCCTCAGTGTTTATGCCTCTCTGAAGTGACATGATGCTGGAAGTTTGCAGTTCCTAGAGCACATGTACAGTGGCTGAGCATTTAAAAAGATGTTTTGAGGGGCAAGGACTGATCCAGGCTGTTGATCTTGGAGTTTTGTTTTATTTCTGCTTGCAATGTGCTGCTGGTTTTGTTGGTAGCTGCCCAGCCAGAGTGGCCTTTGCTCCCATGGAGGTGCTTGCTGTGATTTTTGGAAGCCAGTAGATGTGCACTGAAGTGCTGGGGTGGGGGTTGCCTCTCTTGCTGCCGTGGTTTTCTTTCTGGCCCTTTATCCATCCAGCATCTGCTTAATATAGATTATTTAGAAACTGAGGTTGCTCTTGGGTATTTCCCCTTGTAGCTGAATGACATGACCAGCAAGTACTCAAATTCCACCCACTCTTGACTGCTCTTCCTGTCCCTTCCAGATGGATCTTTTTCCCCTTGCAGCCTTCAAGGAGTTGCTTCGTTTACTGATGAAGTTTTACCCTCCTTAGGGATGCTGTTTGCCCAACTTTGGGGAAGTTTGTGGAGATAAAATACTCTTCACGAAGATCCTGGGGAGCCCTCCAGAAAGAGGTGTTGACACTGGTTCCCAGCATGTTGTAGAGGCAAAACTCAGGATCTGGCATCCGTGTTGGGTGGATTTTAAGGGCTGGGAGTCATTCAGCTGATTTGAGATAGATGAACACACCCCTTGAGTGAAAAAGTAGTTTGTTGGTTCTCTGCTTTAGAGGGTACAGCTTTATCTGCAAGGAATGCACATCCCCTGGCAGTGCTGTTGTTCTCAACCAGGCTTGGGTTGTGTTGTCCATCCACATCCACGGGTTATTTTCGGAGCTGAAAGGCGGCGACATGGGACAGGCAGAGCGGCAGCATCCCCTGCGAGGGCCAAAGGGCAGGAAAGCTGCTGGGAAGGGGGACGGGCTCTGGGGGGTGGCAGTGCTGCCCCTGCAGAAAGCACAGCCTTCTCCTGGGGTGAAACTTTTGGCTTGAAACCAACGGGAGAGTGACGGAAGGAGGAGCAGAGCTCCCTGGAGAGCCATGTCCCACCACGCCGCAGCCTGGCCTTTGCTTCCATCGGTGTGCGTGAATTGGAGGGGACAGATTTTGCACCCTGGGAGCAGCAAGGAACCAAACTCTGGTGAAAGCTCGGAGCTGCCTCCATCAACAAACGCTTCTTGCTGGGCTGCAGTTATAGCTCATTATCTGGCTGACCTTTAATTTCACAAGTGTTTCTTGCAATGTGTTTCTTCAGCCTGGTCCAGCTTCTGACCTCCGTTCCCAGAGGCAGCGGGATAATATATTCATCTGCTGTGCTGTCTAGCTGCTTCACATCCCTCCCTCCCTCCCTCCATCCACCCCTCCGTCTCTGTCCTTTTTGGCAATCTGTCATTTTTATTTTTGGTACGAGTCCAGGAGCTGAGTAAAAAGTATTGGGGCAGCTGGAGCGAGAAACAATGGGTTTTAAATATGCTTTAACGTGTTTGTAAACAAGCGCACTTCATCAGGGTCCCTGCCCAGACAAAACGAGTGAGGCTCTTCTGAGATCAGAATTAATTATGCCTCATGAAATGGTGCAAACCAGACCATGATGTGGTGGGAAATGTCTCCTGTGCCGTGGTCCGCGTCTGTTTGTTGATGCCCTGCTCACCCTTGCGGCCACTGAGCACCTGAGGTTGCTCTTCTCTAGGCCATGGTGAGGAAGAAGATGAGGAGAGAGAGATAAAGATTTTGGGAGGGCTATGTAGCTGTTGCACTTTGAGGATGCTCCATAGAGCGCCTGGTGGGATGTCACATTTGTTGGAAATCATCAGCCAGTTAAGATCAGCACAGGGGATAATGCTGCCATCCTGTCAAAATATCCCCATTTCTCCTGAATTTCCACAGCTTCTTCCTGGTGAAAAAAATAAAAGGGGGGTTTGTGGTTTCTTTTTATCAGGGAATTAAAATATCCTTTATTGAGGGTAATTCGAAGAGGGAAGAAAGCTCAGTAGCAAAGGATGAGGGCAAAGGAGCTGTAGTTGAAGCACATGGATTGGATGGTGCCAGGTAGCCCATTAGTCCAAAATCACCTGTTTTGATGAATAAAGTCTGAATTTACAAATGGGAGACTCCCACTTTTGCTGAGGGCTATGAGCAGAGGGGGCTGAGTTCATGACACCTGACGAACGGGTCCAAACGTTTTCTACCTGGAGGGGACGTTTCAGTGGGGAAATAGTGGAGGAAAACAATCAAAGTGCTTTGGAATCATCCCCTTTGCTGCCTTGTACCCAGCTCCCAAACACTTCGGTCTGTGGCTGCTCAAGGGGACGGAGGCAGCCGGTCTCCGACTCTTCTGCAAGAAATACTGTAATTGCAGAAATTGGCACAGTGGTTTGGAACGAGATCTAATTAATTAATTCAAGACATGCTGGGATTAGATTTTATTAAACCTTGGAATTGGAGCAAACTAGATAAAATGTAAGCAAAGGTTGGGAAGGGGAAGGAGGGGTGTGTGCCACACGTGTTGCCTGCCAGTGCTGCTGCCATCCTGCCCTTTCCTGCTGGGGTACCGAGGGTTATATAGAGATACATGAAGATGTACACACACACACACACATATATGTATATACATATATATATATGTATATACACCCAGCCTCACTCCAGCCAGGGTGATCAGGGACATTCTGCTTTCCTTATCCAGTTGCTCTGGATTTTTAGGGCCAGGGTGTCTCCCTCCTGCAGCAGGTCCTAAGCCAAGCACCTCCGACCACCTACTCCCTGACATCGTCTGGGCTGAAAGAAGGGGTTTCTTTGGCTTTTCTCCTGATCCTGAGCTGATAAACATCATGGAATGATGTAATCAGGGAACTGTCAGAGTTGGAAGGGACCTCTAGAGATTATCCAGTCCAACTCCCCTGCTACAACAGGATTGCTCAGAGCATATCACCCAGGAATGCATCCAGGTGGGGCATGAAGGTCTCCAGAGAAGGGGACTCCACACCTTCCCTGGGCAGCCTCTGCCAGGGCTCTGACACCCTCACCCCAAAGAAGTTTTTCCTCATATTTGAATGGAACTTCCCGTGTTCCAGCTTGTGCCTGTTGCCCCTCGTCCTGTCGCTGGGAACCACTGAGAAGAGCCCAGCTCTGTCCTCCTTCAGCCCACCCTTTAGATCCTTGTGAGCATTCATAAGGTCTCCCCTCAGCCTTCTTTTCTCCAGATTAAAGAGTCCCAGCTCTCTCAGCCTTTCATGTCGTTCCCCATCCAGACCTGCCCATTATTTCATAATAAGGAACGTCATCTCCCTATTTCCTCCCTTTAAAATGATTTGGGGTCTTCTGGGATGGAAATTCAAGACAGTCGTCACTCACATAGTTGCATCTTGATGGTTGCTCTGCTCCCAGAAGCAGTGTGGGCAGGCACGGAGGGGCTGGCACAACTTTACCCTGCTGGACTTTGCAGGAATAAGTAAGTTCTTTGGACAGGTTAAACAAGCATGTGTGGGGGTGTATGCAAAACCGTGGGGTGTATGCAAACCCATGGGCTCTCCAGCAAGAGATGCAGCAAGGACCCAGCCTTTCCCGGGATGTTGTTTTTCCTGCCAACTCTCCAGCATCCCACATGAGCTGTCTTCTCTTCTGACAGCTTCAGGAGTATACTTAATCCTAATTTTAGCTCTCCCTCCAAGGTGGGTATCTTTGGAGTTTGGGCACAATGAATGCCTTATTCATAAAACTACAAACATTGTAAAACGAAGAAGGGGGGTGGGGGAAACGTCCCACCCTAAAATGTTTCTGATCTCCAAGCAGCTATAATTTTGGCTTGCTCAGAGAACAAGCTGAGGTAGTGTTCACTTTAACAGCCAGGAAAGGGCTGTCTGTTTATATTTAGGGCCTTGTAGATTTGCACAGTATATGCAGGTGGCACATTAAAACGTGTGGATGATTTCTTACCAGGATAAGGCCATGTTTTTACTGGACTGCTTTTAATTCTGTGTGAAGGCCAAGTAAGTAAGCACTGAAAATTTTGCTGTAACACTTTCTGGGGTTAACTTTTGTAGCCTTTGGAGTGTTGTTTTGAGCTTAATCCATTTGAATTCCACCCCTGCGCCTTCCTACACAGTTTTGCCCAGAACACGTGTTTTTAAGAGCAGTTTGGCAGCTCCTGCCACTTGGAGTTTGCAGGGCGTTGGCGCTAGTGATCATCATTCAGTTCTCACTGGAGAAGTGTTAGTAGATCACTGCAATGAAAATAAGCAGGTGGGTGAAGAGCATCTTCCAGCAGTGATGTGGTCAGCGGTCCAGGATCCTGGTCAGCTTGGTGATTGCAGCTCTGACCTACACCTCTGGGCTCCAACTGAAGAAGGCTGTGCCTCCTGTCCATCTCCAACCTTGGCCATTGTCCCATTGGTTCTAGGAGCTGCAGAAACTGGTTCAGTGCTCACCTGGAGTCATCTTGATTTTGATGGCTTTTACTTGGCGTGAGGTGAAGGGGATGGTGTATCCAAAACAAGTGCTTTTGGGCTGTAGCTTCTGGAGTTGGGTCATTGTTGCTATTTGTCCCCCAATATTGCAAAGTCCTGGTAAGGTGCCAAAGAGACAGCTCTTCAGCATTTTCCTTCAGAGACAGCAGTGTTCATCTCTGGAGAAGGAGGAATTGTTAATAAACATGCATGCTGCTTTTTTGTTTTTGTTTTTGAGCTGTAGCTGAACAGCACACAAAGATGTTGCAGTTCTCTTGCCTATATTTGGGAGCTGAAAGCCTGGTCCACGCATCGTTCTCCTGCCACCCTTCAGAAATTGCTCACTGGCTATTAATCTTGCTCTGATAATAAGTAATGCCTTTTTTCACAGGGGAATACAGATGCTTATTTGGTATTTGCAAAGCTTACCAAGATCCCAGGGCTGAGGAGGTTTGTAAAAGGGGAATGCAGCTATTAACGTCAGTTGTCTCGGCCTCCTGGAGAGTGCCCAGGCTCCAAGGTTTGTGCACAGATCCAAAATTAGAAAGTCGTTGATGGCTTTTTTCATTCAGAGTTACGAAAAGGCCTGTTTGACTGAATTGAATCACCGGGCAGCTGCAAGCGAATGAGGTTCAAAGTGGATGTAAGAGAGGGACAGAGCTCAGTGCAGAGAAAAGATACTGAATTCTTATTATATGGAGCCGTAACATACTGTGGCAGGTTATGGTCTTGGAGATGGGGACCAAAAAAGTGAAAACCAGGTTTTGTTTGTACGAAAATATTTCTGTGTGTGTTTGGGTACTTTGCTGTGGTAACCAGAGGGATTATTTTTAGAATCTTTCCCAAGATGCTCCTCTGTACTACAGTGAGTTGCTTGGGAAGCTGGTGCACAAAGTTGTCCCAGGGGGTTCCAAGTTAGAATGAATATCAGTTCAGAAAGATTCCAAAGGATTACATTCTACAAAACTGATCAGATTGTGTGTAAAGTCTTTTTGGGTGTATGCCCTGTTTGGACTTCGTGTTGGCCATCTCTGAAATCCCAAATTCCAGCATTTAGGTATGGAAAGGGCCTTCTTTTATTTGGCCAGATGCTGACTGCAGCGCTAAACCGATGATATTGTAATGGCAGCTTGATTTAGCAGTTAAACAGGGTCATCCCAGCATATACCTTAGCAATTATAATCACAGTATTTTTGGCCCTCAGCCAGTTGAAGCACCTCCCAGTCTGATCTAGCAGAGATCATCAGGAAAGAGAACAAGCCCACAGGTTCGGTTATACATTTGAGTGACTCTATGGCAAAACTTCTCCCCTGTCTTGTTCATCTGAAAGTCCTTCAGATTTTACTAGACTAGCACTGGAGTATTCATACGTTCTAGTTTTCAAATTGAGGGTGTTTAGACGATTCAGATTGAAACATTTATTTCTTAGGAAAGTGTTGGTATGCTCCATAAGGTATATATCCAAAAAGAACAAAAGCAGACCTTTTCCAAGAAGCTACAGACAGCACCCACACAGAGAGGCAATCTCCTTTTTCAAATATCATTCCTCATATTTTATTGTCTTTCGTCCGTAATCATTTAAATACACTGACATGTATTTAGAAAAACAACAATTGCACTTTATCCGTCGTACGGTCATGAATACATAGTATTTTGTGACATATTGTTTCCCTGTTGGGCTTCTTTCAAAGATGTTCTGCAAAACGATTCCATGTGCATTTCAACAAGGCAATTCTTTGTCTATACATGGATTTTGGACCAGAATAATTTGCGTATGCTCATGGGCTCCCTTATACTTTGAAAATTTTAGAAATGCCATGACTAAAACCGGGCAGAGGAATATCCGTACACTGTCATACCCAGAGGAAATGGTTTCCTTACATATTTACCTTGCTAACGTATGGGCTATCAAAGAGGATTGACAGGGGGACTGGGACAGTTTGGCCAATGGAGGCTCAGGATTGACACACGAATTTTTAATGCATTTCAATAGTTGAGCATCTTGAAGAAGTGAACCACAGCTTTTATTTTCTGTGTGTAGTGGGTCTTCTTGAGTCAATGTGCACAGTGCTGCTGTTAGGAGAAGCATGGGGATGATGGGTTTGCCTCTGTATGATGCATCAAGTGTGTGCCTTAAACTGCCATGGGTGTTACACAGTGAAAACCCCCAAAGTGGAAGATGAGATGCTGCTGTTAAGATTTGTGGCATGGGAGCTCTCAGCTGTTGAAGACTTTTACCTTTAATGAGCTGTATCTCAAGTACTCGTTGTCATCTTGAGTTATGTCTCAAGTTCTATTCTGTAGCCACAGGAACAATTATATTATTTGCTTAGTCTGAATTCTTATGTTGCTTACATGAAAAAAAGACAAACCACCTCTTCTCATAGACAAGGAGGTAGGTACCATTTTTCAGTGTTTGGGATTTGCTTTAATCCTGTGTGACTATAGTTATGCATTTAATCCTAGACAATTAAGTAACTTTTAAACTCAAAAAGATACTTGAGTTTTTAGAGTGATGTTGAACAGCTCCGTTTCCTGTTGACACAGATAAACAAAATGCCCTGTTTTTTCTCGGTTGTTTTTTTTTTTTTTATTTCTTCTCTTCTTCTTATAATAATACCACAGAAGGAAAATTAAGTAGGTAAATAAATAGCATCTTCCAGCAATGAGGTGGGTAGGTTTGTTTTCTTGTTGTGGTGAGAGAAAGAAAACGCAGTTTCTAGAGGGCATGTGTTGAAAGCAGGAGGTTAGGGTGGACTTGGATACGTGCAGGTGAAGTCAACGAGTAGCATTTAGAAGAATGAATCTGAAATCTGTGCACATATTTAATCTTCATCATTATTAGATCTGGTTGTCGTATCATGGTGATGGGGAGGCTGATGGGAAAAGTTGGGTGTTCCAGCATGAGGCTGACATGAAATCTCTCCTGGTGAACAACTTCCCTTTTGCCAGTCTGAAACCAGCTCCACATATATTAAGGCAGCTTGTCCCGTGAGGAAGACTTGTCTGAGACCTGCTAGACATGGGCAGTCCTGGAGTGATGGTGTGGTTTATCTGACAGTGATCTGGAATTTTGTCATCTGCTGGTCATGAGACAACTATCTGTTTGAAGAACGTCAGGGCATAACTCATTTTTTCCCCAAATCATGCAGGGAGCATTACTGAAAAGAGTGTAGAACAGCAGAGGCTTTTGGTTTTGTTGGCATTAACTGAGATGGATGTGAAGGATTTCTATAAATCACGGAGCATTTAGGAAGGGTGACTCACTTAGAAGAGGCATCGCAGTGGCAACATATCCAATACACAGGAATTTGATCAGTACAATAAATAATATACTGTAAAGGTATACAGGATACACCAGTCTTGTTATTTAACCTGCTCTGAAAATGCAAGAGCACATGGCCTCTAACGGGATTAAATATTACATTTGAAAACACTAAGCCTGTTAACACAGTGCATAATTAAGCCCTGGAATTCATTGCCAAGGAAAATCTTTGAGTGGATGTTAATAACATTTAAAAAAGAGACAGACACCACTATTATTAATAAAACTAGGCAGAGATCTGTTCTGTGAGAGGTACAAAAAAGCAAGGCTACTTAAGAAGTAGTCTTACACATGCAAGTCAAACACTGCCTATCTAGGAAGGAGGCACTTTTTTTCTTCCCTTTTATGCTTACTATTATATTCTGATTTTTAACCGTCTCTGAAGCGCTGGTGCCTGTGACCAGGGGAGGTGCCTGCACGGCTGTGGGGTTCACGGGCAGGTTCTGCATCTCTGACCAGCAGGTTAGGGAGCTGCTCAGATAAGCAGGGGGTCAGCCCATGTGCTTTTGAGAGTGCTCGTGCCGTTTAAGGTCACCATAGCATTTAGCAGCGTGAAAAAAAAAATAAGGTGTGGAGTCTTCCAGAGTCACAGGGTGTTTTTGTCGTGGTGTGTTTTTGTCACAGTTTGCCTGTGACAAAAACATGGGGCTCGGTGGATCACTGGGTGTCTGAGATGCTGTTGTTTTGCTTTTGAGCTTTTTAAGAAAAGCTGGAGAAGTGGGCAGGCCAATAAAGCCAGGTGCCAGCAACCTCAGAGTATTCCTAGGTTTTCACAATCCCTACTTTGTGCTACAGTCAACCCAAGCCAAACCCACGGAGAAGCAAAATGGGATGACCCTTGTCTGACCAAATGAGTGTTCTGTATCTGCATGTTGTGTCCAGGCAGAGTTATACTCTTTGATTCCTTTCTTTTTTAATCAGTTTATGTCACTGCAAATCCATGTGGTGACGTTCAGTGACCTGCTGGTGGTTTCTGTCAGGCCAGTTGATGATCTGGTGGGCATTAACTTCTCATGCTTGATGAGGCTGCACATGGCTGGGACCCACCCTGCGCTGCATAAGGAGAGGAGTTTCGTTTTGAAGGCCAGTATGGCCATTCTGCCTCCATCCCTGCCTGCAGGCACTTGCTAGGACCCAGAGCCTCTGTAGCACCTTCTTATATGGCTGTGGTGGTCTGTGGGACAGCCTTGGGATATGGTGGATCCAGCACGTTCTTCTTGCCTCTGATCTCAAGCTTTCCTTGATCTGGCCCATGCCAGCCTCTCCTGGCTCCAGCAGTGGAAGAATGAAGGTCTGAGAGGGTATGGTGGAACTCATATGGTGAAGATGGTGTGATGTATATCATAGTACATAGATGGATACCCAGGACCAGATTCTCCATGTCCGTGCTGGATGCTTTGTGGTGCTCAGAATTGCCCAGTACTAGCAAGCTCTGGGGCATGGAAGCCCTGGGGCACATCAGTGTCAGATAATAGTCCTGGGTAACCTCTTTAAGGTGGTCCTGCTTGAGGAGGGGGTTGGACTAGATAATCTCCAGAAGTCCCTTCCCACCTCAACCATGCTGTGTTAAGGTGTCTATGAAGGATGTTCCCCTCATACTTGGGCACGCAAGGGCAAGACAGGGATTAAAAATCATGGTCTGGTGACCCTGTCACTAGTGCAGAGCCTCTTGAAAGCTGGGCTCCATCTTTCTGCGTCCTGTGGTCTTGCTGTGACATGGAACAGTGCCTGAGGAGTGCTGGAGCTACAACCCTTTCCCGACTTTCAGGAGGCAATCTAGGGCAGCAGCATTTCAGCATTTTATTTGCTGCTTCCCCTCCACCGCTTTACCTCCACATCTTGTGTATTGCCTGCCCAGTTCCTCCTCCCTGTCATCACCCTGGGCTTGGCTGTGCTGCTGCATCCCACCAGTTGCTGTCATCTTGAGCAACAAACCCCAAGAGGGCAGTTCACCTTTATGTGCCTGGCACAAGCAGTAGTGAGCAGAGACTTGGGAGGTGCCTGGCTCTCCCTTTCTACAGACGTGACCTCTGGGAGGTGACACGTGGATTAACCAGGTGGAGAAAGAAGGCTTTCAGGCTAATAATCTCTTCCCAACTTTTTCCTTGAGGCTTGTGTTATTTCCAGTAATCCATGCTCAAAACGGGAGTGGTGGTGGAGGATTCCCACACACCCCCAGAATCAAGCTACTGGTCCCAGGTCTCTGAGCTATTTGAGGACCTGAGGAAGCCTGCTTCATGCTTGTTTGTCCTCCTCTTCCTCCCTGGCTGTGGTGGTCATGGGAATGGCAGGAGTCCAGTGTGCAGCTCTTTACACTTCGTCGAGAGCCTGGGTCTGGAAAAGTAGGTAAGAACATCCTTTAAGTTAATTACGTGTTTCAGCACCCTCCACAAGTAGGTTTTTTTCCTTTTTTTTAATTGAGACCCTAAGTTGGAGGTGAGAAGAGACAGGATGGGAACATCACTGACTTCACCCCGCAGGTTTGAAGTTGATTTTATGCCAAAACATCATTAATTTCTGCCATCTCAGAAATTAAGCCTTTGCTGTCTGTGCTTGGTGCTGAGATATGTAGGTCTGGCTGCATAGCTCTATTAGCTCAATTTACCTTTCTCTTCCAAGACAGTTTTAGCACTAATTGACCAGAATTCAAACCAGCTTTCTCTCCTGGTAATGTGGTTCATTGCTTATAATTGACCTGCTTTTCTGGCAGTGAAGAGAGCTCCACCAGCCAGCATATACTGTGTGACTGTAGCTCGTAATTACTTAGATTTAATTCCTTGAAGGAAAATTTTAGGATCTTCCTCTGCTGAACTGAAACTGTAAAATAATGCATATATAAAAGAAAAGTTTCCAAGCTAGTCTTTTAAACATCTCAAGAGAGTCAGGGAGGAAGCTTAACACTGAGCTGGTGGCAGAACACAGCTTTCTGGAGGAAGCTATGGTTATGGTTGGTGACCAAGGAGGAGGTTGTGGGAGGGTGACCAAGGAATCAGGGAATCAGGGAATTGTCAGAGTTGAAGGGATGTCTAGAGACCATCCAGCCCAACTCCCCTGCTAAAGCAGGGTTGCCCAGAGCACATCACTCAGGACTGCATCCAGGTGGGGCTTGAAGGTCTCCAGAGAAGGAAACTCCATACCTTCTCTGGGCAGCCTCTGCCAGGGCTCTGGCACCCTCACCCCAAAGAAGTTTCTCCGCATATTTGAATGGAACTTCCTATGTGTCAGCTTGTGCCCATTGCACCTCATCCTGTCCCTGGGAACCACTGAGAAGAGTCCAGCTCTGTCCTCCTTCAGCCCACCCTTTAGACACTTGCGAGCATGGTTAAGGTCTCCCCTCAACCTTTTC